>VZRV01006382.1:3655-14177 GCA_013398115.1 Falcunculus frontatus | reverse complement strand
CCTTTCTTTTTCTTTTTTCTTTCATTATTTTTATTCCCAGCAAGGCAGAGGATTTCTCCTGTAAACTTCATGAACTGATTATTGATTAGTTTATTTATTAAAGCTGTGCTCGTGTGCTTTTAGAGTGAATTAGTTTTGATACCATCTTTCCTAGGCAGAGCTGCTATATGTAGCATAAAAATAAGTAGCTGGACGATGGGCACAAGGCTCCTGTTCACATGAACATCATGATTCCTGTGTGCATTTTGCAGGCAGGGGCCAGTTTGAATCAAGGGAAAAGGGACATGTTCAGTACCAGGGGATGGCCAAGAAAATGTACAGCTTTCCAGGAGACCACCATTGTGGGAATTAGATACAGGAAGAGGATAGAGGTAATCTGTATTTTCAGAAAGGGGTTATCCACCTGCACTTGAGAGCAATGTAGGGCATTAGCAGTGTAAAATGCCTTTGGGTCAGGGAGGATCGATAAGAGCATGTATTACACAGAAAGACATCATCAGATTCGGAAGAAGTTGGCAAAACCTGTATTAGATTCTGTAACTAAAGATGATTCTACGGTGTCTAAAAACACTTTCAAACAATCCTGTAGCATCTGATGAAGACTTTTTCTCTGGCATTGAACACTTAATGGAATTTAAAGCCTCTTGCCTTTGGAAGGTCACACATGATTAATAACACAGGTAGCTCCTTCTGCCTCCCCAGATTGAGTGCAGGTACTCACAGAACTCTTTTTTGAAGGCACAATAATGGTGCTGTTATAGCTGTGATGTTCTAAAAATATAAATGAGGCCAAAAATGTGGAAAAAAAATGTTGTTTCTTCCTGTAGAGCTTGCTTGCAATTATTTGCATTTCCTCCCTTCCTGGAATCATACCCAGCTAGCTCAGGATTGGATTATGGCACACACTAAATCACAAGTGTGAAAACTCAGTTTGCATCTGGCATTCCTTCACTTCAGTAGGAAACACCATACAAAGTGTTTTCTTCAACTTACCTGCCCATTAGGTCCTGAGTATGACTGGTATCAATTCACTTGGAAATAAATTAGTAATAACACACAGCCTGTGCTACTTGGCTGTTCTCTAATACCAGTAGCCTTAAAAAATAGTAAAAAAGAAAACAGATAAAATAAAAGAGAAAAAAGGTATAGTTTGGTTTGTCACATGACTTATATAAGGCTAGTTGTGCTGAGATGCTGAGATGCTGCGGTTAGAAATGAAATTCTGTCATCTGCTACACAGTGATCTATTACTGCTGAAGCAAAAGTGTCAGGTGCCTTTAAGGAGCCGTTTCAGGAGCATATGTGTGTTTGACCACTCAAGAAATAGGAAATAAAAGAAGAGTATTGTATGGAGATCCAGTTCTAAAGTTGTTTGTAGTGGTATATTCCAAGTGGAACTGGTACTCAGAACACCCACCACTTCAGGGTGCTCAGAGACTGTGAGACCAGCAGAGTTCTTTGCAGAACTTTTCACTTTTCTGCTTTGGAGTGACTGGTCTTAAAAATAATGTTTATGTGAAAAATAGAGCCCCCAGCATCCTGTGGATCCTCGGGTGATCAAAGGCTCCAGGCCTCTGCATCCCTTCTCTTGCCTGCTGCTTTTGTTACATGTGTGGCACAATTACCTAAAAGGTGCTCACTAAGGAGCTGACATTGCTGGTTGCCAGTTGTTAGTTATGTCCTTGCTGTGAACTGAAAGATATGGCTAATTGCATTATTTTTTCTTTACAGACTACTCTAAAAGAAAAAAAAAAAATTTTTTTAACAAGTTTTAAAAAATTCCCTTTTGGAGAACTATTAATATCCAGAAACATTTTTTTTCATTGTCTGCACTGTGTCTCAAACTTGTGTTTAGGACACCGATAATCACCCTTTGATATTTGTTCATCGTCTTTTATGAAGTGACCAAATGCCATCCCTGCATTTCAGCATGAACAGGAGTCACATCACCAGAGACAGGCGAGTACCTTCTATTTCTAGTTCTGCTGCAGAAAGACCATACCATGACTGAGCATTTTGAGAGGGGATGATAAAGAAGGTTCTGATGGCTAAATCTGCAAGTGTTAGTGTAGAAACACATAATCACAGTATCATTATATGCAGGTGCTTTTATTGAAGAGCTCTGGGAACCAGTGCTGCAGACCCAAATCTGACTCCGACATCGATTCGAGATGGATACATTTTTATACCGTTTCCTTACATAACTGTTGTATAATCATATGTTAATCATTAACTTAATATTGTTCTATTGTGTATATTGATTTCACCCGAGCATGAGTTTTAAGCCCCCTTCCCACAACATTTCTCATGATTGTTGCTCCTTTCTCATGATCCTTGTTGCGATTAAACATTTTTTTAAAAATTATATTTAATTACTAAGCAATCATTGTGTTTAACTTCATCATCTACCATACAGGTGGGTACACAAGTGCAGGTTCACATGATTTTAGCAAAGACAATGCCGACTCCCGTTCCCAAGGCCTACTTTAGCTACCACGATTTTAGAAACATTTTAGCCCTATGCTATCACAAGTGCTCAGCTGGCCTTGGTGCCACTGGAGTCCCCGGAAAATGCAGTTCTATAACCACAAAAATGAAGGTCCAGCCCGGCGGGGAGGAATCTCTAAATGTTCTTGTCCAACACCACCACAAAAAGCAGGGCTGACTTTAAAGTTAGATCCAGCTGCAAAGTTATTCCATGTGGCACAGGGTCCTGTTTCAGGGAAGTACTAAATAAATCCATGGCTGGAGTTCCAGTGAAAAGATCGTACCTCTGCTGGATTAAAACCAGGAGCTTTGGATAGATAGGAAACAAATGTCTGTCAGTGCCAGACACTGTTTTGGCTGTAGAGAGAAAGCTAAAGTCACATGGAAGAATGGAAATTTCCTGCAACTATTTGTAGCGCTGATCCTATCCATAGTATTTGCTCTGTGTGTGTGCGTTGTGTTTGCAGTGGGAAGTTTGCAGTGTTTCTGCAGGCACTGATTGCTGGAAAGTGCAATAATCTATTGAGAGGAAACCTTGCAGAGCTCCTGCAAACATCTCTTAACAGCCAGAATGTGTACAATAGGTCTGAGATGAGGTAAGAACAACAAAAAACGTCCCTAATTGAAGAGGGGAAAAAAGTGTTTCTGAAATTATTCATTTTCCATGTAGTAAATCTAATCCCTAAAAGGACCACTCATAAATAAACCCTTCAAACTGCAGTGACTCCATGGAACGTCAGGAATTTTTTATGCAGGATGTATTTCCTCAGTATTTCAGGGTTCTTTTGGCTGCCCTGAGTGTGCTTCAGGATGCAAGGTTTTGTTACCTCTGTAGTACTTTAAAAAAAGGCAAAAAGGAATTTCCATGTGTTTTAAGATCAGAAGAATTTGACACTTAAGGAAGACCAGCAGCAGAGCTCTGAGCCACTGTAAATGCCTTTAGAGCATTTGGTCATGAATGACACTCCTCAGAAAAGTCCACGCTATTTGTTATGATCCAGTAATTAAAATTGTTTGAGAGACGCCTCTGTCCCAATTAAGGTGCAAACAAGACCATATGCCAAAGTCAATAGTATTGATTTTATTTAACAGTAAATATGAGGGAGAGAGAGAGATAAAAAGAAATAGAAAAAAAGGGGCAGAGAGAAAGAGAGTGACAAAGACAGATGACGTAGAAAATAGCACCACTCCATGGATCCTGACAGTGTCCTGTTGACCCTCTCCTTCTGATGTTCTCAGTAGCGAGGGTCCCACAAAACACAGAGTTCCATGGATTAATACACATTTGGGCCAGGTGGGGATGCCCAGGTACCGCCCCTGAGGAGGGGCAGTTTGACAGTCTCTTGCAACAGATTCTGGGTCTGTTGCATCACTCTGCATCCCCTGCAGTGCACTGGTGGCCTCAGCAATGAGTCCGGGGGACACCTTTGGGTCTTTGATGTTTTATGAGCCCTCCTCAGCTGCCTCTCATGCCAATGTCCCGTGTGTTGGCTTTCCCATGGCGGGGAATTTTACAGCTGAGCCGGTTTGTGTGAGGGAGGATGGGTGTCCACTGCTTCTGACCAGAGATCACACACCCAAAACTCTCTATTTCATTCTATTTTTCCCTGGAGGAACAGTGGTAATAACCGGTTAAAAAAAATGATGCTAAACATGTCCAAAGAAAAATAAAGAAACCCTCACTATAGTATAGTGAAATACAGAAACTAGAGTTTCTGAGGGCAAAACACTGGCTTGTGATTTTACTTAAGATCAGGAACTGGGTAGGTTTTGGCGCATAGAGGTTGGGGTACATTCAGTGGATATTCACTTTGGAAGCATGATGGTTATTCCCCTGGGCAAGTCTTTGCCACTTAACCAATACAGGCCTAAAATACACCTGCCGAAAGGTGCTGGGCAGGACTGCCCTGGCCATGCCAGCAGGAACAAATCTGTGACTGAAATCTCCTGATCACTGTATCACAGCAGAGGAAGGACAAAAAATCTTCAGCACAGAGGGCTCATAGCTGAGAGAAGCCCCAAGAACAGGCAAATAATGTCACGAGCTGTTAGCAGGCAATGTTCAGCTCATCAGGACACCCAAAAATCCCAGGGACAGAGAGCGCCGTGCCCACTAACTGTGTCTTGAGGATTGTTTTCTTCATTACCAGTGAGAATAGGCTGTGATACATGCTATTGAATAACTGCTCTGAAGTGCCCTAATTCAAGGGAAAAAAAATTTTAATCTTGTATAATAAAACTGAATGATTCTCATTACCTTTTTCAAAAAAGCCTGAGCTAATTGTAGCTTTTAGGTGTCTGGGGGAAAAAAACTAGGAAGGAGCTTGCATTTACTCAAAGAGAAAAGGGATGGAATTTTTATTTAAGCATCTGGTGGTCTTCCCAAAACTCAACTCCCAAACCACCACATTTTTAGCCTTATCGTTAAATACTCTTTAAACAGGCTGTCAATATTTTACTTTTCATTGTATATTACAACATCAGAAGTATAACTTCTCTGTTGCTTTTGTCCTCCATATCCATAGATCACTGATTTTTACCTATGCTACTAATGGAACTTGAAATTATTTTCTTTCATGTTTGTGTGCTGAAGGTGCCTGAACTTGGAGCACGATGTGCACTGAGCTCTGCTCCCACATGTTACCCATACGTGCCTCTTCCCAGAACTGTGTGGATGCTCACACAGAGATCATCCTCAAGAGCTATTTTCCTGAAGTAACTCCGTGGTCAGCCATCAGAAATGCGCCCTCACGCCTTTTGAGTCATTCTGCCAAGTTATGTTTTACAATATTTTCCTTTGTGATTTCTAGTATTTTTGCCTGTGTGGATACGACCTCATGAATTTACACGAGTAAGGAGAGTTTTCCTATGAGAAATAGATAGATAGATAGATAGATAGATAGATAGATAGATAGATAGATAGATAGATAGATAGACAGATAGATAGATAGATAGATAGATAGATGGACAGACGAGATATGTGAGATATGTGAGGTGTGTGTGTGTGTGTAGGAGATAGAGGGCAGGTGTTGGGTTTCGGTGGGGTTATAGAGAGTATTTAAACATGTCACAGAGATGCCTCATTATTGAATCAGTCTCATTTTTATTTGGTGGATAAATGGAAGCATCAGTAGTTGTTGCAGTAATATGGCAGCATCAATGGTAAAGGTAAATGGGCAAAACTGGGCGATGCAAAAGCAAAGACAAAAGGCAAAGACAAAAGGCAAAAGTAAAAAGCAAAAGGCAAAGCTGAAAGCTAAAAGCAAAATTACTTTGTTACAAGGCCTTATATACTTTTTCAAACCAATAAGCAAATGCCACGAAGCTCGCTCGCTTTTTTGTACCAATCATTATTCTATGTTCTACACGATTTTACCGCAATGTGTACTTTTTAAACCAATCATCATATTGTTCTTCAGGCCTGCTGTACAGGCCTATATTGCTGCATTATAACTTTCTACTAAACTTCACTCTAAGGCTTATTGTTAAACCTAGGATTCTTTTACTTTCTTATTATTTCATATATAGGATATGGTCTCTATTTACTTAAACTTACTTAAACTATATTTCTGTCTTTATAAGGTATATATGTTTTAAACTTACAAAGCTACATTCTTTGCTTCAAACTACAAAAGCTTGTTGTTCTACAAAAGCTTATTGTTCTAATGCAGGCAGCCTTCACCAAGGCCTCAGATCGAAATATGTGTCCATTTCTATCTCTTCAGGCACAATGCTGTTTGTGTTCTTTGTTTGGACATGCAAGTTTTCTATAATTCCATTTCCCACAGGCAGGAACATCAACAGAGTGCCTCTAAAAAGTCTCTAACTTACATTAATCCTTGAGTCAGCTTTGGGATGGACATGAACAGGGCAAATAGAAATCGTAGGGACAGAGCCTGGGACAGCTGCTGTGGAACAGTGGAGCAGGTACAGTGAAGTTCCCGTTGATGGTCAACAGTGAGGAAAAGGCCCTTAGCTTGTTTCTGCCCTGCCTTGGAACGGATCCCACAGGCTGCCTGGGAACCACCACTCCCTGCAGAGCTGTGACATTGGTGCCTGTGCAGTGAAGAGCTGTAGCTTCTGAGCAGTTTTCAGGGAACTCCAGTCCTGAAGTTGTTTCCCTGCATTCTCCTCTGGCATTTTCCACTCCCCAGGGGTGAAAAAGAACAGCTTTTCTTCCAGCTGTCCCCTCACCTAGTTCTGTCACGGGCATGTTTAATGCAGTGCAGATCTGCTGTGTGAAATGAGGCTGATTATCAAGATCATGCCAGTCAAGACCTACAAAGGCATCTATCCACTATGGCAGCAGGGAATGATATTCAGCTGAATTGAACTCACACACACAGTATGACTCAGAAAGTCATTTGGCAGGCAGAATATCAAACTTGCCGAGAAATGGGATTCAAAATTGTAGTGCTCAGTTCTCAGTTCTCACAGGAATTGCTGAAGGAGACTCAGAATGTCCCAGAGGACTGTGTGGTGGATGTGCCACACTGTGAAATGTATCAAGAGTTGGCCTGAGGCTGCTATTATTTGTTCATGGTGGTAGAAGTGAAATTTCACGGAAAGTGACATTTCAAGGGTTGGAGGTATTTGAAATTTGATTTTACATGATGGTTCCTTCATTGGGCTTAATTTTCTTCTTTATTTCTTGTTTTCTTAAATAAGACAATTCTGAGTTTTAAGAAACTTTTCATTAGAAATAACCCTAGATTTGAGGGGGTTTTGGGGATAAGAGGGAGTGTTTTTCCCAGGAATGTATCATTCCTATGCTTTAACTCAGGTCAGGTGGGGACTGTCTAAGGACTAGAACCACTGGAGTGTCAGGCA
Source organism: Falcunculus frontatus (assembly GCA_013398115.1). Classification (NCBI taxonomy): domain Eukaryota; kingdom Metazoa; phylum Chordata; class Aves; order Passeriformes; genus Falcunculus; species Falcunculus frontatus. Next base: position 6,860 of record VZRV01006382.1, on the reverse strand, counting down.
CAGAATCACATGTGCTGCCAAGAATGAACCTCAGCAATCTCAGATCAAAGTGTGCAGAGTTTGTGCAGATAAACAAACAAGAAATGCTCCGAGCAGAACGTCCCCACTGTCCCCAGGAGCATGGCAGTGACATTGCAACAGAGAGCAGTGGAGCACTGCAAAGAAATCTGTAACACTCAGAAGGTGTGGATTTGCCCTTGGGTTTGCTGCTGAGTGCTCCAGCCAAAGGCTACGACTCTCTGGCAAGAGGCTGCAGCCAGGTGAGGATGGATGTCTTCTCCCAAGAAACAAGGCACAGGAGGAGAGGAAATGTCCTCAAGCTGCAGTGGGTGAGGTTTAGGTTCACCTGGAGGGCAGCCAGGTGTGGTCAGCACTGGAACAGCCACCTACAGTCCCCATGTTCCTTTCCATGATGGCTTTAGGGTGTCTACAGCCTTGATCCAGAGCGCCCTGGGGGGCTCCTAGGACTGGGATTGCACTCAGGGTGAGGATGCCCAGGAGGCGCTGAGCCTGACAGTGGGCACGAAGGCTGGGGCTTGTGGGCTAGGAGGTGTGGCTCTGGGGGCTGTGACATCACAGAGGATGAGTCACAGTGGGAGCTGTGAGCAGGGCATGGCCAGCTTGGCAGCTGAGTGACATGGTCCTGCTGGCTGTGACATCACAGAGGACAGGTCACACTGCCACCTGTGTCCAGGGCCATCACCGGGCCGTCAGATTCTGGCAGCCAGTGAGCGCAGACACGGGGGGAATGCTGGGCCGGATGGGGGCTGGCAAAGCTGGGCTGGATGGGGGCTGGCAGAGATGCCCAGGGGGGTTTAAACCCGGAGTGAGAGCTGGGCCCCTCAGGGCAGGGCTCTGTCCCCACAGCTGGGGACGGTGCTGCCCTCCGGCAAGTCCTGCAGCTTCCTCTGGGGGAAGAGGGGGTTGGGGCTCTCAGTGTGGCAGGCACCCCTAGAGGCTCTGGGGACATTCCCGGGGCCCCCAGCCCCCTGCTCCCTCCCCGCCCGACCTGCTGAGCCCCCTTTCTCCTACCAGGCCATGTCTCCAACACTTGCCTTCATCCTGGCCCTGTTAGCCACCCACACTGGGCTGAAGGTGGAGGTTCAGGTTGACAAGGATGCAGTCAAGCGGATGCAGGAGCGGGAGGAATATCTGCACCAGGAGATGACTCAGCTCCTGCAGGAGATTGAGGGGAGCAGTGGCACCACGAAAAGCCTGCTCCCTTCAGCACTACAGCAGCAGTGGCTGTTTTGGGTCACTGTGGCAGTCTTGGTTCTGGTTCTGCTTGCTGTGGGCTGCTGGCTGGTCAGGAGAAGAAAGCGTGGCCCTGCCAGCTGCAGGGAGCAGGAGATTTCCGACAGCCAGGAGGAGGTCAGTGAGCAGGAGGAGAAGGTCAAGGGCGCACATAGTGGTGGCAGCACTCTGGCTGTGCCCACCCCATCACCAACGGGCACAGCCAGGATAAGGCTGGAGCAGGCTGTCAGCAACCTGGTCTAGCTGCGAATGTCCCTGCTCGTGGCTGTGGGCTCCGACTGGATGGCCTTTAAAGGTCACTCCCAAGCCCAACCGTTGTGCGGTTCTGTGATTGTGCAGCAGGACCTGCCCAGCCTGGAGGTGCTGAAGGAGCTGCTGGACGACCTCCTCGGTGTCTGCCGAGTGCTCTCCAGCAGGAACTTCATGCCGCTGTTGCACCCAGCCACCGAGACTGACACCAGCTCTGAAGCCTGGAGCGTCCGGGAGAACAGCACCGCCTACCGCCCGCTGGTCATCCTGCGGCCACCTCCCGGACACTCCTTCAGCGTGGACAGCGCAAAGAAGCCGCCAGCCGGGCGCGTCCGTGTGGCGCTGGAGTGCCTGTGCTCCGGGGAGCAGCTGCTGGGGCAGATGTGCTTTCTCCACGCCTCTGGTGGCCAGCTGCCGAGCGATCAGGACTGGTACCACCTGGACAGCATCTGCACGGGCTCGTACTTGGACGTGGGCAAAGTCGCCCGCTGGGTCCGAATGCTGGTGGTATCGGCCTGGCTGCTTCTGCCCCACTCCCTGCACTGCCAGCTCACGGCGCTGCCCTCCGGCAAGTCCTGCAGCTTCCAGCTGACCAGCACCTCTGGCGTGCAGATCAGCCTTGAGATGAGTCTGGCCGTGCAGCAAGAGAGCTCAGGTGCCTACGTGAGCCTTGAGTAGGCAGCAGCAAGCTCTGCCAGCAGCGCCGTGTGGGCCAGAGTCCCGCCGCCTCTCAGACTCACACTGAACATTGCCATTGCTTCTGAGGACTGTGACAAGGGAAGCGTTGAGGAAGGTGAAGTCAACCGTTCCTCGTGAATGATTTTCTTGTTTTCATTGACATTCTTTAGTTCCTCGCTTATGAACTCAGAGAAATGGAGCCCGACCATGATAATTCTGAAACCTCCCAAGGCAGAGCTGGGAAGGTTACCATGATTTCAAGTATGTCTTAGTTTTTGTTCAAAAAATTATATATCCATAGGAGGTTTTCTTTTATTTTTTTTTTTCATTAAAACAATAAAATTTTTTGACTAATATTCAGTCTCCCCACAAGTCACTTGTGATGAGAATACCGACAAGTCACAAACATTAGTAAATTGTCAATACAATCAATTATGGTGGCAATTAAAAATTTCATCGGTTTTCACACAGCTCCATCTCATCTGTAGGTGTGTTCCTATAAAAAGAAAAAATTTGGCCCACTACAGACCTATTATTAAAAGGAAGGAAAAGCCCCTTGTATCTATCACAAAGGTGACAGAGGCGAAGTGAAGAAGGACCATCACACCTCAATTTGAACCTGCTGGTGGCTCCCCCACTCCCAGACTCGTTCTGATCTTCAGCAGGGAGGTGCTGGCGTTCCCAGGAAAAGAAAACGCTAAAAACTTCCTGGGCAAACCCAAGCTGTGTAACTACACCAGTGGGGGATCTTTTAGGTGGGGTTCTAACTTTAATTTAATGAAGTGCTTGCTGCACTGCTCTTGTTGCTTCCCCCTACTTAATATTATACTAATATTAGACTAATTGCAAGCATACCTTGGCATCAGCAGTGAACCTCCTCTTTGTTTTCATTCTTCTTCCAAACAAAATGAATTTGAAGAGGAATTATCCCTGAAAACTTGTTCCTGTACAGCTCCATGTTGGTACATAACAATTCTGACTAACAGAGCAATGGGCCATAAACTTTTCCAGAAGTTCTTCCACG
>VZRV01006381.1:592636-677580 GCA_013398115.1 Falcunculus frontatus | reverse complement strand
TCGCCGCCTGCGGGCAGCCGCACCCCAGTGGGTGTCCGACTCCTGGGCATGTGCTCGCCGCTGCGAGCCCTCGTCTGAACGCGGAATAAAACTTTACACATGTTCTCCCTAATAACGGGACTCCTTTTTTTTTTTTCCCCCTTTTTTTTCTTTTTCTTCCTCCCCTCTCACCCCCAGCAGGTCTCTTGAGGGACTTCTGAAGTTTCCCCTCTGCCCCCCTCACAGGGGAAGCGTCCAAAATGGCGGGAAGGAGGAGGTTTTTAAACGCCAGCTCCTGGGTCGCGGTGGCGAGCCCTGGCCGCGGCCACCCCCTGTCCCCAGAGCCGCCTGTCCCCAGAGCCGCCTGCCCCCGCAGCCGCGGGCACTGCCCCGGCCCGGCCGAGCCCCGCGCCCGGCTGGGCTGGGAGCGTCTCCATGGCAGGCAGGAGCGGCTCCTGGTTCTTCAGCCCTCTTGTTTACTTGATAGAAACTTCAAACCGGACGTGTTTAGTCACAGAGCAGAAATCTGTTTCTGTCTATCCGCCAGACCGATAGGAAATACAGCTTCTGTGGCAATACGGGCGGGCACTGCCTGCCCTTTTTTTTTCCTTTTCCTTTCACGCTTTTTTTTTTTCCTTTTAATTCGTGCTGAAAAGCAGAGCATGTCAGGGTCCAAGTGACTTTTTCCAGGGAGCTATGAAGAAATGCTCTGAATGTCTGACTTGGGTGTGAAAGTTCCAGGAAGGTATTTTTCAGTCCCTGAAAGTGTCAGATAGTGCTGTTGCTGAGCACAGCTCTGCTGGCCATATGTAAATGTTGTACTTCTCCCTGTGGAGATTATAACATATTTGACCAAGTGAGCTGTTTCATTCTTGTATTTCAAGGTATGCCTGCAAAGAGTAGGCTTTTGCAGTACACATAAGGAAGAGTCATAACATATGGTATAGAAAATAGTAAAAAATATCTTTTGTAAATAAGCACCCAGGGCCTACAGGGGAAGAGGTAGAAACACTGGCTGAAAAAGGAAAGAAATCAGTAATGCGGAAGGCCACTGAGACAGGATGCTTGGGTACTTTTTCCCTCATTTCAATAGAGTTTATTCTTCCCAAACATATGATTAATACACCAATAATAATCGTGGTGTGCAGTCTCCACTGCAGTACTTGCCTTCAGATTGCTTGGAAGGATAGTTCTTGTTTGCATGAGACCATAACTGCACATTTTTAAGGCCTTTTGAGATTTCAGGTTGCTTGCATCCAGGTCACCTCAGACAGGGATGACAGAACTCTTCAGTAAATTTTCCAGAAGGGAATCTTCTTCCTGTTGTATGATTTCAGAATACTGCTCCAGCAGATCTTGTTAGCGTGATCCTTGTTTGTGACTTACTTCCTGCCTTGGTTTGTTGGAAGTACAAGTTTTAAAGGTGTCTCATTTGCTTTATTACAGAAAATCAGCAAAAATGGGCAAAGGTGATCCTAAGAAGCCGAGAGGTAAAATGTCTTCATACGCCTTCTTTGTGCAAACCTGTCGGGAGGAGCACAAGAAGAAACATCCAGATGCGTCAGTGAACTTCTCAGAGTTCTCAAAAAAATGCTCAGAACGATGGAAGGTAGGAATACCTGCTTAAAAAAACCCCCACAAAACCTCAAATGACTGCTTTGTTTGAAATACCATTTGAGATTGTAGATGATTTGTTTTGAATTTCAGGTTTCAGGTAAGTATGAAGTGCAGTTGTAAGATGAGTGGTAACTATCCACTGTCCTTGTCTTACCTTTAGCTCCCCCACCTGAAATTTTGGAATGGACTTTGGTATGTTTTTGAATCTTAAAATACTGTTTTGATCCTTATGTGTCCCTTCTGAGGTATTCTGTGATTCCAATTGCTTTCCAGACTATGTCTTCTAAGGAGAAAGGGAAGTTTGAAGATATGGCAAAGGCTGACAAGCTTCGTTATGAAAAAGAAATGAAAAACTATGTACCACCTAAGGGGGAAACAAAAAAGAAGTTCAAGGATCCAAATGCACCGAAGAGGCCTCCGTAAGTAGATTTCTAGCTTTAGGTTGTCTTGTTTGGGACTATCACACTGGTGTGTATCTATTAAATGGTAATTTTATCCAGGAACTTCAGAAATACAAGACAGTGTGATTTCCTCACCAGTGGTGTAAAGATAGGTTGAAATATTAGTTACGAATGCTAAGCTTTTGTTTTCAGGCTGGCTGTCCGACTATCAAAGTGTAGTAATGGCAGCCTTTAAAAGTAGATGCAAAACTAGACTGTGTGTGATTCTGGTTGATTTTTCTAATTTCTGTTAAGAGGGTAATTCCAGTGTAATACGGCAGCAGAGTACTGCAGGCCTTGCTCTCATCACCTGCTGGCTTGAGCAGAATTTTTGATTGACAGTTTAAAATCGGAGGCTTTTGCACAGAACGGGTTAGAGGGGTGATCTTGCTCAAAACCAGCTTGGAAAATTAAAACTTTAGCCATTGCATAATGACAACTGGTTTCAAGTTCATCTACTAGACACCAATACTTCATTATGTGTGTGTTTTAAATGGAGCTAATGCTGAAGGGAACAGGCAAGTTCCTTTACAAGCTAATGTTCTTTTGAGCTGGTGTTGTCTGGAAATCCTTCTTTCAGAAAAAATAATGCAGCCTTCCACCTGTAACAGTTCTGATATCACATTTGCTGTCCTAGTATCATTCACTTACTCTAATTTCTAATGCTTTTCTCTGTGTCTAGTATATAAAATCTGCCTGAGGATCCTGCCAAAAATGGGACCAGATGTGCAGCATTACTTGAGAGACAGGGGTGCATTGAGTTTGCAAAGTGGCTTGTTCAGTTCTGATACCTTCCACTGTAATCAATGTCTGTCTCACTTTTAGGTGCTTTTTCCACAATGCTCTTGAGAAACAGTAACAAAGGTCACAGAAGTTGCTGCTGTAGCCAAGTCTAAAATTCAAATAATCTTCTCTTACTTTTCCTCTGTAGTTCGGCTTTTTTCTTGTTCTGCTCTGAGTTTCGTCCAAAAATCAAAGGAGAACATCCTGGTCTGTCCATTGGAGATGTCGCAAAGAAACTGGGAGAAATGTGGAACAACACTGCTGCAGATGATAAACAGCCTTATGAAAAGAAGGCTGCTAAGCTGAAGGAGAAGTATGAAAAGGTAACACTGACATTTAGGGAGATGCTTTGTGGCGGTCACGCCTCAGTTTAGATGGTTTTTTTTTTCTTATTGTGTACTCTGACGCCTGATGTTGCAAATTATAACATGCTATATTATATTTGTTGGAAAAGGTTGCATACAGGGGCAAATGGTTCATTGATAGAACACTAAATTGGAGTCCTTTACCTTGAACTGTTTGCATTTGTCTAATTTTGGGCTGTCACTGGTGGTTTAATAAATACCGTGGGTTCTGTGTCATTACTAAATCCATAGGTCACAGCAGAATTTGAGTTAAGTTGGTAGCAGTAAGTAATGCTAGTAAGGAATGAATTGGTTCTCCCTAATTTTGGACATACTGGTGAGCATCCATGGATGTTAGGCTAATTGATACACATAGATGATTTTTAAAATTTATTCTTGGGATAATGACAAAACACAAGCAAGATCGTAGCTTTAGGCGTGTGTTTTTCCTGGACCTACTTTGTGTCCATCTCATTTCTGGTAATGAACTTGGTTAATTATGCATAGGAAGCAGCTTGTCATACAAATTTTTAAATTATTAAGACTAAATCCTGCCATCATCATTAGAGTTGTAGAATTCTGTTGCACACACAGGATTGTGCTACACGTGGTTTTATTTCTAGAGGCAGATTCCCATCCCAACATGTAGAACCCAAGGGAAGAGGAGGGATGCACGTTGGCGTCCCCTGGTGATGCTTTACAAAGGGTCAGCGACCACTTATAGCTGACGTACAGCACCTGTGTCCGTAGCGTGCTGTCACCTTCCTCTGGGTATTTCTCCTGCTGGCAGACAAATCCACTTCAAAATTTTTGCGTTGTAGTGTGCGAGGTGGAACCTTTGAGCCCTGTTTATGTGCCAGAGAGGAATTGCAGATCTAGGAGCTTTCCCACGTGGTGCTTTCTGTACAGCTTCGTGGTAATTGCTGGTACACGCAGCCAAGGCAACTCAGATGTTTGTTAAATGGTAGAATTATTAATCTGTATTTGCAGATACTATTTTAATTTCCACTAGTAATGTCTTTATTTCTTACACTTACAAATGGTGTTTTCAGGTGTAGTAATCTTGAGTATTCCACTGCTTGGCCTTTGACTTACTGGGTATCATACCTTCTCAAAATTTCCTGCTAAGCTTTAAGGGAATCCAAGTGAACAGTAAGATTAGTGGTGTAGTGTTTATTGCATGGGGAATATTTGAAGATTTGGACCATATGTGTAAATATGTTGATAGTTCTCTGTAGCTTGTGTGTGTAAGCTTTGTAGATCAATTCTCCTACCTAATTGTTTTACTGATTTGGCACAAAGCTGGGAAGTCTTAACTGCTTTTATGACTTTGCCTTCCAGGTGCAGTTTTGACTTCCCTGTAACAGGCACTGAGTTTTGTGCATTTCAAACGACTGGAATAAATTTATTGCATGCAGAAGGTGGCACTGTCTACCCTTTAATCAAGTTCTTATACCTTTTATTTTGTAAACTTCTGTTAGGCAGAGTTCAGTATAACTGCTCTTTGCAGAGGCATAACATTGCAGCTGTTAGGCTGGGTCATTCTGATGTGTTCTGGGTGGCTGATCACAATTTTATGCCTCAAACAAGGGTTTTCCTGTGCCTTTCTCTAGGCACTGTAGGAGGTAGGGCTAGAAAGGGACCTTAAGAGGTCTCCCTACTTATTTCCTTTTGGGATGGTGGGCTCAGCTGTGCCTTTACAGTCGGAGGCAGCAGCTTTTCCAGCCTGTTCCCAGAAGCCTAACAATGGAGATGCCTTAGCAGCCATAAGCAGTGTGTTCTAGCATGCCAGTGTAATTTGTGTGTTAGAGGGTTCCCCTTTCTTTGGCTTCAGTTCGCCTCGGAGCTGAAACTGCAGCTCCTGGTCCTGCCCCAGTGGAGGTGCAGAAGGGGCAGGTGCCTGGGTGGCTGCTTTCACAAGTGCTCTTGGAGGTTGCTCAGGCCTCTTGGCTGGTTAAATCTTTGAGAGATTCTTCCTGCTTTTCTTCTCCAAGGATATTGCTGCGTACCGGGCCAAAGGGAAAGTTGATGGAGGCAAAAAAGTAGTTGCCAAGGCCGAGAAGAGCAAGAAGAAGAAGGAAGAGGAGGAGGATGAGGACGAAGATGAAGAGGATGAAGATGATGAAGAGGAGGAAGAAGAGGAGGATGAAGATGATGATGATGATGAATAAGTCTCTTTTAGAGCAATTTCTTTCTTGTCTATAAAGCATTTAACCCCCCTGTACACAACTCACTCCTTTTAAAGAAAAAAAAATTGAAATGTAAGGCTGTGTAAGATTTGTTTTTAAACTGTACAGTGTCTCTTTTTTTGTATAGTTAACACACTACCGAATGTGTCTTTAGATAGCCCTGTCCTTAGTGGTATTTCAATGGCCACTAACCTTGCCTGGTACAGTGTGGGGGTTGTAAATTGGCATGGGATTTATAAAGCAGGTTCTTGTTGGTGCACAGCACAAATTTAGTTACATTTGGGGATGTAGTTCATTTCTCATCTTCAGTTGTCTCTGATGCATCATAAAAATAATTGTTGTTCTGTTAACTGAATACCACTCTGTAATTGCAAAAAGGAAGAAAAAAAGTTGCAGCTGTTTTGTTGACATTCTGAATGCTTCTAAGTAAATACAATTTTTTTTTATTAGTATTGTTGTCCTTTTAATAGGTGCCCTTGAGAATCATACTTTTTTTTTTTTTTTTTTTTTTTTCCTTTTGAGGGGAACTCATCTTTTGCTTTATTGAATGCCCGTATGGGATCACGGGAATATTACAGTTTTCATCTTTCATATAACCAGCTGATAAACAAAGCTTTGATCTGCATACCCTGCATTATCATGATAGGGTAAGAAAAGAAATATATAGGCATATGATGAAAATATTCTTCCATAACTGGAAACAACAAAAAATTCAATCTCAGCAAACAGATACCTGTTCAGATTTTTGTGAAATGTAATATTCTATTGAGTTGCATGAGTTTACCAGTCTTGGAGAGTTGAGAAGTATAGAGTTCAATTTTACAGAAACTAAATACTTTGGGGGAGGGGAGGGAGGGAATGTTAAATTTTGTCCTAGAAGGACCCATAGGAAGAGTGTATGTCCATCCGGTGTAGAGAAATTTACATGTGTGACTCCGTTACCATGTAATGGAAGTTATATTTGTAAATCTCTGAACACCTGGGAGCGATGAGCGTACCTAAAATGTGTAAAGTTAAAAGCATGAAATGACCATATTATTTTTTGGTGACAGGTCTGGTGATGGCCATGGGCTTTATACCATGAGACTCCTGGTAGCAAAGGGCCCACAAGAAATGATTTTTTCTTTCTAAGATTTCTATAAATGGTACCATTATTATTTGTTAAATCTATGTAAATTCATATTTGTATTCTTGAAATTCTAGTTTTAGCCCTTTAAACAAAGTTGTATATTGTCTCAAATTGAAAATGAGATAAGATGTATTTTTCCTGTTAGGTTTTATACCGCACTCTTGATGTTTGCCCATTTTTAAGTTAAATATAGTTGTATGGAAAAGTACATTTTATTAAATTTTGCATTAAAAAGTTAAATGTTTATGGTATACCAACAATGTCTAATTTGGTCAAATACAGTTCTCTTCCAAAACCAAAGCTAAGGGGTTTTTTGCATATTTAGTAAAACTTCAAGTGCTGGCAGCTGTAACTATTTTCACATATACCTGCTTACCAGTTTGGGGGACAATTCGGCAATTTTGTGGTTACAAAATTATGGTTCTCTTAAGTGCCAGTGTTTAAAAACAAACAAAAAAAAGCATTCTTGTAATTTTACACGCTTTTGTGATGGAGTATTGTTTTGTTATACAATTTTGACTTTCAGATTCTTATTTCAATTTGCATTTATGTATAACTTCAGGAGAAATATTGAACATCTGAAATCCTGGATGATACTAATAAACTAATAATTGCAGAGGTTTTAAATACTTAGTTAAATGGCTCACTTAATACCCTAAGGATCTGGGGGCTTTTGTGTGTGTTGGTGTTCTCAGATATGTACATCCCTGCTTTCTGTTTCAAGCAAAAGAATGATGCTGTTTGCAAGGTCTTGATATAAAAAGCATAGGACAGACAGACTTTTTTTTTGTCCTTAAACTGGATATTACACATTCAAATGCTCGTAACATGACAAATAAATTTTCTGTGCTGAAGGGTTTTTTTGTTTCCCCAGGTCATCAGAGGAGAGTAGACACATTTCTTGTTCTTGGAACAAGCATACTTAATGAGATCCCCATAATCTTGTGCCTTTGTTCTCGGTGCTTGATGTTGACAGAGATAACCTAGAGGATTCAGCTGAACTTAAAAGATGAGTAGCGGGCGCTTCCCCGGCAGCCAGGCACGGCCTTGGCCTTGCCTTTGACTTTAGCACATTGGTAACAGAGCGTGCTCAAGGCTGAAGAGGGTAGGTAATGTAATTTTCAATGCTGCTTACTGAGGAACAGAACCCCCTGTATCTCACTCCAGAGGCTGGTGTTGGGTGGGAGATGCACCAAAGCTTCTCGAGCTCTCCAGAGTGGCTGTGGTTTTCTTGAGAGCACTTGGAACACGCCTGTAATTCAGTTGAGCTGGCACGTGGATATCAGGCTGAAGCTTTCCACTTGTGTTTGCTATAAAACTGCTTTTAAACAGTGGAAGTGTTCTTTGGTGAAGAAGAATGCCATAGGTAGATTAATTGCCCTTTTTAACGAAGAGCTGCTGAAGGTTGTTGGTGGAAAGGACCCCCCTGTTCCGCAGCTGTGCTCCCCTGCAAGCTCCAGCAGCTCCAATAATCCTGTTGGTCAAAACTGCCCTGGTCTCTGCACTGATGGGTCAGACTCGGCCACTCCAAGATTACTTGATCCGAGGTCAGTTACTGCTGGCACTTCAGCTTGAATCTGCCTCCCCTGGATCTTTAAAAGTGGGTGCTTGCTGTAAAAGAGGGATAATGAGCAGTGAAATTGCAACTGTTTAAGCAGTGGTTCCCTACAAGGGAACTGGCAGCATCGGCATCGCTATCAAAAAGCACCTCCTAGGGCTTTAAACTTCACAGAAATTATTGTTGTAAAGAAAAGGCTTTTCCTCTTCTAGACAACAACAGAAAATTGATTGGTCTGGAGAGAACTTGAAAGTTAATATGTGGTAGTTACGATACCTTGAATGCCAAATAAAGCCAGACTGATTTTTATGGTTGTTTATCTCAAGTTGGTCCCGAAAGGAGCTGCAGTTGCAGCCACCTAGATATGCTAGATATGCTCTGTAATTTCAAGCTGGTTTAACTAGATGTATGGACAGCATTCATCCCTTCTGCCAAGCTTTCAGTGATCACACCAGCTCTAGCAGAAAGTTGAGCTTATTTAACAAAATGTTTCTGTCCAGGCAAATGGGCCCCTGGAAACCTGAACTAATGGGTATGAAGTGGCTGATTTCTGCAGCTTAATTAGGGCACTGCTGACACTGAGCCTCTTTACAGCTGCTTTTATCAGTGTAACCAGCCCATCCTGAAGGAGAAGAGGCTGAGTAATAGCTGGGTCTAGGCTTGCTAGAAAGTGGGAAGCTGGATTTGAGTGACTCCTCCAGAAGAGGAGCCAGGCAGACTGCAGCCACAGCGTTAGGTTCTCTAGATGGGTGACAAGCCGAGCTTGGAAAAAACCTCTCCTAATTCTTGCTAGCCTAAGGGTTAGACCTGCTAGTTAGAATAAACATTCCTATTCTGCCTTCCCAGCTATGCCTGACAGGAGATTAAAGGAATAAAGGCAATGTGCTGCGTTGGGTTATAATGCGTTATTCAATAAAGAGTCTGTAACGGAGACATGGCAAAATACAAAGATAGTGTTTCATACAAGAGACGATTAATTTTCACCATTTCCAGGCTGTGCCAGTAGCAGCTGACCAGCTACAGACTTTTAGGACTCGAATGTACCAATCATTTTATTAATAACAGTAAAATGCCAAATATTTTCAAACATTCCTCCATTATATTCTTTAGCTTACGAGTCTGTACTTGACTACAGATCACATCTTTTTGGGGCACTTTAGCAGAAAAGAAGTGTGTGCCATTTTCCTTTGGCAGGCTGCAGCAGACATCATTTTAGCACCTGAAATACATTAAGGGACGTTTTACAAATGTGCTAAGTCCAATGGAGTGCCTAAACGTGGGTGTGTATTGATAAACTTTTCCCCAGACTTTGCTACTGGATTGCACCCTACATCTGAAAACTGCTTTGAGGTGGTCCTAATTTAGTCTAGAATAGATCCACTTTAAATTAACACCAGCCTTTATTCCAAAACAATGTACTTGCAGACAAGCTGTCAGACTTTATTCCAGTTTGAGTAAGAAAAAGCAGGAAAAGTAAATCAGAGTTTTTTATCATTTTGCTGAAGTTGTCTTGTATTTTTATTTTGTATATGTTGTGCCCTGGCTTTTCTTTTGACAGTACTTCAAGCTGAAAAACAAAGATGGATTTTTTTTTCCCCAGTGAATTTATTATGAAGAATGAAGGTCAGATTCCTCTTACGGCTGCTTTGTGCTGTTGAAAAATACAGTGTGGCTCCTGCTTCAAGAGCACCTAATTTTGAAATCCATCTTGCTGAAGCAATTGCTATTAGAGGTGACCCGCAAGAGAGACAAGCCTTCCCTTTTGCCACTCTGTGATGGAATAAAAGACTCGAGCGATAAATTAGCTTAGTCTACCTGTTTGCCACATCAGAAACTCAAGCCTTCCCTGCAGCAGGCGTGCTCATGATCAAGCTGAGCAGCAAGAGGCAGAGCAGCACGGAGCAAGGAGGACAGACAGGCAAATATGGAGTTTTTTAACTACACCTTTTTAAATTTTGCTTCTATTGTTAAAAAGTGTTTGACTTAAATGACGGTCATTTGGCACAGAGGAAGTTTATCCACGTGCTTCCAGCAGCCTTTCACCTATTAAGGCAGCAAAAGCTCAATTCATGTATTTCTGACCTCCCAAAAGTTCCTCAGTAAAAACAGGAAAGACCAAGCACTACAGCTTGAATGCCTGGAAAGGACCCATCTCCCTGCACATCTTACAGCAGCAAGAGGTCACCATTTAAATTCTTTTTCCAAGAAGCCATTCAAAAAATCAGGCTTTCGGAGGGGAAACCGAGGACGTGTGCTGCTGTGTTTGGCGGAGGCATTTGTTACCAAGAATAAAAACAGTTTTGAAGAAATGTCTGGGAAGACATCCCTGACCCCTCCTGCTGCTTCCTAAACTGAAATGTAAGAAAACAATGAAAATAATATCTTTATGGGAAAAGGTCTCCCTTGCCAAAATGCTGGGGTTGACCACACTCATCCCAGCCCAGGGGACAAATGCGCATCCCCTAAACAAACACTGGCCAGCAGCACTACAGATGGTGTGGGGCACTGATGGCAACTGGGGGGTCAGTCCCAGTAGCCCTCTCCTTGCTGCCAGTTCACTCCTGGTGTTGGGGAGACACTGAGCATGAAAACTGCTGGGGAGAACGTCAGGTCATGGATCATGCCAGGGCTGGGTGCCTCATGCCTGGCTTTGAAACATAGATGCAGAGGGAGCGCAGGGTGGTGGGCTGCAAGTAGGAACTGGCCCTCTGAAGACTCAGCCGTGCAGTTAAAAGTAAAATCAGGGTGCTCTTCAAAAAAACTCAAATTTGTGTGGTGGTGATTCCTAGAAGAGAGAACTCTCTTGCAAGACATGCGCTGGTAAATGATTGAATAACAGTGACTCATGTTTTATTATCAGACTTGACTGTAGCGGTGCTTACGCTCGCTTCAGATTTGTTGACACACATTTCTCCTGATGCCTGCCAATAAGGAAGATGCTGTGAACCAGCACTGCAATGTAAAACCGGTACTGGAAAACGCAGGTGAGGGCTGATCACAGCCTGAGCCTCTCAGCACCGGAGCAGCTTTTGGGGATAGAGGGGTTGGTTTCGCTATACCAGCCGCTGTTGGAAAGTGCTGGTGGGTTTCTGCTCAGGGGCGCTGAGAGGCACGGCACCCACGTGGGTTGTCGGGGCTTTTGGCAGGACTAATCCCTTGGATCCTGCCTCAGACTGATGGCTGGTCCCAGAGTCACACCCCGGAATGTGTAAGTGGCTCCCAGTGGGAGGCTGCCAGTGAACGAGACCCCTCCTTCCTCCAGCCCTGCCCGTGTCTGAGACTCCTTCAAACACTGTTTCCTTTGAGGTGGAAGAAGGAGGTGATCTATTTTTGGGGAGCATTCGTACTAGATGTTCAGTGATGGCAACACTGTCTCTATCACTGCGTGCTCTGCTTCCGCACGGGAGCACCCGGGCTCTGCCTCCCTGGTCCTGCCGCTGGTGACCCTGCCCCTTCCTCCTGCCCTGCCTTCCATCCACCGCTGGCAGTCCTGCTCCAGGAGGGAAGAGTGAGTTCACCTTCCCCAGCTGCTGGGGGCTGGATCTGCACCCCCCAGGTAGGACAGGAGGGTTGTCCTGCTGCCCCGCCACCCGCAGGTAATCGATGCCATTGCCGCGGTGCCAGGGGTGCTCAGGGACACCCCTAATCCCGGGAGCAGCACTCGCCTTCCACAGACCCACAGCACAGAGCGATAAACCATCATGTTGCTGCCGTCACAGGGTGCAACATTCTCAGGATGTGCTGCTGCCTGGGATCGATGTCCCTGGTCTACTGGCCTCGACACTCGTCTTTGAGTCCCCTGTTCCTACTGACGTGGGTTTTTCTTTTCATCTGAATCATTCAGTATGACTTTGGAGCACAATGGGGCTGTGATTTTTTTCGAAGCCGCCAGCCTGCAGGAAACAGAAGGTCTCTGAATAAAAGGGAGGCTCTTGTTACAACTTCCCTCTTATTTACTGTTCCCAGTAGCAGAGAAGTAAAAAGACAATGAATGAAATGGAGGATTAATCACGCGTAGCACTGAAATATAAACAAGGAGACTGCGCGTCCCAGAGCGCTGCACTGAGGAGTGGCTCGTGCCCACAGCGTGCAGAAATCTCTCATCACTGGGACCTCCTGGATTTCATGAAAAAAGCCAAAAAAGCAGAGGAGGCTCCACAGGTGGTTTTTCATAGGTAAACTTGCAAACTGAGTATTTCACATGGACTTTTCTCTGTTCAGTGCTCTCAAAACTTGAGTTCAAGTTGATATCCCCTGTGCTTAATCACTGCTCCGTGACTTTTGCAAAGGAAACTCCCTATTTTCTTTTTTTTCTGCACTAATTTTAAAACAATAAAAGTTCAGGACAACTCCTTTGTCCCACAGAAGACTTTTAAAAATGCTTCAGAGAGAACCTACTGTGCTGCACAGTGTGTAGCTGTGCTCCTAAAAGGGGGATGTGGTCATTAGCCTTACTCCCTTTTTCACTTGCTTTTGGGTTGGTATCCAAACACCAAAGGATTGCTAATCATGTTCCTTATTTATTTTTTTTAATCAGAGATTTACCTGTATTTGATTTCCAGTTATAGATTTCGAGCATTCACACCAGCCTTTGCAAAGGTGTTGAGCTCCTCAAGTTAATTGGTAATAAATTAACCTTGGAGGTTGTTTGTGTGAGGCAGATTACGTGCATGCAGCTTTGTGAAGGTTTTTAGTGAAGCAAAACGTAGGAAAGAAAGGTGGAAACGGGGATGCATAACATGATTCAAATTGCCTGAAATGCCTGTAATAAGTAGTTGTTTTGTATCTGAATATCTGCATCTCTCAGGTAAGTACTGTTGATTTTTTTGGCATTGGGATGATGCATTTAATGTCGAGGTTGAGGCAAAGTGGAGGACATAATTGTAAAACTGATAGGGAAGCTGCTCCCCATCCTTATTCAGAAGCTCCACCAAACCTCTTAACTGTTCATTTCACAGTTCTCTTTAGAAAACATACATGAAAAACCTAGTGGAAGTTTATTTGGGCCACCTGCAATAATAAAATTGAAGTGACCCAAGTCTGAAAATACCACCATACATCTCTAAGTGAGTATAAAAAGCCAGAGCATGGGATATATTTAAGCGAAAACCCAACCCCACCCCATGTGTGTTAACACAACACTTGGAGGGTTATACAAGTCTAGGTGACCAAAGAGGTGGTGCTGCTTAACTAATCCCTGCTGTAACCTTCTGCCCAGCCTTTGCCTGGGCCTGGGAGCCTGGGGCAGGCACTGGGCAGGCAGGGGACCTGCCAAAGGCTCCTCCTGGCCTTGTCTCCCTGCCCTCTGGGGGCTTTCCAGCTTGCACTGTTTCACTTTCTCTTTCTGCTGTGCAGGGCTGCGCTGGAAGGGTTGCAACATCCTCTATCAATTATTTACACTGCTTGCATGGAAATCATAACAAAATATATATTCTTTTTAATATCAGGATTAATTTTTTTTTAAATACTCCTAAAGCCATGCTGGTGCTACCTTAAACTAGTTGGTGATACTCTTTTAAATGCCCTTTTAAAGTGTTTTTTAAGAGGGGAATTACATTAACCTCTCAGCTGCAGCTTCCCTGTTTACACACAGCAAAAGCACTGCCAGCCTGAACCTGCCTGGACAGGAGCAGAAGGGTGACCCCTGTGGGTCCCACCACCCTGATCCCCTGGCACCTGCAACCTCCAGGTGATTTGATTTGCCAGTGGTTCCCTGGTGGGGAAGAGGAGGTGGGGAAGAGCTGCCTGGAGTCTTTGGTCATGGTATGAGTGCTTCCCAAACAGGAGCTGCTTTGCTTGCCTTCGGTTTTATCTATTTTAGAGTAATTAATAATAGAGAGCTGAGCAACCCAAATTTAGGCATTCTTTGAAAATCCAGATTAAAAATTCTGGGAAGAATCTGTGGTTTTTGTCCTCCTATGCACTACAGCAGAGGTTGGAGGATCTCAAGTCAGGATGGGGGTTTGCCACTGTGCCCTGCTGGGTCCCCTCTCTGGTTGCATCCTCTGGGTTTGGCAACTCTGCTGCTTCCCTGGGAAGCCTGTCCCAATGCTTGACAAAACGCTAATAAATGTTTTGCTGAATTTTTTTTCTCTTTCCCCATTAACGTTCTAGTTTCAGCAGAAACTCAATGAATCTTCATGATAACAAGATTCCCAAAGTTTATAGCGCTTTGCTCACTTCTGGACTTGGTTTTGACTACTCCAACAAGCCACCTGGAATTTTATAAAATTGGCATTACACAATAGATTGAAAGAAATAGATTGTATATTGTTATGAGGTCTGAGGGTCTGTCCCTGCCAGGGTTGTCACAGGCTTTAGCCTCTCTGCCAAGGCTTCTGGGTGCAGGACCCGTGGCCAGGAGCCTTAAACCTCAACCCTCAAAATTAAGGGGAATGTCTAAAACAGAAGGTATGTGCTCCATGTCTCACCCAGCCAGGGTGAGGAGGAGCGCAGGGAGAGGGGTGCAGGGTGTTGTGCCCTGACCCAGAGCCCTGTGCCTCTCTCCTTCTGTGTGCCCCGGGGTGCTGCAAGTAATAGGAGCTGCACGAGGTGGTGACAAGTCCCCAGCATTCCGGGTATTTGATCCGAGGAAATCGCCAGTGAGCCAGGAAATGTCAAGATTACGTCACATGCATAATCTTTTAAAGCCCTGAAAAGGAGCTTGTTAAAATCTGTGTCTCTGCAGTGTGATCCCAGCTCCTTTCGGTTTTGCTTTGCACTTCCACTTTATGGGAACAGGCAGGAAAATCCTCCCCCCAGATATCATTTTACTCCCTCTGACTTACAGCACTTTTGTTTGCCATGGCCCTGCCACTCACTGGGGCTGGAGGAGCAAGTCCCCACTTTGCTGGGCCCCCAGAGGGAAGATGTTGGGATGCCCATGGGCCACATAGAGCAGCCCATGGCTCCAGCACCCGAAGCCCCTGGCTGAGCACAGGCCCAGGGCCCGTGGGGATGCAGCTACAGCCCGACTTGTCTGCACTGGGAAAGAAGAGAGAGGACGTGGGAGTGGAGCTGCCTCCCCTTCCCCTTATGTTTGCTCGTGTTCTGTGTGGGCGCCCTGGGCAGCCCAACAGCACTGCAGGGAGGTGCCAGAACTTCATAGAGCAAAACTGCACCTCGTTATTCCCCTGATTCTGCAAAACTATTAAGGAGCATCCAGCAGAGTATGTGACTCACACATGTTTAATTTCTTTTACAGTTTCTGTTTTGATATATGCTGGATGTGCTTTTATAAAACAAAGATTTATTGGAACCTGGAATTTTATGACTTTAAGGTTTACTTGAGTCCAGATTGTGAGTTTCTCCTTTTGGAAGAGGAGGAGAAGGTTTAAAACAGTCCATCTGCCTGTGGCACTTATGAAACCCTAGGCCAAGGATGACACCTTTTCCCTTAACTTCTACTATAATGTCAAACAAAAATTTACCATCAAATATTATGCCTTCCATATGCAATGCCCTGCTGTAGATATAGATCACAGCAATTGTGTTGGGTTTCTTTCTTTCAAGTTTTTATCTGTGCCATAAGGAAGTCAGGACTCGGTGTAGGGTCCAAGGAGGAGCAGCAAGACAGGAAAAGCCCAAACCATGTATAATTAATGACAATGTGCCTTCACTTGTGCTCTTGATTTTTCTTGTAAAAGCACAGCGATGCCCTTGCTGCCTGCAAGGCTGAGGAAAGCAGCATATTTTTAAAACACAGTGCCAGTGTCAGACAGCTCCAAGTACTCTGGTAGGAAACAAGCAGCATCCAAGGAAGCAGAGCCTGAGCCCAACTCTCCGGTTACCACAACATAAGTAAACAAACAAGTTTATCACAAGTAATGAGGGCATTGTGCCAGTTTCAGTTAAAATAATGAAATAAATAAAAAAGAAATCAACCCCAAACCAACAAATCATTACAGCATGAGGAAAGTCCTGAATGAAATTGATTGTTCATGCCAACACCAGAAATATATCTTGTCATAAACTCGGGCCTCCACATCTGCTTCAGCACCAGCGGATTCTTTATAAACAGCCTCTTTAATTTTATCTAACAGCCTGTTAGCAGACGTGCAGTCCAAAAATACATCTTTTCTTCCTCGCACTATCCTGAGCTTGGCAGGGCACCAAACATGAGGTTCAGCTCGTAGTTCAAAAAAGCCCTTCTTTAAGCATTGACTGAGCTTGATTTAATAAAAACTCTGTCCAGCTTCCTCTGGGCAGCCCTAATGGGATGCAGAGCCTGGCGCTTCTCAGGGCCTGCTCCAGACCTGCTGTGTGTCGGCCAGTGAGATTTTTTGTGGTGAAACAATATTGCTCTGCGGTGGAGTTGGGGAACCAGCTGGTGTTCTCCAGAATGTCTCGCCCGAGGGGTGCAGAGCTTCACTTTCAGCTATGCCACCCTCTGAAAATGGGAGTGAGCAGGCGGCACCGTAAAAGCAAAGCACAGCCACGGCACGGGATGTCCTGGTGCCCCTGTTTGCCCCAGGGATGCTCCAGTGTTGCTGGTACCCAGCCCCCCTCCCACTGGCCCTGCCTTTCCCAGGGGAAGGAAAGAAAAGCATCAAAGCCCCTAAAATTATTTCCAACCCGCAAGTTCCCCTGGGGGGGAGATCCATCCATCCATCGTGTCCCCGGTTTTTTTTTTTTAAGCACTTGTAGGTGCTCCTGAAGGAGAGACTGGGCATTCACTGAAATAGAGGGAGTGTTGCACTGGGGCTGGTTCCCAGAGGGTAGCCCTGACACCAGTGGCAGGACAAGCACCTTCACACTTCCTGACGTTGGTGTTCCCAAGCACAACACTGATTTTCTGGCTGCTGATTGCCTGGGAAAGCTGGAAGGGACATTGGCTGACTTTTAATGCCAGGACAACAGTGGCTGACGTCACCTTAGAAGATGAAACACATCCCCCACTTTGACTGCACCAAAATACAGGCCCAAATTTCCCAAGAAATTAGTGCGAGAAGCGCCACGCAACATCACATTCACTGCAACGCAGGAACTCATTAGCTGGATAGTTGAAAATGTTAATAATTATCCCATTTGACAAACCAAGGTATGGATTTCAAGCCTCAAAGTTTGCTTTGCTAAAGAAATATTAATGGCCTGGCATGTCATGATGTTCAGGGGAAAAGGATGTTTAACAGTTTCTCCTCATGGCTCAGTTGTTTATTTAAATGACTTGGAAACTAAACCAGCAGCAAACATAACCACTGCTGTTGCGAGGTGTGGTTAACAATAAGTAGATTTTATTTAGCATTACAGCAAAGGATGAAATGGAGTGAAATAAAGGAAAGGGAAGTTTCTTGAGTGGTCCGTGAGCCAGATCCCAATGCCAAGACATGGGGGAGGATCAACAGAAATCCTGTAGAGCCCATCCCATCACCTGGTCACGCTGACAGAGGCACATGAGCAGCATGGGTATCAATGAAAGGGAACTACTGCATTTGTCAAAGGATGCTGTAGGTCTGTAGTCACGGAGGGACTCTGTTGGCTGGTGTGGGGGATGCTGGCAGCACCCTGGGGTTTTTCATCACCTCCTGGGAAGGATTTTCTGACTGGTCCTTGTGGTTGTGCCCGGGAGGCTTGAGAGCCTTGTGCTGCTCAGCTGTCAGTCCTTAGCAGCACTTGGCCCCCACAACAGGGAGGGATCCAGGAGTTGCTGGGAGGCTTGTGGTCCCTCCATTCAGGTGCCAAATTTCACTTTACAAAGAGCACAAGCATTCATCCGATGATACCTTACTGATCTAAACATGGCTGATGCCTTTCAGCTGAACTTCAGCTGAATATTTAAGAGAAACAAGTCTAATGCAGACGATTGAACAGGAGAAGTGGGTTTAGCTGCCTAGCTGTGAGCTGCAGTGCCCTAATCCTTCCCCTTATGTGCTACAACAGGGTGTAATTCAATCCTAAATTATTGAAAATCTTGATGTTTTGTAAATCACGTATCAGAAGGTATTTTATTTATACAAGCATCTACTCATTAGCAGTATGAAAATGCTGGCAATACTGTGCACGCTCTGCAGGAGTTCCTGTCAGAACTACATTTCGCATCTCCCTAGCATGGGCTCAGATAACCGCAGCTGAGGGATACACATAGGTCTTCCTGGCATCTCTTTTTTTGTCCAGTCCTATGACTGGTGGGGTCCAGTGGAAAAGCCACTTCTGAGCAAAGAGGCCTGAAGGGATATGGTGGGCAGGGGAGCAGGATGTGGGCAAGCACAGGCACCTGTTCTCACGTAGTGGCTTTGCCATCTTTGGAGACTTCCAAAGCTGGCTTGATGGAGTTCTGGAAAACCCCATCCCTCTCCAAAGTCCTTTCAGCCTTGCTTACTCCCCCTGGAGCTTGCAGGGAGTGACAATCTGGCTCTGAGCATTCTGTGCAGGTTGCCCCTAAAAGCTCCTAAAACCTTTCTCCCAGTGAAGGCTGGAGGAGCTGATGCTGCAGTAGGGAGGAGGGTAAGTTGGAGGCTTGAAAAGGTCACACCAAGGCTGCAATTTCCAAATGAGTGTGAATGAACTGGATGCCTTAACACCCTCCAACTTAAACACTCAGTCTTGGCTGTTAATGGAGTGTGCTGTTAAACTGCATTTTCTTTACCTATTCAAGGAGAATTAATATCTCCTGTTAATATCCAGGAGAAAACTTTTTGGCTGTGAAGGCCGTTCTTCCCCACAGGAAGGTTGCTGGCAGAAAATGAGAGCTTGTGGACAACGTGAGTCAGAGTGGCTGCAAGAGCAAAAAAGTGGAGGAAGGGAAATGCAGCCTCAAATGAAACTGAGACAGAAAATAGGGAAATAACCAGTCTGAGGCATCCATATGTTTCCTGAACTCACTTCTCTCCTTTTCCAGCATTTTGCTGAGCACTATAGCAGTATTCAAGCCATTATTACATTAAGAAGTTTTTTGGCTTTTCTGCCTGCAAAAATAGTCATCACTTGTAAATTGAAGGCATCACTCTCTTATCTGGTCTGCAGCCAGAAGGGCTGGAAGCAATAGAAGAAGTGTGAACTTTCTCCTTCATCTCAGAGAACATTAACTTCAAAGCCTAGCCATAAACTTTCAGATGTAATAACTATTTGTCCAAAAGAGAAACACATCAGCTTGATCAATGAGTGAAAGGTATAAAACACAGAGGTTACATTTGCTAAACACTTGGGAAAAGTGTGTGGTTATGCTTGGATGTGTGGAGGGGAGAGTTATTACTGAGTTATTTGGGCAGGCAGGCCGAGGGGGCAGTGTCAGGGTTGTCGTGGGTGGCTGTAGGTCCAGCACCGGGTGGTTTCTGTCCCAGAAGAGGCTGGGCTGCCATGTCAGAGTTTGCTCCAGCACACCCTTGCGTGCAGACCTTCATGAATGAGTAGGGATCCTGTGGCTGTGTTGGCAGCCACACTACTCTGCTCTTCCAATCTACTGTGGGAGCAAACGTCTCTCAGCTGCTCAAACAAAGCCTTCAGGACCACCAGCACGTTCTCCTGTGTCCTTGCTCCAGCTGTGTGAACGCTGACTGGAGAAAAAACCCTCGTGGGTGCACTGCCTTGTCCCCTGAGCATTGCTGAGCTTGAGGGCACAGGGTCCAGCAGTGCTAACACAGCCAGGCAGGTGCACTCAGAGATTTCAGTCACATTTCGTATGATTGCCTACATCCTTTCTTTTTTTTTAACATGCTTTCTATTTTTCTGATGAAAGTTCGATGGAAATAGAGAGTAAGGATGTCTTTTTGTTTCCATGGCCTGCATATGAGGAATTTAGAGGGAAGAAAATTTATATTATGTGACTTTTTTCCTGAGGATAACCATTGCCCTTCCTGATAACATCTCTTCTCCCCTCACCTGTTAGGGCTTACAGGAGGAGCCTGGACTCCATCCTCTCCCTGGGCAGTGGTGCACGATCCTTGTGCATGACACGCGGTGCTCAGGGAGGGCACTCTGTGGTGTTAATCAACTCTTTGATGAAAGTGTTTTTAGAAGGAGTGATTGGGAGGATTTGCTGCTGGTCACTGGCTTCTGTTTGCTGGGGCTCCAGGGCTGGGGAATGAGGTCCAGACCTGTGCGATTCCTGTCTGAGGATGGAGAGGAGGAAGTGCCAGAGTACGAAGACAGATTTTGAAAGGTCTGTAACATCTTCTGCCAACATCTTTTTTGACTCAGCCCTGCATGAACAAGTGAGAACCCGGAAGAACCGTGTCATCCTTGAGGACAGCTGGGCTTGCTGGGGGACAGCTCCATTTGGGATGGGAGGCAGAGGGTTGCTGCCTCTGCTGGGGGGAAAGAGCTGTTGGTGGCATTGCTGGCTGCTCCACAGGCCTTGATAGCACCCTGCTTTCCCCCTGTGCTGTGCTTGCCCCTGTGAGGTGTCAAAATGCCTCTACAGGGAACTAGAGAGCAAACCCGAGCCCTTCTTGCTCATCACACATTTTTTTGTCCCCAAGTCCCTGTTGGAGTGAATGGAGCTGGTGGGGTGCACCCAGGTTCCTCACCATGCAGGTGCTGTGGGGAGGAGATGGTGGTTCAGCTCTTGAAGTCTATACCTACCCTTAGATATGCTCTGGCCTCCAGGAGGTGAGTTATGAAGTGGCCTTCTCCCGGCTGTCCCCTCTACCCTCCTGCATTCCAAACTGAGCTCCTCCCAGCATCCTGGGGAACAAGCCATGGGGATGGCCATGAAATGCTGGAGCTGGGGGTGTCAGTGGGGGTTGAGATGACATTCTTGAAATGTAAAGAACAACTGCATGCTGAATCCATCTAGTCACCCTCCTCCTCGTGGCATATCACCTGCTCCACCTTGGTCCCAGTGGAGACTCCAGGAACAAGGGCAGGTAATAGCGGGTAGAGGTGGGGCAAGAGGAGCAACAGGAGGGAGTTAAGTAATTTATTTTAAGGAGCAGCTGGCTTTACCCAGGTAAAACAGTGCAATGCCAGCAGGCTCCGCATTCAGCAGATCCCCAAGGGTGTTGGTGGAGCAAAGCTCAGCTTCCCCTGCAACACCTCTGTTTGAGGGGGGCAGCCGGATGCTGGGCTCCTTTTCCACTGTGGACCTGTACCTGTGCTTTGCAGGTGTGTTGTGTATTTGATCTGGTCTTTGCAAAGGGATCCACTATAGCAATCCCTTTCACGTACCTGCAGCCCCCTTTTCTACCTCCACTGGATCATGTCCTGGGCTTCAAAGCACATGGGGAGCGGTGACCTGTTTTATTACACGGTCATAAAGCAATGGCCCTTCTCTGTTCCCGTATGAATAATAAATAGCAGTTATAGTGTTATATTTTTACATGGAGGCCTGCCAGAAGCTCTTTTTGAGTATGAGACTCCAGACTTAGTCTGAAAAAAAGGAAGAAGAAAACAAGACTCCTGACAGCTTTCTACCTGGCTGTGCAGCTGTGCTGAGAGAGGTGCCCTGCAGATCAAAGGGAACCGCTCCCGTTCTCCCCAGGTGCTGCAATGCTTCCCCTATTAGAGGAGATATTGGTTATCAGGCAGCAGTGTATGAACAGCACAAATGTGCACTTTGCTCTCCAGAGGTTATGGCAGCCAGAAGGATGCCAGATTAGATTTAGAAAAGCACATATGGATATACTGCCTTCTTCAGCCTTGCGCCATTCCTTAAAATCCTCCGTTGCTCTGGAGGAAGACAGAAAGCACGGCTGTGGACAATCACAGCTGTAGAAGCATAATTGCAATTGCTGTCTGGGAGCTGCTTAGTGCTTCTGATAATCCTTGAGACCTGCAGCGAGTCACTACGGGATGAAGGGAGAGCATTTTGGGGCAGGGATACAGCATGGAACAACTCTGCAGAAGGATTGAAAGAAAACCACCTCCAGTTTACATTTCACTGAGGGAAAAGGTGCTCTGAGGCAGCACCAGCACAAGTTCAGACTGAAGCCCAGACTTCCCGCTCTGGGATTTCAGGTGTTTGTAAAGTGTCTCTGACACCAGGTCCTATACCATGTCTTCCCCTAAAGGCTGAGCTGTTGCCATAGCTCGTCTCTCAACCTGGTCACCGGCCAGAACTTCAGCACCAGTCCACAGACAGCAAATCCCACCAGTTCACTTCATATCTTCACAGGGCTGTTTAGCTTGTGGGGAGGTAAATGGGAAGGTGGCAGGAGTGAAGTCTCATTTCAGTGTTGGGATCAGCTGTGCTTCAGCAAAACCTCCCTCTAAGCCCCATACACTGAGTAACAGATGGCACATCTGTTTCTATTTCCAGGGTGATCTCACTAATCACTTTTTAAGAATCCAGCATCCAGGGTTAATCAACACGAGCTGAATTACAGTAAAGGTTCCGACAGCGGTGGAAAAAACCTGTGCAGCTCCCTTTCCTCAAGTTATCCTCTTGGATAGCTGGGCTTATCTTCTGCCTGAATTCTGCCCAAATCCTCATGATCCCTGCAAAGCCAAGGCCTCTTTCCAAAGAGCTTCTGCCCCTCTCTGGGCCTTTGTCTACTTGACAAGGAAGATCTTCCAATAGTTGATTTTCTGCTTGGCAGTCAAACTAAAGGCTAAAAAAGAATGATACAGGTCAACCCCAAAACCCTCACAGGAACGGAAAGGGAGATTCCCAGGGAGACTTTGTCCTCAGCCACAAGGCCTATGAAGAGAAGCTATCACCCACTACAATCCCCTGCCTTCGACACAGCCTCAGAGCACACAGGATGCAAATTCAAAACCCTCCTGTTTCTCATATGGAAAAATATTTTTAAAAAGGTTTCCTGGAAGCAGTATCACACCCACTGTGCCAGGCAGCACCAGAGGCACGTTGAGATGGAGCACAGCGAGGAAGGAGACTGGCTACACCTGGCTGTGCCTACACTGCTCAATGCAAAGGCCAGGGCAGAGTGGCACTGTTGGGCTCACAGGCACTGTGCCTAGAGCTTGCTTCCCAAGGGCAACATTTACCTTGGAAACAGCTACTTGGGGTAATCCAAACCAGATCCTCTGAGTTAGCAGAGAGCCCAGCAGACAGTGAGCACAAATCCAGAGCTGGAGTCCATCTCTTCTTTGCCGGTGATGTAGCTATGCCTGTCAGATGTACCTACGATGTCAGAAACAGCTCCGCAGCTGACTCTGGGTCCTCATCTTTGATTGTTCCCGTGGTGTTGGCCAGCACACACCTTGTCCTCTGGACTGGGACAAGCAGCTCCCTCTGGCCACCAAGCAGCACTGCTCTGGGCATGGATACTCCTGGGATAACTTTCAAGAGCCACATGAACAAGCTCTGTCTCCCTTCCCTCGTCATGTTCCTCCACCTCGTGATGGTCCCACCTTTCCATCCTCCAGCTCTCCTGAATGCTCTCATGCCTCAGTCCAGGGCATGCTACACACCCTATGGAATCTCAACACTGGTGAGCTATAGCATCATCTTCGTTATCCTGGGCATTTTATGCTGGGATAAAACAACACCAAACTTACAAAAACACTGGTTTGCTTTTAGGTCCATAGGCACAACACACAGGGCCAAGCTAAGCTGCAGTCAAGTGCCATGCTATGGTGTCAAAGTCAACCTCCTTTTTGTTGGCTGGCCCTGAGCAGCCAATGCTGCTCTGAAAAAACTGCTCTCATCCACTACTTACCACATCCCAGGCCCATTCTTTGGGGAAGGCAGTTCAGTCCTTCAGATATTCCTGCTCTGTGTGGTCCAATAAACAGTGTAAATAATTATACCCCGAGCAAGAGGAGTAGGAGAGCCCCATTGCAGGCTGTCCCACCGCCTGTGGTTTGGCCACAGTCTGAAGATACAGCATGTCGGGTAAATCCTCACTCCAGCTGAGGTTTTCTTTTGAGATCAGCTTCAAAAAAAAAGTAAAAAAAACCCCAAACCAACAAAGCAAGCCATTTTGATGTTTCTAATTTTCGGGGCTAATTCAGATGAATGATTGCACACCAATTGGCAGAAAGCTTTGATCAGCCAGAAACTGCACATTTCAATGAGTAAGCTGCTATTCAGAAATCATTGGCTCTACCTGTACCCCCTTCCCAGTGCCACAGGAGAGGGAAGGGATGCTGTAGATCCTGCTTCATGTATGATCATCTCTGCTCTGGCTCTAATGTAGTCATCAGATGGTCTCACCCTCTGCCTTCTCTTCTGCTTGGAGATATTAAGGATCTTCAGCAGTTATCATCTCTCACTCTGGGCAGCTTCTTCCTCAGCTGCACCCTTCCCACTGCTGTTGGAATGGCCATGTCAAGACTTGCTTACTTAATTTCTGTATTGAGGATTTTTAGCTACTATCATTGGTGTTTCTGTGTCCTCCTTTCAGGACACAAATCTTTATGATCCCATCAGGTTATGCCATATGCTGTCTGTTACACTTCAAACACCTTCTTAGGAATAGGTACACTCACAGAGACGCTAATGTTTGTTACCAGGACATGGCAAGGGCACTCCACAGGTGGCGTAGCTGAGAACGGCCACAAGTCACAGCATCCTAGAACGGCCTGAGTTGGAAGAGACCTTAAAGATCATCTAGTTCCAACCCCCCATCATGGGCATGGATGCCACCCACTAGACCAGGCTGCTCATGGACCTGGGGTGTCTTCTGAGGACAAACCATTTGGCCCTGATTCTTTGCCACCTCCATCATCGTAACCACCAACATCTCCCAGAGCCCACTGGAGCCATTAGAGACTGGTAAAAGGGTGGCTGGGCCACTTGTAGGGCGAGCACAGCCAGTGGGGGTGACAGCCACGTGTTTGTAGGAGTGCTTCTTTTAAAGCTGATTTATTTCAGCAGGACTTTTACAGTGCACAGCTGGCAGTGGTGGCCAGCAGACATGGCAGTGTCTAGGCTCTGCTTAGAGACTGACAGGGAAGCTCTGGGGCTGGCAACAGGCTCCCGGAACCCATTGGGGACCAGCTGGTTAACTCTGCTTTGGCTAACCTTGCTCAAGTAGAGGACTTGGCCTAGGTGATCTCCAGAGGTGCCTTCCAACCTCAGTCTTTCAGTGGGTCTTATTTAAACCTCTGCCATAAAGCACAGATTGGATATTCAGGTGTATATATTCAAGTATTCCATAAATTCTCAACTCAGTAGAGAGTACAGGAAATTTCAAGTCCAACAGCACATTGAACCTTTACCAGGCTGTAAGGCCAGAGTTTTGGGAGAGTTTTAACAACCTAACAAACCAGGAAAGTATGAAACGTGCCATGCAAGTCAGATGTTTTTTATGCAACAACCATGCAATCGAAAGTTTCTCAAACAAAACCATTTGCTGTCAGGACAGAGTGGAGTCAAGTCAGTGCGATTCAAGTCTTTAGAGTCAATTTTGTAAAATGTCAGAAGGAGTTACTTAGTGCCACCCAGTGTTGGCAGCTAGAAAAAGGAAGGTTAAATATGGTTGCAACTGGGTGTAGCCCAATGAAACAGGAAAAAAACCCCAGCTCTTGCTTTCTCTATCAGGATGAGTAATGTCACAGTAGCTGGGCAGCACCAGCATTCAGGGGATACGTGTCCCAGAGCTGAAATGAAGTTTAGACATCTTGTTAAAAAAAAACCTTCCACTTTTTATATTCACTTTTCAAAGCAGGTAATCAGTTTGAGATGCAGATGGCCTCTTTTGTCACAAGACTCACTCCCCTAGTCTGACATCTGTCTAGTGAGAAAGTTGTACTGACTTTTCTGGTTAGATGTTCAGGAATTTAGATGAGACACAACTATATAAAATGTGTCTCTTTCCTAGAATAAATAGAGTACAGTTAGACATGACTCTTTCCCCCTTCCCACCTTTGTCTCAGGTACTGCTTATGACTTGCCTTTTCCTTGAAGCCTTTAAAATTATATAAGATCTCATGTATATCAGGCATGGAAATAATCTCCCAGTTATGATCTTTGGATGGTTGAACAATTTCATGTATGCTTTTGTCCTTCAAAGGACTGTATAAAATCACAGAATGATTTGGGTTGGGTGGGGCCTTAACGATCATCCAGTTCCAACTCCCCTTCCATGAGCAGGGACACCTCCCACCACACCAGGTTCCTCAGAGCCCCATCCAGCCTGGCCTGGAACACTTCCATATAAAGTTGGTTGAGTGTGCTGGTCCCATTTAACAGACACGGAAAGTGAGATACCAAGCAGGCATTCCCATCCTCATCACAACCCCATCCCAGGAGAGCTGGGGCCTTGCCAAGATGGGATGGGGGAGATCTGGAGCCAAGAACCCAAGTGGGAAAAAGAGGAAGGGGAAAGCAAGGCCCCAAGATACCTCAAACCCACCAGATGTTGGCAGGGTGAGGGCATCCCAGCGTTGTGGCTTCACCTGTGGTGGCCATGGCAGAGAAATCCTCCCTCTACCCTTTTGGGCTCCTTCACTCTACCCTGAAGTATTCTCACTGCCCAGAGGGGGAAAAAAAGACAACAGTGGTTTGAGTGGTTCTCTGCTGGTTCTTTATTTCACCCCTAGAAGATGAGGGCCAAGGAGAGACTGACACAGGAGTTTATCTCAGATTGATACAACAAAAAAGCAACAATGAAGTGAAGGGTGGCTGCCCTCTGAAACGACCTCACTTCCATGAGATGCCGCACTGGTGATCCATGCTGCTGGGTGTGAGGACAGGCATTTTTACTTTTTTCTCCTACCCATGGAACCATCTATCTCCCAGTCACACAGCCTGTCCCTTGGAATTGTGTTTGCTGACAAGTCTCCTTTCTCACTTACCTTTCACTGACCACTGGGAAACAGGCCAGGTAGTATGGCCACAGGTCATGAGCCAAAAACTCCTCTTCTGGGGCCAACACACTTGGAGTGGCTTTTTTTTTTTTCCCACCAGTCCCATGAGGCTTCTGGAAGACCTGGGAGCTGGGCTAGCTCTGCTGGCTTTTGTTGGAAGATCTCCATGATCACTAATTGCATCTGTATGTCTCACTAGGGTCCTACATGTCCTAGGTGCTCTCCACAGCTATGCAAATCTCTGTCTTCCTCCCACAGAGCTCACAGTTTAAAATCCAGGGTGGGAAATGACTAATTCCTATGATGGCTGCTCAGCCTTTGCCTCAGGAATTCATTGAAAAGAGAATTGTCTCTAAGAGGGCCACAGGACACAGTGTGCACAGAAAAAGTTGGTAGAGGAAGGAGACCAGACAAATAGAGCATTCGTGAAAAAATAAAAGAAGTATCTATGTGTATCCCCACAGTTAGGAAGGTTTACAAAGTAGCTTCACAATGAGAAACAGTGCCTGCTCCGGAGGTTTTACAGTCCCAGCAATCAGAACGAAATAGCAGGAAGGGGAAAGGCAGAGGCAGGAGACCTGTGAGTCCCTGCTTTACACGGAGCAACTCTGCTCAGTTTGCAGGTCCAAGGCATTTTTAAGCCTATAAATAAACTGGGGACGTTAATGATGCCATTAATCTCTGCTGGCCGCCGTCCCAGCTATTTTCAGTGGCGAGGTTACCTTGCCTCTCCCAGCAGAAGTAGGTCTCGAGGGGAGGGTCAGGCGAGCAGCGGGGACGGATGCCGTGTGCCCGGGGCCACCGCCCTCGGCGGGAGGACACTGCCACCGTCCTTGGCAGCCCACCAGGAGGACGTGTCCCAAGCGCCAGCCCTCCTGGCTCCCAGCCTGCAGGGAAACACACGAAAAGAGACGTCAGATAATAAACGACGGGGAAAAGCAGAGTACTGCCGGCTGTAGAGGGAGGCGGGTGACTGCTCCGTCCTGCAGCTCCTATTGCTGAGATGCCTTCTTCATCTCCTGCAAGGAGATACCCCCGATGGAGACCCTCTGCTCCTCTGGAGCTGCTGAGAGCCTGCTCCCCCACCTCTGCCTTTCCAAGGACAGAAAGTGGCAGAGCCTGGAGCTACAAACTAGAGGGAGAGCCTGGGAGGGGCAGGCCAGGGCATCCCAGCATACCGGTCTAAGGCAGGGAATGGCTGGGGTGCAGGTCCCTGTGGAGAACAAGGTCTGCCCTGAGACAGCTTCTTGCCCATCACACCAATAGTCAGTGCTTTCCTCGCAGGCAGAGGGGGAGAAGAGCTCCCCTTCCTTTCCACCCAGGGGGGCAGGAATGTCATACACTTGGATGGTAAAAGGTGCTTTTTCTCCTTCCGCCTGTGGGGAGAGAAGCCCCAGGACAGTCTCTGCTTGAGAGAGGAGCAGCTCAGCATTTGCCCTCAGTGCTCACAGGGCACCCAGAGCTGGTTTGCCTGTGGGCATTATAGCCCTGAGGTTCATCTTACAAAGGTACCTCTTACAAATGCTTACCTCATCTTACAAAGTGTACCATGCTTTTGTTTATTTCAGTATTTCTGTTACAATATGCAAGGAAAAAAAATTATCCCTAACAGTAAATGAAGTTCACACTCACTGGAAATAGATGCCTTTGAAAACCACATCTACATATTGCTTTCCTTTGACCTGCCCCCTCAGATGTCCAAGAAAGTCAGATACCACCACACAGGGTTAGAGAAATTAATGTTCCTGTGCCCCCAGAAAATAACACTGGCCAACTTTTTCTTTTCTATTCTGCAATGAGCTCAAGATGTTGAGACATTTGCCAAATAATATTACAAAAGACTTGTTCACACTCTGGTCCCAGGTGACATTTGGATACTGAAGCTATTAGGACTTATTCTCCCAAAGCATTCAGTGGCATAGGACTTCTTCCCAATCTTCTCAGAAAATATGCACTGTTTTCTCTTCTTTGTGTTGCTCAGTAATGTTTCCTGAATTCTTAATATCTATAAAGGTCTGACTGCCCGTTGCTTAGAATGTGCCATCTAGAAAGAATTAAGAGAAACCTGGATGTTTTTCTTACCTTCTTACAATGGTATTTTGGGGCCAGAGGCAGCAATTTCTCTGTGGAAGATCCAGCCCGATTGACCTGGCTTGCAGCTCACAAACAACACAACCTGTTTTCTCTCAGGAACTGCTAAGAAATGCATTTCATTTACTTGAGTTTTGCTATTTTGTCTCAGCTATATCCAATGGACAACCTGAAGGCACTACTGATGCTACAGCTTCCCTGCTGCAATTGCTGTCTTGCCTCTTTTAGGGATCATGCAGGATATGACCATTCGAAGCTCTCCGGAGGCCTGGGTGGCTTGTGCATGGCAAGGTTTGGTCCTGTCTACAGCCTCTTTGGCAAGCAGAGACACCCCTGGATCCTGCACTGCGCACTGGCTCTGGACTGTGGACACACAGCGGGGCTGTGGACTCACATGTCAGTGGCAATTTGAGACACCAACCCCAGTGACAATGGACAGGAAGTTTCTTTCCTACTTTAATGAGTCTAAGCAGCGTTAAGCTGGTTTTTTTGCAAAGCTTTCAAAAAAGGCTCCTGTCTGATCCCTACTGCCTGTAACTGGTACTTTGGGGAGCCCATCAGCCCCATCGCTCTCTTGAGACACTGCTCTTCCAAACCTGCTGATGAAGGGCAGCAGGGAGCAGGCACTGCAGTGATTCTTTGGCTCCACAGAAGTGTCTGTTGGTCACATCCCCAGCAGCTTTGGCAGACTTGGTGCAGTTGTTATTAACTCCTAATCTCTACTTGTGGACTTTTCTGGGTAGTTGCTAGGATGAGAATTTTCTTTATCAAGGGAATTTCATCAGTTGGCTTTGCTTGCCATCCAGTAGCTTGTCAAATTCAGAGATACAGCCATCTAAATCTTATTGGTATAAACTGCAGCAACATCACTCTGAGTAGGAAAGTGGGGGTGAAAATTATCCCCTCAAAGGTATTCTGTGTGTGAAGAAACTGCATATCCAATAAGAAACTGGTGTGCAACTGCAATCTAGCACAAGACACAGAGATACCCCAAACAGACTTAACGTTCACCTTGACAAAGTAATCAGCTTGTCAAGCAAAGGAAGTCATTGTGGCCAGAGAGTTCATGGAATTCTCTCTATCTGCAGCATCAGTCAAGTAAGGATTTAAAATATTACAAGAGAGAAGATCTAAAATGTTAGAGAAGAAAACATACACATAGAAGTGAAGAGAGCAGCATGTGACAGCCAAAAAATGGAAAATAAATGTTAGAAATGTTTCATATTGACCCAAATAAATATCAGCCTCAAATGAAGTAGTTTAGGCTTGTTTCATATGGTAAAGATATAGGCTAGCCTGGTCTCAGGCTAGTAATTTGCTCTCCCTAGAACAAAACAAAAGGCATCCGTTTATCTTGGCTATGAAAATGTCCTTGTCAGATGTTAGCTGAGCTCTCCGGGCAGGTCACCTACCTCCTCCCAGATTCAGAGGAGACCCATAAACCACTGCCCCCCAAACATGATGCATCTGTGCATCCTGAGCAGTTATCCCTCCTCTTCCCTGAGCTGCCTGAGTTGTCTCAGAAGGCATTTACCTTCCTTCCCTATGCCTGGAAAATTCTGCTAGAGAAACACATGACTGCTAGTAGTAGTGACACTGGAAGATATCCCGGCCGTCCCCTGAAGCCTCACCTGCACAGAATCGCTCTGTGGGGACAGGGTTACATTAAAAATGCCTTTCATGGCAATATCAGATACAGTAATTCCTTCTTACCGACCCTGCTATTCAACCACCCCAAAGCATGGCTCCTGCTGGCGCAGCCCTTCCTGGCAGCATGAGGGAAGTGCCGAGGACCAGTGCCCAGAACGAACCAGTCATAAATAAAATCCAGCAAAAATTTGTTGCTGCTTAGAAAAAATCACCAAACAAAGGAAAGAGCAGCTAGAACAGGAGTGGGCATTGCTGCCAAAGATTAGCTTCAAACTAAGGCCAGTGTTTCCACATTTCCGCAAAGATGGAGAGAAGGATGACAGTGTCTCAGATGGGCAGCAGCTGGAGTGAGGTGGAGCTGAGCCCTGCACCAAGGCTTGAGTGAACCATACATGCAACCCCTGACTGACAGCACTGGTGTCTCTGGGGAGGCCTGAGGACTCACATAGATCTGCACATTTAGGAGAGCAAGAAAAGTAGTGATTTTTCAGACTGGTCACAGAAATGTGAAATTCTGTCTTGTTAATGTTGACAATTAACTCTTATATTTGCCTAAGGAAAATGGTAGTGGTGCCTTTCCTCCGGGATGCTCAGGTATGCAGCGGTGGAAGCCCATTGTTGTCTTCTGTAGGACCAGGACAATGCTGTGCTGGCAGGCAAGAAAATGATGTGGTTCCTTTGGACCTAAGTGATTGCTGAGCAGGACACAAGAACACGGGAAATGCCCCCAGCTACATAAACATGGTACTCCACCGTGCCACTGAAGCAGCAGAGCCTCCTGCTGCTGCTGCTCTGAGCAGGCTGCGTTTGCTGGTTTGGGTTTCTCAGAGTCCTGGAGGAGACGTTAGATGGTTGTGAGATTCATTCTCTAATTAGGTCCCTGTAGTGGTGACATTGCTTCCTTTATAATCACTCAGTGGGAATTGGTACTTTATCCTCTGTACTCAAATTTTTATGCCTTTCACCCTCATTTTCTCTCCAATGCCCAGAGTCTCCCAGTCCACTGGATGACAGCTGCAAAAGCCTCTGACATTCACTTTAAGGACGATTCTTTTCAGCTGCTTCACATTTCCTTTTGACAAGCTCTTCCAGTGATATTTACTGCAACTAATGAATTAACTCACAGCTGGACCACTTGCTAGCCTTTTCAATCCAGAGCTGTTTTAAATCTTGATTAGCTGGTATGATGTGTAAATCTCACAGAACTGCTAAGTCCAAGCTGTCCTGTCTCACACTGTGATCAGGAGACAGTTCCCAGTCATGCACAGCAGCAGTACACAGGCATTAGGCATTCAGGGGGACTCTACCTCTGCAGCAGGTAGCAAAATAGTGTATTATCCACAGGAAGTAGTTCAATTCACAAGGAAAGTTATTTGGGTAGTGTGTCGGTTTTGCATGGCCTGGTTTTGGTAGTGGGAGGCCACAGAGGGGGCTTCTGTGAGAAGCTGCTGGAAGCTTCCACCATGTGGAAGAGTGAATCCCTGATGGCTCTGAAGATGGACATGCTGCTGGCCAAGGCTGGGCCAATTAGAGAAGACGGTAATGCCTCTGTGATAGCATATTTAAGAAGAAAATCAAAACAAAGTGTTCGCGCAGTGTTAATTCCAGCCAGAGAAGAGGAGGAGGTGAGAACATGTGAAGGAAACAACATGGAGACACCAAGGTCAGTGGAGAAGGAGGGGGAGGAGGTGCTCCAGGCGCCAGAGCCCAGATGCCTCTGCAGGCCGTGGTGCAGACCATGGTGAAGCAGCTGTGCCCCTGCAGCCCATGGGTCCATGGGGAATGCAGAGATCCACCCACAGCCCGTGGGGGAGGTGCCCACACTGGAGCGGGTGGATGCCTGGAGGAGGCTGTGTCCAGTGGAAGAGCCGGTGGAGAGAGAGGGCCCTTGCTCCCAGGCTGGAGCAGCCTGTCCGTGAGGACTGCACCCTGTGGAAAGGGAGACCCATGGCACAGCAGTTTTGGGAGGACTGTGTGCCCGTGGGAGGGGCTCACGCTGCAGCAGGTGCGGTTTGACTGCTGCTCGTGAGAGTGGACCCACACCAGGGAAGTTCACAGAGAACTGTCTCCCGTGGGAGGGACCCCATGGCCTTACAGGGAAGGACTCTTCTCCCTGAGCAGCAGAAGAGAATCTTGGTGATGAACTGACCAAACCCCCTGCCCTGCCTCCCTGTGCTGTTGGTGGGAAGGAGGGAGGGGGGAAAAAGGTGTTTTTAAGGTCTTGTTTTACTCCTCATTACCCTCCTCTGATTTTGTTAGTAATAAATTCACTTTGTACTTCTAAGTTGAGCCTGTTTTGCCCTTGGAATGTTTTCTCCCAGTCCTTATCTCAACTCACGAAGCCTTCATTAAATTTTTCTCTTTTCTGCCCAGCTGTGGCAGGGGAGGGTGAGTGAGTGGCTTTTGTGGGTGCCTGGCATTTGGCCAGTGTCAAACCATGACAGTTTTTGGTGGAGAACGCAGGCAGTCATGATGATTTTGAGATAAGGATATTAATTGGGAAAAATAATGAGCAAAACAAGTATTAAACCGTGTTATCAAGTAGAATGATAGTGGGGAATTTGCATCGTAATTGTAGTGAAGGGTCTAGGGGTGGATTTTGTGTAGTTCGTCCATTTTTGTTCTGTATGATGTAATTTTTGGGTCTGGTGTGGGGAACATTTTTTCCTTTTCTTTCTGTTTAGTTTTTTTTTGTTGTTCTAAGTGAAGACTGCATGTTGAACGTGGATGATTTTTTTACTGCAGACTTCCATGGCCGTTGCCAATCCTTATATAAGCTGTCTGATACTGTTAATAATGTTAGCAAATACCGTTGTTATGCTATGGAATTCACGGAATTTGTCGTCATCCTGGTGCAAGAGAAAACAACCTTTAGGTGAGGAGCTGTTAGAATCTGCCCTGAGGTACCCAATTCCTGGGTGGAAAGGTGTGTGGAGGGATTTGGGCAGGTTCCTGTGGTGGCTATCACCTCCCACTGCCTGGGGCTTTACTCCTGAACAGGTAAACGACCCTAACAAGCTGCCCCAACTGATAAAAGGGTGTCTTGTTTACCCCCAGGAATGTGAGCAGCTTCTTACCCCATACTGGGGGCTGGCCTGGGCCTACCGAGCCTCTGTTCACTACTCTCGGGGAACTGTAGTTGAGGCAGGAACCCAAACTGTGTTTGAGGACACTATGGCTGAGACAGGGACTTGAACCACAAGCAACCACAGTAATTGCCCCAGTAATGAAAACAAAAAAAATGGACAAGGCAAGCTGCAGGCCCATACCACCGATCAGTAAGGGATGGGAGTAGGCAAGATCCTGGGAGGGGATACAACCAGGCCAGCTGACCCAAATTAGCCAAAGGGATATTCCATACCATATGATGTCAGATATATAAAGCTAAGGAAAGGAGAGAGGAGGAAGGGGGCCATTTGTGATCCTTCAGTGTTTGCCTCCCAGAGGAACCATTACACGTGCCCCACTTCCTAGGAAGTGTCCAAACATCGCTGCTGATGGGAAGTAGAGATTGACTCTTCCCTTCGCTTATGCGCGCGCAGACTCTCGCTTATTTCTTTCCTTTCACTGTAATAAAACTGCCTTATCTCACCCGCTGGTTGTTCTCCATCTTATTCTCTCCCCTGACCCATTGGCACAGGGAGCGATAGAGCGGCTCAGTGGGCACCTGGCACTCAGCCAAGGTCAACCTGCTACAGATAGCTGGAAAAGAAAGGGTCTTACGATTTTAAGCATGCGTGAAAAAATATGCAATGCAACACATACTACATTTCACAAGCATCTTACACAAGTGATATTACACAAATGCACCTTTCTCCACTTTAGTTTGCAGATCCTCTTTTCTGTTTCTAGCTTCTGAGCACACTCTGAGCAATGAACAACAGCCCAGCATTTCAAGTTAGGATGTTTATTTGAGTTCCTACATAAAATTAGTCTGATTTGTATAGATTCTGCCCTCTGTGTAAGTCCCAAGACACTTACAGGGTCAGCAGGTGTTCGGCTGTCAGGTCATTTGTATTTTGGCAACTAACTGTGCATTTAGGCATCTGATTTTCAGTGATTTGAATTCCAGCTCTAAAATTCTTGCCTGGAGGTAAGCAGCAAACTGGAATTTGCAGCCCAGAGCCTGGGAATACACTAGTGATGTAGTTGCGTAAGTTCAGGCTGAAAAGTCAACGCGCAATGGAGGCTTTTCACTTATCCGAAGACTTACAGCAAAACAGGAAGTTATTAATATCAGAGCCTGAACTGACTTGAGAGTCAGACAATATCAAACAGAAGGTGTCTCCCCTTTTTCCTGTTTATCTCTTGCTAGCTCAGAAGACAGGGGAGATGAAGAGGCAAAGAGTTTCATAATTTGGTGCTACAAGGCAGTGAAATTGAACCGGCAGGCTGTACATCATTACACAAAGTATATCGCATCACTTTCCTCAAGTCTTTAAAGCTTTTGCTGTACTTTTAAACAAACAGGGAAGCTATTTTGAAATGATGGGGTGGAACATGACAAAATAATGCAGTGCAATGGCATGCAGGAGTTTAGACAAAGTGAGCAATAAATGAAACTACAGGGGAGGGTAATAGGCTGCCTTAGTATAATTATCTTAGGAAAACACTGGAACTGAAGAACTTTCTCTTGAGAAAGTGTCGTTTGATTTTTAAATAACACAGGTCATTAGGACTACAGTTCCACGTTGTGTCTGCATGATGGTTTATCAAAGCAAGATCAAATTACTGGCAGGATCCTGGGAGGAAGCTCCAGGGTAGAGGAAAAATACTGTACACAGCAGCTTACCACCACACAGTGCAGAAACGAGCAAAACTTGCCGGACTCATGGCCCAGCCTCATCACATCAGCACAGCACACACCAGACTGCATTCAGCTCTGCTTTCACAGCTGCCCAACACAGTATTTTCTTTCAAATAAAGATAATTTTAAAAATCGCCCCTTCTAAAAGGGAACTGGACAGTCCCTTGAAAGACAAGATTGAGTGGGAAACTCTGCACTGAGAACAGCTAGCAAGGTCAAAAGTGGAGTGCCAGCCTGTTGGGATGTGGGGTCATTGGCTGTCTGAGTTCTTCTGTGTTTCGTCAGCCACTGTGGAGGTAACAGGGCCAGGGAGCTGCCTCTCTGGCCTCCATGTTTGCAGAGAATTTATTAAAAGACTCATGTTGGGCACAGAAAAACTGGCAGTGAGCAGGCAAAAGGCAAACCCCAAGAATACTTATTTGTTTTGACTTATGATTGGGCAGGTCACACTTCCTAGTGTAACTTGGCTGTTCCCTAAAAAACAAAACACACAACACTGTAAGTAGGTGTCAGCTCCCTGGGAAAGGTTTCCTTTCTTTTGGAGAAACAGGAGATTTCATGTGAGAACTCGTTCACTGAGTGCTTTCACTCTTTCAGTTATTTAGGGGTTTGGGCCTCTTTCTTTTTTTCCCATCCTATCTTGCGGAGCCACTCACAGCCACATGAAATAAATTCCTAGAAGGAGATCAGTCCCACAGAGCCTTACACCTCTCAATTTCCACTAGAAAAACACTGTACCCGCAGAAGATTAAAAAAAAAATAGAGGTGCATCTTCTTTTCTGTCCTTAATAAGGTTTCAGCTGCAAACACAAGGCAAGAGTCACACTTTCTTTCCACTGAGGTTGCAGATGTCAAAAAAACCATCACAAATTTCATTGCTGCTTAAAGGAGATCTGCTGTACACGACTTGCAGGAATCAACCTCTGACAAGATTTGTTAACTACAGTACTGATGTACACAGTGTAATCCCCAGGGGAAGGCCCAGAAGTCAGCTGTCCCCCCAAAATGGCCTCTTTTTTCCACTCAGGCCCTTTAAGGGGTGCTGGGTAAAGAGAGGTAAAGCAAGCAGCTTCCAGGCTCCCAGCTACATGCTTTTGTGATCCCCTGAGCTCATGGATGAGGAGGAGGAGTGAGAGAGGAAGAACAGTATCAGATGAAATGGAACTAGGCAAGACAAAAGAGTGGTTACTAGCAAGAGAAAAAGAATTCTATAAATAAAGATATGAATAGTTTTCATGTTTAAGCAAGAAATGTGAGAGGTATGAAATGAAGCAGAATTAAGAGAAAGCATTTTGCAGAGTGAATTAGAGAGATTTACAACACAATATCAGTTCCCCGTCAGCAGCTCAAGTCAAACATTGCTTTGCATTTGAAAGTCAGCTACACCGAGTAGCTTTTGCTGTCCATTGCCTATGGTAAAAAGATAATGCAGACCAAACCACTTCAGGGCCTGATATGACTCTCTCTCCTGCCGTAACTGAATTCCTCACAGGTATTAATCTCATTCACCTCAGAGGTATGGAAGTATGTTCTTCCTTGGAGAATGAGGGGCAAAAGGCAGAAGGATGGGAGCAGCTTACAGAAGGGAGTCACTGGCAAGGCAGAAACCTGGATGTAGATCACCCAAGTTCCAAGCTAGCATCTGAACTTCCAGACACACCCTCTTCTCCCTCAAAATGTGAGAAAAGAAGAAATAAAACCAAAACCATACCACAGTGGTTTGAGTCATTTGGGAGTCCTGGCTGCAACCTCCCACAGAGCAATCACCACACAATCTTGGCTGCTTTCACCATTGCCATCTTACCTTTCCCTCTCAGGCTTTCTGTTGTGTTCTGACATAAACTGGGAGCTGCCTGAGGCAGAAGCTGTTTAAGCTTCCCCATTATTTTGCATGTAGCATGAAGTATCATGGGGTATCTTACAGGTTTTGACTCTGAATTGAGTTTTTGAGAGAGAGTCAAATTACTTAATGTCACTTGGGTCTGCCTTCTGAAGCTTTTCCACACCTAGGAGAAGCCAGCAGAAGCAGTGGAAGTGAGCAAGAGCCATCTGTGCACATTGCTCAGGTTTTACTATTTCTGCTCACTCTGAGATTTTCGGTATCAGGGAAATTATTTAGGCTGCAGGACATAGCTCTTGAGGGCAACAAGGATCTGGCTAGTGAGTCTGTCCTTAGGCTAGGCAAACCTAAAAGATGTGCATGCAGCAGCAGCTGCTTTGTAGGAATAAGGCCTCTGCTCTGAATATAGTGATGCATACTGTTCCTGAGGAGTCTTGTGAGAGAATGTAGAGGGCATAGATTTGCTTCAAAGCAGATCTTCAAACATCTGTTTGTACTTACAGCACGAATATTCAGCACACTACAGCACATAGCTGCCTGTAGCTTCAAGGCAAACGCAAATGCTAAGAGGTATTAAGCACTCATAAACATAAACATAAACATAAACAAGATAGCCTGGAGCAGCTTATCAGTTAGGTAGTAATGGGTGGGGAAAGGCTCATTGTATATTTAAGGCCCAGGCATTTTCCCACTGATTTTTGCCATGTTAGTAATGGGCCAGGGAGAGGAAAACTCCCATGTGTTTTAGCCAGGAAATACTGCTCAGGTCAGTCAGTCCTGACCCTCTCCTGCTGTGGTTCCTGCTTGCTGCTGCACCAGGGTGCAAGGGCAGTCTCTGGACAGACACCCTCTGAATCACGAGAGGAAAGACAACTGCTCATGCCAGCTCCATTCCTGACAGCTGGGCCACCATCACCGTGGGTTACCCCTGTAGCAGAACAGAGGGTACACTGAAGGATAAGGGACTTCCCTGGCAGCAGAGCCTGGCTAGCTGGCCATACAGGAGCATCAGGGGAAGGCTCTGGCCCCAGATTATTGCTTGGTTGGAAAACAAGTGAGCAGATGAAGACACTGTCACCTGCTGTTGCTTGACACCCCTCTGCCACAACAGGGTAGAGCGGCAACTGAGACAACTGAGACACAGGAACACTTTTACCATTACCTGAGAGATAGGTATCGTGATTAATCCGATAGAAGTTGGTGGTGTTTCAGTCCCCTCCACACCTTCTAGGTGAATGAGAAGAAAATTTGGCTGGCTTGAAGTCCCTATATAATTTTGTATTAGTATCAGATGACTGCCAGTTCCGGTGTAAAGGAGGGGACAGAAACATGGGACAGGATCTGTTAGGACTTGAGGCACAGAAGCAGAGCTGTTCCAGGTGAGCATAAACCATTATGGACAACATCTCAGTATCTATTTCACAGTCTTCTGTTTAGTCTAATCCCACCTCCTTGGAGATTTCAACTCAAATGCCATTTGGAGCAGCTCTGCCCTGGACATATATTTTCTTCTGCCAACTCCACCGCAGGGATCGTAATCTTTGCCAGCAGAGCAGTAAAAGCAGCTGGGTGGGTCACCTCTTCAGTCACCTCACCATCATTTGTTAGAGCTCATTTGTCAGAGCCCTAAATCACAACACAAACACTAGAAATCAGCCCAAAATGGATATGGCTAGACCACAAGACCTGAAAATTCTCTAAAAACATGCAATCTAGTTCGATAAATAGTGCCTTCTCCAAGACAGATAATTTGGGTTCTCCAAGCAAAATAGTGTCGACAAGAAAAGCATTTTACATCAATATTTTTGGCAGTATAGAAACATCCCTGTATATTACATGGTACTTACTACAAGGGCAGAAGCTTCCAACGCAGATCCACATTCACTTTTACATTTCTGGAGGTGAAGAGGGGTTTTCAGTCATGTTGAGCTAATGCAACTGAGCCAAGAGGAATTACAGCTATGCCCTTTCCTGCCTGTTGAGACACGGTGAAAGAAAGCAGCTACCTTAAATCAAAGGGTCCAGATTCAGGGAGGTGCTCCAGCTAGAAATCAGAAGACAGTTTACAGATACTTTGATAACTTGAGCTTTTATCATTCCACAGGCCCCCAAGATCAGTTGGTGAGGGCTGGGTAAGTTTCCTCATATGGTATTTGAAGGCAAAGACAATCTCCATTTGCTTCCCACAGGCAAGCCCAGGCAGCTACAGCATGTTATAAAAAGAGGAGATTAAATGCAAGTTTTGTAGCACTACTGTATGAAAAGATACAATCGGCTCTATCGTTAGGAGCTTAGGAGGTAGGATCCTAAATCTGATGTAGGCACCATTGAAGCACCAGTTTTGTCAAGAATATCCCATGCTTTGTCCTATCTTGAAAACAGAATTGTTTAGCTATTAAAAGAGATTAATGTAATCTCTGTGTCTATGAAATTGGATTTTGAAACTGTTTGCTTACTGTACTATCTCCAGTGCAGTGAATGAGACCTCTGCTGCTTTTCACGTTGCTATAATTACAGATCACACCTTGTTCGAGCCCAGCGTGTGCTGGCATTGCCAGCGGGACAAAGCGTCTGGCAGGCTGCAGGAGGAGGCATGAAGCTGGCAAGGAGAGGGAAGCCTCTGCTCCACAGAGGCCATGGGTGACGTACCATGTTGCTTTGGACCCCTCAGTGCGAGCAGGCCCAGTTAGAGGGGTACTAAGATGGCTGGGGCAGAGCAT
This sequence comes from Falcunculus frontatus, assembly GCA_013398115.1. Classification (NCBI taxonomy): domain Eukaryota; kingdom Metazoa; phylum Chordata; class Aves; order Passeriformes; genus Falcunculus; species Falcunculus frontatus. Next base: position 637,782 of record VZRV01006381.1, on the reverse strand, counting down.
ACGAGCTAGGAGCAGAGGCTGAGGCAGCTGGGTGGGTTTAGTCCAGAGACAGGGAGATGGAGGGCGGATCCAACAGCATGCTATTGCAAATCACACCTCCCTCAGGGGGGGACTGACAGACCCCAGTCCATCCTGCAAGCAACAGATGGACAAATGAGGGGCAACAAACCCAGGCTGGAGCCTGGGAGAAGAGAATGGACATTAGGGGAAAACATGCCCAGAGAGGCAGACACTGCATTCTCCATCCTTGGAGGCTTTCAAGACTTGGCTTGACAATGCCAAAGCTGACTCGATGTAGTGTGATAGTCCTGTGCTAAGCAGGAGCCTGGATGATCTTGGGCCTTCAGAGGACTCTTCCAACCAACATTTCCGTGTTTCTGTTCTTTTCCTAGTGAAGGAAATGAACACTCTTCAGCTCCATGGATACATGTCCTTTATGCTAACTAAGGAGCTGGTCCTGCAGTCTTCCTTCCAAGAAGCTAACAGTAAAGGTTAAGAAATCCTAGCCCCTCTCCACCCCTCCTTCTTCCACAGGTAGCAGTGTGTTGTGCCCACCTCCAGTCTCCATTTTGCTGCAGAAACATGGCTTGTGGTCCTGTGAACATGGTCTAGCCATGAGTGTTGACAGTCCAATTGCTTCACTCAGAACTAAATGGTAGAAGAAGAGATATCCCAGGGCAGGAGGCAATTGCTGCTGGGATTTCTGCATGTCATCAATGAACCCAGACCATGTCTCCTGGCAGCAGGTTCTGTTCACCTGGGGATCCTGGCATAGTTACTTTATTGCTGCTTCCATCCATGCACACCACAGACACTTCAGCAGGCTCCTTTTCTGCTAACAGAGGGATCATGAAGCATCCTCTGGCCGCCTGAAACAATTTCCCTCCCTAGCCAGAGATCTGCAACTCCATGCCCCAATCTTTGCACAGTTTGCAAGCCCTTTGCATCCTCTGGATGTCCTCTGCCAAGTTCCCCTCTCTTGGGAAAAGGGGATCTATTTGCTGAGTTTTTATTTACTCATCATGGCAGACAATGCTTCTGACAAGCCACCTCTCTGCAGTGCTGCAGCCCTACAGTGCTGTCCTGCATGGGTAGTGGGTAAAAATAAAAACATAGGGTTTTAAAACGATCATTCTTTCCTTTTAGCAGCAGATGAAAAACTAACTTGCTTTCTCTTTCTCAGAAGTAATCTTCACTGTAGTGGCTTGAGAAGCGCCCTGGCAGTAGCAAGGTTCTTGTTAATGACTGATTGCTGCAGGGCAGGGGATGATTTGGTGCTCTGATACAGGGAGAAGGGCAGAAGAGAAAGAAGTCAAATGAACGGGTGCCTGTAGTTGTTATGCTTCTCCTGATGTATCAGGCAGAGATTGCAGAAATGGCTGGGTGACTAATGGAAGTGCTTGTGTAACATGGGGAGCCCCACACCCCAAAACACCACAGTCACAGACTGTGTCATCACCAGCAACAAGCTATCCAACACTGGTGGAAGGGACAAAGAACCAGCATGTATCCTCTGCTCTCAGACAGAAAAATAATCTTTTGTCTTCCTCTTTCTTTCGGACTTTGTAAACAGTTTTAGAGACTGTTTATATACAACTTGTTTTGTCCAGTTGGATGCATCTGGGTTACTTGTTCTCTCTGTTCTCTTCAGTTTTAAGTACCTCCTCACTAACTGCTGTTTCTTTGACCAAGCTTTACTTTTGCCTTCTGAATTCCATAGTGAATCGACAGCACAGATATACACAGCCCCAGTACCACCCTCAATGCCTCCCAGGGCTCTGAGATGCCCTCAAAGCCAGATCCAAACCTCAAAGTGAAGACATGGCACAAAAGTGATGCCTCAGGGCTTCTCTCCACCCACGAGTGCTCTGGCAGCCGAGTGCCTATGCTAGCCTTTTCACCCCAAACTGTATTCAGCCCATGGTGGCTTGCTCCCAGCAGCTCCATTAGTTCTCCTCACCTGGCAGACAGCAGCCCCACAACCTCTGCTCACTGTGCCAGGTACAGACTGGGCCAGACATTCTGGGGAGTTCCGCAGCAGCAGCAGTATATGGTGGCTCTGATGAACCTAATTAAAACAGATTGAATGGAGACAGAAGCAAAGGCAAAGATGGCATCACAGAAAGCTGACACAGAGCAGCTACAGTTCCCTCAGAGCTGCACTAGCACCAAACACTGCACCTTGCTGAAATGTGCTGCCATTAGAAAGTTCACCTGCATGTACCACATTTTCAAGTTTCAGGGAGACTGGCACAAGGTCTGGGGGAAGCTGCTACTTGTGTGGGGCTGTGAAGGAGTACTCGATAAGTGCTGGGAACTGACAACATTTTATATGTACACACAGCTTTACACGGTCTTATTGGTATCTGAACACTTGCTACTGCTTAAAAGACAACCCAGTTCTGACCTACCTACAGAGAGGATCTTGGGTATTGATTTTAAAGGCACATGGATAGATCTGGAATGCAATCATAGAATCATAAAATCATTTATGTTGGAAAAGCATTATAACAGCTTTGAGTCCAACTATTAACCTAGTACTCCCAAGTGCACCACTAAACTATGTCTCTCAGTGCCTTTTAAATACCTCCAGGGATCGTGACTCTACCACTTCCTAGGCAGCCTGTTCCAGTGCTTGACAATCCCTTTGGTGAACAAATTTTTCCAAGTATTCAGCGCAAACATCCTTTTTCCCCTCTGAGACAGGTGTGCCCCATCTGACACCAGCAGTCCTGCTGTCATGTAAACTGACCCATGATCAAAATCCCCCAGATTTTGCAGGTGACACCAGGCTCAGAGTCAGGTATTGATCTGCTGTGTCTTCCTGTTTCTTTTTTTATTATTCCCTGCAATTGGTAGGATAAGGGAGACCACTACCTGTGGTCCTGATCCCTTAACCAGTTGTCCCAAAGCCCTGAAGTGTCTCCTGATTGCCCTTGGACTTCCTGGTGCAACTTCATTGCTGCCTACCTGAAAATCAATAGTGGAGAATAATCTGAGGGCTACGTGCGGGTAAGAAGCTTTCTCTTCACACCTTTAACCCATGCCCCAGAGAGGCAGCACACTTCCCTCAGAAGTGTTCCAGCCAGCATATTGGGCTTTCTGCTCCCTTCAGACAGGAGTCTCCCATGGCAATGACCTGTCTCATTTTCTTCATGGAAGCAGTTTTGACACAGGCCAACTTAACCTTGGTGACAGCCCCATGCAAGATGAGCCATTGTCCTCATTGCTCAGTTCTGCCAGCAGAGCCTTGTACCCATACCTGCTCCTGGCTCTACATGATCCTGCCTATATCCATCCATTTTTTCTTGCAGTCAATTGCTTTGGAGCATGTATGTCTTGTTCCTTGCTGAGAGTCCAAGGCAGCATAATCCTGGTTATGAGCATTTGCTCTCAGGGACTGTAACATTAATGAAATACCTGGTTATATTATTAATAAAAGCCATCCACATATCTATCAAATTATTAGTTAATACTGCTCTCTCTTTGGCTAGTGTAGCATAGCTAGGTTATACAGACAGATTTGTATTGATAAGGCTTCCAGACCAAAGAGTTAGATCGTATTTGTCATCAGCAACGTGTTGTTGAGAGTATAAACTGAAAACTCAGTAGTCACCAACCAACCACATTGCCCGAGCACCAGCAAACGTGGAAAAGTTCTTGACTCTGGCCCAGTAGGGCTGCCACTTAGATATTTTTGAAATTTAATTAAGCAAATGTCATAATTCCTAACACAAACCATCTTGCGGTGAGCATGCTTTGAGTGCTCAAAGCAAAGCAGAAAGGAGCACTGGAACCCTGAGGAGTTAGGAATTATTCTCATATTAGGTACTATTTCCACGATGAAATGCACTTCCAGTTTACCCATTTTCATGATGCCAATTTATTTGTATTTATGTACTAGGGATGTGTGTTTAGATTAAAACATCATTTTTGTAGGTGCTACATGAACAAGTCATGAAGCAGTCCCTGTTCCTGCAGACTCCAATGCAGTGCCACAGTGACCTGGAAGCAGAGGATAAAGGACATTGCCAGTGGGGAAAATGTGCAAACTGATGTGTCCAGCAAAAAACTACATTCTTCAGAGCAGGAAAAAATTTGCTTTTTCAGGAGAAAACTGTACAGTGTGAAAGTGCACATGGGCTATGCACACATCTCATTTGTATTTAACGGTGGGTGTAGTGCTTATGAAATGAGACAAATAAAAAGCCTGAGAAATTTCAGTCCTCTCCATCTAGAGAACAAATATATCAGGTTGTTCCACAGTGACCTGCCAAGCCTAAATTTAAAAGGATCTGGGAAGAAGAGGACAGTTCAGGCTCTGCACCCATCGCAGCTTGCTCTCCGTGTTCCCACTTCCATGAACAGCAGGATCTTCACCACTGCCATCTCCCCATTCTTGGAAAAAGGGGCTAAGAGGACTAATACTTGCAGACTTCAGATGTGACAATAAATCCACCCACTGTCTGCAGTGATTTATAACAGCAACTTGCATTTTCCAAAGAGATTTTAGCATGGAGGAGCCTGAATGTAATTGTTAATGTGTGGAAGTCTCATGTAAATGAGTCTGTTTTGAAAACAGGGCTCAACCGTGTAGCTAGAAAGCCATGAAGGACTTCAGGATATACCTCCACTGCACCAAGTGAAGGTGGTCTGCAAAGCCCAAGGTGCCCCCAGGGCTAGAATCAGCATAGCCAGGTTGGTCAAAGCCTGGCTGAACAAGCTTTGCTGTTTTGCTGCCATGTAACCCAGCGGTAATGCAGATACAGCCCCCTTCCTACTCTCACAGCACCCCTACATGGCACTGCACAGCAGCACGTGGTGGTACAGCTGGAAACAGCTGCTGTGGGTGTGGTGCCGGCGCATCTGCAAGTGCTCACATCCCCCATCTATGCTGGGACCTCGGTCACTCCTCAGTTCTCAGAGATGGCCTCAGGATCTGTTTCACAAGAGCTGGTAGGACCCAAAGGGGCAGGTGGGACACCCAAAATAGCTTTAAATTCAGTGGTGGGGTGGAAAAACAGCTGAGAGAATGAGCAGTGGTGAGATCGGACACTGGAATCTGAAGGTATAAGCAGCAGATAATTAATGAAGAGGCTTGGTAATGTGGCAGTGAGAAACCTTGTTATTACTGCTTTCAGCAAAGAGTGCATATACAACATGGTATTGTGAAATCTTGAAATCTTTGTACACAAATACAGTTAGGAGAAGAAAAAAAGGAAAACTTGGCCATATTTCTGAATACACTCTCTTCTTCTGAAAAGAAAGTCACAGCCAGAACAGGCCTGCTATATTCAACTCTCATGCACATGTCCTCATACCTGGCTAAATAATCATAATGAACTATGAGGGGAAGGTAAATAGTCTTCATTCCACATCTCTGAGGATAATAGTAAGAAGGAAGAGATTTCAAACATTGGTAATGACTTGTAGAGCAGCACATTGCTTAAAACATTGACTATGAGCCAAGAAATACCCCTCAAGGCTGCAATCAAAAACAGTTTTTGGCTGTGTGCTGTGAACAGAAACTTTATTTGATCAAAAGAGTTATTGCAACAGACTTGCTGTTGAGAGTCTGGAAGCTCATCTCTAATGTGGCACCCCTCACTGCAGCTAAAGCTCCTGCATGGCAAAATTCTGGGCTCGTGAAACGCAGCTCTGGCTCACAGCTTCAGGTTAATTGTGGTGACCACTGAGGAGAGTCTTGATGCTTCTCCCTCGGCTGGCATAGAAGTCTCTGTAACTTTTCAAGGGGAGATAAGAGAGACCTGAGACTGGCAAAAATACTCCTCTCTGTTTTTGCAAGTAGTTGTTGATTTGTGAGAATGAAATCAGCTGAACTGGTTTTTGTGAAGAGCTTCAGCCTATTGCCCTCAGCAGCTGTACAAGTATAGGGGCCATCCCTGACCTATAGGCCTTGCCAGGCTAAGAAGAAAACAGAAGTGTATGAACCACCCTCCTGGCCAGAAAAAACACCCACCTGCCAGAGAATACTGGCAGGGAGAAAACGAAGGAACTGAAAACTATTTTTTAACAGAGTTTCTGAGAAAATGACAGACCTTCTCAAAGTATTTCAGACTTCTTTTTTTTTTTAAATGAGAAAAGTAGAAATTTTAGTTGAAATCTGGAAAACTGAAGGTCTATTATTCCTATAAATATCTGCCATCAGAAATGTGTTTCCTGCTGGCATCACTAAGGGAAAAAAAGTTTTGAGAAGAGAGGTAGTTGTTAATAGCAGAAAGTAATTTTCAACAAGAAACAACAAGCTATACTGATCTGAAAAAACCAAAAAATGATACTGACTGCTCCTGAATACCACATACTGAACCCTATCCAAGTAATTGCCCAGGGCCCTATGGATAACTAGCATCTCCATGCTGACAGTTTGGTGATCTGGCAAAAGAGAACCTTTCTCAACCATGGGAATAAAATTAAAAAAAAAAATAATAAGAGTTTCCTGTTCAGCAAAAAGAGACCAGTAGCACACAGAGACCTCAGCCTGTGTCAGAGACACAAGAGGTCTGATGCAAACCCGACATGAGCTGCCTGAAATCCTTGGGAGTGAAGAAGGGATTTCAGACTAGCGTGCCACAGGAGAGAGTCCTAGAGCCCAGAGAAGCAACTGGGTGCTCACACAAGCCATGACCAAAAGGACCAGAACACAGAAAAACTAAACAAGCTAGAAATAGACATATTTTGGGGATATGATATATGCTGACTGGCACCCAAACACTGGAATAGCTTGCCCAGAGAAGTGGATGTCCATCACTGGAAATGTTAGAAGTCAGGTTGGATGATCCAATGAAAGATGTCCCTGCCCACAGCACCGGGGGTGGACTGGGTGATCTTTGAAGGTCTCTTCCAACCCAAACAAAATTATCATTCTTATGATTCCTTACTTCAGCACAGAAAGCCTAAAATTTTCTGGTTCTGACAGTCTGAACTACCATTAAAAGCAGTGTGCCTTTTCCAAATATCTTTTTTTTTCAAACATAAGAGCACTAACATGACTATTTTTTTCCCCCAAAGAATGGGGCAACTCAAGGAATTTGCAATGAGTTCTGGAGGTTGTGACTTTCTCATTCAAATCCAGGCAATATGAAAAGAGGGGATGATAAATTGTTATGTTCAAAGATTTACCTTTCCAACAAGAGGGAAGACAGAGTGGCAAAGTACAGAAGAGGGGAAACACTGGGAAAGCGGAAAAGCAAGCACGTGTCCAGTGTTGCCTTCAGGCTTTATATTTACAAAAACAAAACAAGACGCTTACAGGAAAATGGAATGTTTTTCTGTATGGGGGAGATTATATGACTGTTACACCCGATTCCTACTTCAAAAACCATGCAGTATCGCCATTGCTTGGTGATGACTGCAGGTAGAAGCACCTTACAGCACTTTAGCACCAGTGAGCTCTGTGGAAAGAGTGGAGGGGACACCCCAGACTGCAGGAACAACTGTGTGAGCAGTTAAAGCCCATAAGGAAGGTTAGTACTTACTACTGTGAACAAAAATTTCCTTTGTAAGTAAAAGCAAATCCCAAGAAGCGTGTGTTTCATCAGTTGGAAGCACGCAGGAATTTGGGACAAACTGGGGAGATCTCTAATGCTGACACTTGTATCTTGTGTCTTCTGCCTCAATACAACAGACAGGTATCTAAACACAACCCTGTGCCATGTGCTCTAGGACAGCCCTGCTCCGTTGGACCAGATGCCCCACTGTGGTCCCTTTCAGCCTGATCCATCCCGTGATTCTGTGATCCTGTGGTACTCAGGAATTACCACTGAGGTAGACTCACACCCCCTGTGCTTCCTTGACACGATGTTGAGGACCAACAGTGCAGCACTGGTTCTGACTCTGTGTAACCTCGGACCTGTGGCTGGACTCCAGGTTTGTAAATATGACACCTGAGATCAGGTGCTGGCCTGGACCCTGGCCAACTCTAGCAGCAGAGCACTGCATAGGTATCTCAAAGGCTTGCTCAAAGGCAGTCACTGATGCAGAGGCTCCCCCCATTATTCACAGGAACTACTGAGGCCTGAGAAGCAGCTGGGACATGGCCCAGTGTATGGCACACTGGTCACAGGGAGACACCGCGAGCAGGGCCACGGTTGTTCCTACCCCCTCAGGAAAAGGGTGTCCCCCTGCTTTCCTTACACAGGCTCTGCATAGCCCCTGTGATCCCCCAGAGCTCCTGCCTGCCAAGGAGGGAAAGGGACCTGATGACAACACCGTGGTTCCCCAACATGGGTAACATTTGATCACTCAGGAGAGCTGGGAACAAAAACTAGGCTTGAAGCAAACAGCCCCATCCCATCCAGCCACGCAACATGACTCAACAGATCCACACAGGCAGGGCTGTGCAGGCTGGGAGCGGAAACTAAACACAGAGCACACAGCATGCTGGCAAGCTGGGCCTTTTTTTTTTTTTCTCTTTTTTTTGGTGGAGTCTTATCCTTCTCTTGTATTTAAGTAACACTTCCAAGAGGAAGAAAGGCTGAAAGAAACTACTGACTTACCATGGGGGCCTCTGACCAAGATCTGCAGTGCAGCTAAGAGGGATTTTGCCTGTTTTCCTAAAAATGTGTACAACTGGTGCCTTTGCAAAAGGACAGAGAGAAGGAGCCACACGTGCAGGGAGAAGGCTGAGACAGGCAGATTCTCCTGTGGCAGAGAGAAGCTCCTCAGCTTGTGTAACTTGCCAGGGTAGAGAATTGCTCTGACAAGTTGCACAGGCTTCTACAGCAGCTATGAATTTGATCCTATAAAAAAACAAGTATCAACAACTTAATCACATGCCTGGGTCACATGGAAGCAAGGACAACACACAGTAGCAAATGTTGACTTTTTTTTTTTCTTTTTTTTTGGAGTGTGTTTGTTTTTTAACATAAAGTGGGAGTGAGGAGTGAAATTTGGGTGGGGCTTTCTACTATTCAGTGGGAGGAAACAGAACGCGTTTGCAACAGCTCCTGCCTTGTTTTGCTCTCCCTGAAGAGCACGGGGCTCTCCAGGCTCTGTCAGGCTGGTAACACCGCAGTTTTTCCAGGACTCGGGCCCCAGGTTGTTCTCCACCCAGAGGAGCCCTCATACTGTCTCACTAGGACTCATCGACGGAGCCGAGCCAGCGTGGGCTAAGGGCAGGAGCTTTGGCTGAGTGCCTGGCACAGCCGTGAGCGGCTGGCAGCAGTGCTTGGCAGCGCTGTCTTTGGAAAGAGATGACGGTATCCAGAGTGGGCGATGTCAGGATCACGGCCCGGGGAGGGACGCGGGGAGGAAGGCTGTGCAGGGCAGCTGCGCGCCCGGGAACCTGAGTCATGGCGATGCAGCGCGCCTGTGCGGTGGTGCAGCCCTGTGGACCCGGCTGCGGCCGGCAGCACAGCACAGCACAGCACAGGCCTGCCGAGGCGGCTCGCAGCTGACAGGGCTGCCATCGACACCTGCCCCTTCCCAGCAGCGCGGTGAGAGAAATCCTGGCTGGCACGCGTGTGCCGCGGGCAGGCCTCCCCGGGGACGGGCCTCTCACCCGCAGCTCTGCGTCAGACCCAGACGCTCGCCGCCTGGTCAGATTTTACTGGTCACAGGGGGTTGTTTTTTTCCAAAGACACACGTCAAAATCATCTCGTCTGAAAGCGTCTCAAAGTGAAACAGCTTGTTTTAACTCACAGAAACCTCTGGGTTTCATACTGTTCTGTCTCCACCTCTCTTCAGAGACCCCAGAGACTCAAATCAACCAACGAACCACTTTTTTTTTTTCTTTTTTTTACAGTTTTCAAATGAAAACCCTGTCTTTTCTTTACCTACTTCTATCATGCAGTATCTAGTTACAGATCTGCAGGTCTCACACTTACGGTCCATTCCCAGCAATCCTGTTCACATTGGGCATAGATTTTTGCAGTGGGCCAGAGTAATAGCAGGTCAGCCAATGGTCTGCCTGCCCCATCCATCACAGGGAGTGCAGCAAACCAAACCAGCCCTCCCAAAGCTTTGCTGTCTCGCACCATGAGGGCTTCATGTAGGTGCAGCTATTTTGGCAAAGCTTTACTGATTAATCTCGTGTGCACACATGTAAAACAGCCCAAGTGTGCATATCTGAAGCTGGGAGCGCTGCAGGGAGCCAGGCTTCTGCCTCCTCACACTGCGACTCACACAGCTCGGCCAGCAACCAGCTGTGGGGCACGCTTGGCTCAGTTCTTTCCTTTTAACTCCTCTGGTACAATTAAAGCAGCATAGACTCAAATGTGGCTGCAGTGATGCTGCTATAAAAATACAGGAAAGGAAACTAGATTTAACAGAGCATGACCCTTCATACTTGCATAACTGTTCACACTGGTAGTTGTACTAGCATCAGTCTCCTTGTGAAAATGTAAATTACATCCCCAGCTGAAAGTCCTGCACAGGCACAGACACTGTGGGCAGATAAGACCCATGTGCTACTCAGTGGGAACAGTTTGTGTCTTGCAAAGTATCCTTCTGTTTTAGAGGAGCCATAAATATAAAGGAGAATATTTGCTTGCTTTTCTTTTAAAAATAGCTTGTTCTAAGGAATGTCTTTTTCAACCATGAGAGAATACAAGATGGAAGGGATACAGGACCTAATAACCCACCTGGAAATACTTTGTTTGGAAGAGCAGTTCAGCCAGTTTGGGGATTGTGCCAAAGAATTATCAGACAGGCCTTGCTTGATGTGATTTGGGTTTGTGGCAGCTTTTACAGCCCAGCAGGATTTCCCAAAGCTGAGGTGCTTTTAAGCTGCCCATGTATGTGCCTGGCCCTTATTGCAGTCCTGGCTTTTGGCCAAAGTGATTTCTGTTTGTGAGGGAGTGAACAAGTGAGGATCATTACAACTTGGAAGGAGCTCAGTTCTTGCTCTTTGAGAACTCTGGAGACATAGAATGGGACAAAACAAGCATAGAGATGTATCACAGTGTGGGAGCTGATAAGGAGATGGCATGCTCCTGCAAATTTCAGCTATTTAGGATATGGTCTGCAGTCTGTAGGACAACTCCTATGCAGAAGCAGGTGAAACTGGCTGCAGACGAATAAGAGGTTCTCAGCAAGATCTGTGTGTATCTCCCACTCTGAGGAAATCACACATCACCAGATCTGTATTCTGATAATGGAGGGGTGGCTTCTCCACAGCTGTGATTCTGCTCCTCATCCTTCATGGCCATGAGTGACCATACAGCCTCAGGAGCAGCAGCATAGTGTTAAAAATTGTGAGCCTCTGCTGCACTCTCTTCAAGAGGAGGGAAAAGCAGTTCAATGAAAAGGTAAAGATGGGACACTCCGTAACCCTTCTTGCCCCCCCAAGTCTTTTTTCAAGGTACAAAAGGACTTCTAATGAAACTATCCTACCTCCTGAAGAACAGAACAAATGAACTCTAATATCCATGAGGCACCCCAGGTAGTATTTCCAAATGAAAATTTATGGGGTTTTTAGGAATCTTATTTTGGGGTGAGGAGAAAGAGAGGAGGAAAGAAGAAAGTAAGTTCCACGGAAAGCTGCCATTCTTCACTGAATCTAAAATAGAACTTCTTGGAAGTTTACCAGCCAGGCATTTTTGTGTGGAAAACACTAACTGTGCAGATTGGGCACTGTCCAAGTTAAAATACACACCAGTACTGGATGGGAATAGTGTTAGGGGTCTAGATGTGTTCACTCTGAAATACCTGCCAAAGAGTCCCTGCTATAGCAAGACATGGGACCTCACAACAGCTGTTATTTTTCTACAGCATGTTATAGGTCTGGCTTTGGGTCTCCAGCTGTGCATTCTCAGGGTTTCTGGGAGGTGTCAGTGAGTTCTGGAGTGTAGCTTGCCCTTTACAGTCAGTGGAGATTCAGTCAGTTCACTAACTGGAGTCCCGGGAGTTTGTTTGGTTTTTTAATTCTGAGTTTGACACCTGCATGTGGAGAGATGACTTATACCCAGCACTGCACTTGCAGCAAGGGGATGGGAGGGAAAGGATGTCGGAGTGTGGTTTTTTAGGAGTGGTAACAGGACTGTTTTGTTCAGTCCAAGTGTCTTTTTTTGAAGAATAAATCCATGTCTAGCATGAATCAAGGTACAGAAGGAGCAGGAAACAAGCTGGGAGACTGGACATCCCCTGGACTGTGATGGAATTTGTCATTTGCTAGAATTTAAGGATATTTACATTGATATCTACTAGGGTTGGTGTTTCACTCAATATTGATGCTTGCCATGAGTCTTTGGGCATTGGATGAGGATAGGGAATGGGAGCACAGTTTTCAGCTTGAGAGGTTTCCTTCTCCCACTGAAAAGACCCAGACTTAACCTTGCTATACAATTGATCTCATGCATGGTAATGAGAATTTTGAGGTTTTTTTCCTAGACTTCTTCAAACTCTTCCTCTTTCTTCAATGCTTGCCATGATAGTATTGGAGCACCCACCTTTTCCATCTGCTTCTCTGCAAACACCTGCCCATGCAATTCCTCTGTGCTTCACCTTGAGCTGAATGTGATGCTGTTCTTGGTGAGTCAAATCCAGTGAGGCATTGAGATGATCTGACTTTTGCCTAGGGAAAGCATGGTGCTGAAACTCTTCTTTGGTTCTGCACCATGGGAAAACCCTGTATCCAAATGGGTTTGTGTTCCCCTGCTCCAGCTGTCCCCAGTCTCACATCGTCACCCTTGAAGGTACACACTTCAGGTACCTCAGCAAGCCGGGCTTTGCCACCTGGGGCTGCTCTGAGAGTACCTGATTGTTTCACTGTAATTTGGAGGGAGAAGCCTGTGTTCGTATTCTTGCCTGGGGCACAGCATAGCTCTTGAGCAGGACTTGTATTTCTGGTTTCTTCACAATACCAACTTTATCAGCCAGACGAAAGCTGAACTCCAGCTTTTCCAAAGAGGGTCACAACAAGCTTGGCTAGAGCCTTGTGCCAGTTAGCTGGGACTGCACAGAACACAGCCACTGATTCAAGCAGTCTCTCTCTCATAAACACATAGAGCACCTCAGTATCCTCTTGCTTCTCTACTTTCATGCTCCAGTTGCTCACAATGATGCCAGAAACGGGACAGGATGCAGTAAAGCCAGTGTATATATATCTGTGTATGTACCTGTGTATGAAAGGTGGGATAGCATAGTTCTTGCTTTTGGATAGTGTAAAGCTAGCATTCTTGCTGGTGGTAACTTCCAAAGGGTAAAGAGAAGGCACAGCAGAGCTGATCCCACATGATGTCATCACTGATGGGGCAGGAGAACTGGCCTCACTTATACTCTGAGCAGATCAAAGCTGCATTCCCTGGTGGAGGCCAAGTGAAAGGTTATTTGCCTGTTTGGCAGCCTGTCATTTAGATAGGGATAAGCTCAAGACTAACCCAGAAGCTGATGAGGGGGAGGAGACTGGGAATGTATTGAAAAATGCCCTGTGAAGAGAGGCAGATGACACAGAGGAGCCAAGCCTGTCTCTCTGTCCGAGTACTGAAGTACTCAAGCTTGCAAGGACAAGGAGTCATGTGATCTGTGCTGGAGTACAGGCATCTCTCCTGCAGAGAGGGCAGATGCTGCACTCGGTCAGGATGTCTTATGGAGAGTGGCTGAGTACTGGGAGAAGGATGGAGGCTTTTCAAGGAGTAATACAACCCGTAGCTCTGAGAGGCAGGATCTGGCGTGAAAGTGTGAGCAGACTGGGGTTTTAGTTTCTCTGGAAGGGCTAGAACATAACAGCTGAGCAGAAAAGTTAAACTAAGTGTTTTTTATCCACAGAGAAAGTACTGGAAGGTAGTGGCTGACCCTTGGGAATGGGGTAAGTGAGCCAGAGAGCAGCAGTGTTAAGGGGATGGAGGTGCTATTAATGCACTCTCTCAAGGCTGGGCACCTGCTCCCTTGTGTCTGTGTGTCTAAACTTAGGGAGCTGATTCTCTCTTCTTTTTTTTAAGGCTGGCAACTTACACTAGTGTAAGCAGATCTGTCTCAATGTTGTGGTGATGGCAAAGGAGTTTTTTTGAGAAATGGGGAGTAGGAAAGGTTTGTGAAGTGGCCCATGTATTTCTGAGGTGTGAGGATAAGTAAGAGGCAGCTGGGAACAGGTGTTACAGCCTTCGGATCCCTGGGTGGGTAAAAGGCTGGGAGGACATCAGTGGGGTCTTGAAAAATTCTTGGCAGGTAGCTCTGGGTGAAGGAGGCATCTGTACAAGGTGGTCTTGCAACAATGCAGAGGCAGAGATGACCAAGCAACCTGAGACTGGTGTGAAGTGAGGCATAACAGGACAGTGGGGAGATGGTCTGGCACATGCCTACACAACCCCCAAACCAGCCAGCTCTATATTCCTCAAGGGACTTACTGTAATTCAAAGGAGGATTATTTACTAAGACCACCATTTTTTTTCCTTTTAAAAAGAAAAATCAGTGCTTCATCAAAAGACAGTGCAAAGCAAATGAACAAAATACAGTCGCAGTGCCAGGAAGTACAGACCAAATCCACATCCCATGAGAACTAACCTGCTCATAGCTTTGCATCCAAAAATATTAGTCCATTTATTGCCCATTAAAAATTCCCTTTGTCTCTTCTCAGTTGTGGTGCATGCCTGAGATCTTAAAGATGGCACTGTCAGTCCTTAAAGCAGTATTTGACATCAATTTACTCATTAACTTTCAAATGCAGGACACTGAAAACCTTTTCCTAAGGGCATCTTTGTGTTCTGTTTCAGAGAGTTACTGTTGTTTTCCCACCTCCCCTGAAGGGTTGTTTACAATACCATCTCTCCCTTTTAATCCTCTTTTCCTTTCATGTCTAACAAACAGTGTTAAATAGAACACGGGGGAAAAAGCAGATCTCACACATTATAATTATCTATAGTTAACTGAAGAAATGCTTCACAATTAGAGGTCTCATTTTGTAAATTAGTGCTCAAGAAGCTTTTTCCTATGTTTTTCCAGATAAAACCTCTGTTCTTTCAAGCTCAAGGCTTGTGTGTATAGTAACTCACATAAAGGGTTTCTGAGTTGATGTGCACTCTGTGCAGATACTGAGCTGCCACAAGCAGGATTTTCCTTATGAGATCCTGTGCAGAGAGATGTCTTGAGATGTATACACAGGAATATGGGCAGTACCACGATGTTGAGCCATGACAGAAAACATTACATTTCAAAACTGGCTGCTGTTTCTGCTGGTTATTTTTACAGTTTCCCTTAATTTCTCTAGCTCTTTTTGCCCTGTATCTGAGCACTTTAAGACTGTGAATATATTTATAGTCACAATTCTTCCGTGGGGTGGTGTGGAACTCCACATCATACAGATCTGAGAGGCTATCGTTTGATGAGCACTTCTTTCAGCAGCAGCACCAACATAAGCATCCCCTGATTTCCCCTTCGCCTCTCCCACCACTCACTCACCTCTCAGCTGTGCCAGTTTCTGTGCTGTGTGGGAAACAAATCACAGAACACATCCAGGTTAAAAATAGCTGGAAAAGAGAGAGAGAGAGAGAAATGAATTCCAGAACCTGGACTAATATCTTATACGTACATCCAAAGCTGATACAGCAGAACCTTTTTAGCTCAGATTCCATCTGTCTGTCCAGCTTCATCAATAATTTGTACCTGATTTCACACAGGACTGAAAGGTAGAAATTTCAAAAGCTACTGATTTCCTCTCTAAATTTTGTGCAAACTGATTGCTGTGTGAGGGGTAGGGACCTCAATTAAAGAAATGCAGCCAGCAGTCAGCTGGCTAGTGAGTATGTGCACGCTGGCTGGCCATGTATGCATTAGCTGGTCAGCCAGCATATATGGACCTAAAAAGGGTCTTAGAGCATATAGTAAGGGAAGAGTGGGGCTTGTTGTAGCCATTTTATTTTAGGAGGAGGGGAGAGAAGGGAGGTGACCATGAAGCAGTGGTCAGAGACCCACAAGAAATGATGAGCCATTAGTTCCACTGCTCACAAAGCAATTTGTTTCAAAAGGGCCTGAAATTCCATAAAATAAGACCTCTTCTGCACATGAGCCTGTAAATCAAGTGAGCCTGTAAATCATACAATTTGGGAGGAAGCTGAGAGCTCAGCCTCGCATTCCTGCTTAGACTTCAGCAACCACTTCTGCTTTTAGCACTCCAAACACCAGTGGAAACTACAGATACTGATTTTTTTCCCATACTCATATGTCACTTAAAGCCCTTGTTTCTCCTGAATAACTCTTTTAAGCACTTGCTTCATCTCCCTTCCTACCTGCCTCCTTTCTAATCTACAACAGCTTGCCAAGAGCTCTGCTCCATTCTCTTCTTTCGTATCCTTCATGCCTCCTCTCTGACCAGTGAATGGCCTCAAATTTGGTACAAGGCAGTAAACAAAATATTCACTGAATTGTACGTGAAAATGATGAGTAATTTGGTGCAAACCAAAGCTGGCTCATCCTGCCCACCCCTTCTCAGGGAGAAAGACCTTGGATCTCCACACTGCTTTTGCTGACCTGCAGAGGGGGTTGGGTGTGATGGGAGCCACAGGGTGGGACAGTAGCCATGAGACACCCTGTGAGCCATGGCTGTAGTCCATGGACAGAAATGGAAGGGTCTTTATGTTCCTGTTCTGAGGTGTTTTTTCAGTGTCTGGTTGAATGTGCAGGATGCAAGCGGAGCTGTGTGGCTGCTCGCCTCTCTTCTTGGAAAGGGAGTAGTGGGCTGTGTCTGTGTCAGAAGCACACACTGTCTTTGGCAGGGGAGCTTTCATCAGAACAAGTCTCTGATAGAAACCGGGTCTATTCCTACCATTTGTGGGTTTCCCCAGTAAGAGAAATTATCATCACCATGGGCAGGTCTTGGGTTTCTCCAGGTGGGAAGCTGGAGGTTTTGGGCAGTTGGGGATTTTCCTGGTGTGGGAAATCCCTGGATGGCAATACTCCAGTGTATTGGGCTGTGTGCCATCCCTGCTGCAGACACCCAGGAATATTACTGGGAGTTGCACCCAGTGTGATCTGTTTGCAGATACTTCAGTCTCCCCACAGATAGGGAGCGAGGTGTGATGGGAAAGGGCTGAGAAGGTTCCCAGGCAATCTGCCTGAGTTAATTCCCTTGTCATTGCATACTTTTGGGTCTGCTCCCATCTGCACACTGGGGGAGCTGCTAGAGCTCAGCTCAGCTCCTGCAAGAGAAGTGTCTTCATAGACTCTCCTAGCACTGATTCCACTTCCAGAACTAGTTTCTGTATGGAATTTTCTTTCCCCAAATGAAAGAATGTAACCATTGTGCAAGGTGCCATGGAGGACCTGTAAAGGAGATCTAAAGCAGAAGGCAGGGCTGCCTTGCTGGAAGGGAGTGCTAGAAGGTCCCATCCTCTCTCCTCACCAGACACAGGAGCATGGGAGGTGCTGGTGAATCTTTACCAACATGGAGCAGCCTCATGCAGAGCGGAGTGGCCCTTACATCGCTGTGAGTGATGTTAGGATCTTGCTTTATCCTTGGGTAACTACAGAATTTGGGGAAGTGGTGGCAGGGGAGAACGATCGGAAAGCTGGCAGAAATTGTGTAATTGGTGTATCAAAGGTCTTTGTGCTCTCCTCCAGTCACATTTTAACAGTACCCTATTTTATTCTACGTGTCAGTAAACAACAAAATTTTTACTGATAAAACTTGCCTTAAGCAACAAGACACATGTGAACAATAAAGCACTAAGAGCCACATTTTCAAAAGTGTGTGTGCAGAAATGTCTATTGTACAATGTATAAGCAGCATGTGGTCTGGATGTGGCAAGCAGCAATGGGAGAGGAAAAGGGGAACAGATGGAACCTGTACATGAGTGACAAGAGCGGACGTAGGCTCAGATCAAGTTTTGTACTGTGCAGAGGCTGAGCTTTTGAAAAGCCTTAAATAACAACCACATTTTAAGGAGGACTGCACTAATGGGGCATGCAGATAAGCGTGCCAAATGGTGCAACTGCAGAGCTCACAGCATTGCAGACAGTGATATATACAGAGCGTATGAAAAGTTCCGTCTGACACGCCAGCCATGCGTACAATCAAAGGTGTGCACATTTTAGAAACATCAGCCTCCCTGAAACCTCAATGACTTAGCAATAAAACATCAGGAAATGATAAGTCAGGGTCAGAAAGGTCAGAGAATTCCACACAGCTGAAATAAAGATTGAGCAAGAGGAATTAGCATCAAGAAATCAGATTCAGATGTTTAAAGCTGATTGTCTGAACCAAGTTAATATAATGCACCATGTGTCACTTCAAAACGTTCGGATCGTGCAGCTGGGAAGCCCTTCCCATGATTGTGAAATGCAGCAGTTCACTGTATCTGAGAAGGCTGGGATGGACATGTCTGCCTGGACGCGAGCAGGCTATAAATGATGACTTGGGATTACAGCCTTTACTGTCCCAGTCCAGTTTTACCAGTTCCCTGAACCACTAGCACAGAAAACAAGCCCTGCAGCAATGCCATATGAAGATTCTACCTTCACGTATTCTGGACTTGCTCTCTGTCTCCATTTATCTCCCCGTGGATGGAAAATGATCACACTTTTTTTTCCAACTGTGCAGCACTCTGATGATTAGCACCCCTTGCTTTCTTACTTTCATCCTATTTAAAAGAACCCCTATTCATCTACCCAGTCTTTTCAAGGAAAATTATCCTCTCTCTGTCCATTCTACCAAGTCTAGAGTTCACGGCTGAAGAAAATTATGTTTTCAAACTCTCAGTACTATGGGACAATCACATTTTTATTCATCCTCACACATGCACAGAAGGAAGCCTTTACCCATATGAATGCAGACCAGCACAACAACCGCCTGTGTGGGACACTGTAAGTCTGCAAAACTTGCACACTTTCACCACTAATTTTTTTGTTCTCAGATGGATTTATATCAACTTACAGCTACGGGTGTATTGTGTATGCTCTTTTAGCCTTGCAAAGGAATCCAAGAATCCAGCACTGCCCACCTGAAAACCACACCTCACAGGAAATGAAAATTCCATACGTATGAGGGGTTTGCAGAATGGCAACTTGTTTGTTTTGTGGATTTGTGAAATTATATAGCTGGTGGGAGTGGCTCTTTCCTAGGACAAGGTCACACACTCATCAGTCCTCGGGTGAGAAACTAATTAACTGGAGATCAGCATAAATTCTGTACTCCTCCATGCACTGTTCGTGGTGAACAGTTCTGGATTGGGGTGATGGTGTACACACAGAAATATTTGACAATACAGGTATTAGGCTCTCATAACATGGATCTTTTCCCCTTCTCTATTCACATGCATTTTCACAGCAGCTGGACATGTATTATACAGCTATGGGCTAAAACTCTCTGGTACATTTCTAGTGAAGCCAAAGACAAATGTGACACTGTGATTTATGCTGTGAACAAAACAGACCAGGGCATGTTCTCTCCCCCGTCAGCAAGTGGCACAACAGAGCTTTTATACATGGCAAGCTCCTCTCCCACAGCCACCTCCAAGCAAAAAAGGGTGGCCAGCCTAAGGAACAGCATCTCAGGGAGGGCTCAGAGGCAACAGGCAGAGCTGTGCCAAGGGGTGCTGGAATCTGGGCCCTCTCCTGGGGCAGATACAGCCAAGACAAAGTAATTTCTTTCACTCTATCTCCAGCACTTGCTGATTTCAGAAGACTCTGTAAAAATCAGCATCTTCTGTCACTTGAAGCTGAAGTGCATAGCCTGGGTTTTACGCCCATGCTATGGGAAGTTGGTTGGGTTTTGCTTTGTTGCTGACAGCTTGAAATTTCCATTTGCAGCTCCTTCCTGTTTCCTTTTCAGACGTGCATCGTACAAACCCAGAGAGGCTGCACAAATGTACCAAAACGGTGAGAAGAGAGGACATTCCTTGCCTCAATGAAGCTTTTAGAGTGCCTAGTCAACACTGAAGCAGCAGAGGCAGACCTGGGCAGGCACTTCCCATATCCGCATCCTGCAGATACATACCTTGGTGCTGTTGGCTACCTGAAGTCCATGTCCAAGCTCCCATCCCACCTGGGATGCCACCTGGAATACTCAGACATCAGAACTTAGTGTCTGGGAAGCATGCTGGGGCATTTTTTTAATTTAAAACTTGCAGCACTGCTGCTGCCTGAGAGTTGGGTCATTTACTGCTAGTAGGGAAAGGGCCTGTGTGCATGCTGGGGTGGCATACATCCCATGTGTCCCCAGCATGGGATGGGACCTCTAGGAGACATCACTTGGATATATATATATACATACCAAACACATCCCTGATTTCATAGGTAGGCCACGTGGGAAGTCAGGACTTGCTTCCTGGAGCCCATACCTGCCCACAAGCTCCCCAGCCCTGAGATCCCCTGGCCACACGGCAGGGATGTCTGGGGATCTCCTAGCCATACAGCACCTCACCATGCCTGGCAGGGAGAGCTGGTGGAGCCTGTGGCACTGTCCCACCTGGCTGCAGCTATGCACAAGAGCTTTGGTTGTCTCCAGTGTCTCTTCACCTCACCCCATCAGCACAGAGAGTGAGTGGTGCCAGCCACATTGTGAGGAGTGGGAGATGACATATATAAAGCAAGGGAGGAATTTTAACCCCCTTTGCTGTCCCTTTGTCCCACCCATAGTGCACCTGCCGTTAGAATGACCAAAATTATCCAGTAACATCATTCTTCACCCATAGAAAAGCACAAACCAGGCAAATTCCCTGTGGAAATTTCCCAAGGAAACAGGCTTTCTAGGCTCTCAATGACTAGAAAAACATCCCTGACCAGTTACTTCTCTCACAGACATTTTATCAGGAACTGAAGCTTGTTGAATCAGTGATTCACTCCCCACTCAGCACTGGCTGACTGCATTTTGCATGCCTTGGGATAAGAATCATGTTATTCTTTGCTCAGGTCCAGGACACTTCTGATATGTGTTAGAATATCTCTGGCTTGTTACAATTAAAATTATTCCAAATTTCATGGGAGAGGCATTTTCATGCACTGCCTTTTTTTATAGAGGACTTCAGCAGGGTCCACCCAAACCACCAGATCAACAACACAAAGAAATCAATAAACACCTTAGCATGGTGCTTTCCTTGCCTAGGTTTGTATCAAGCTTGTTTACAGCCAGCAGGCCAGGAGAAAAAAGTCATTTATAGTATGAGCTGTGGCACTGCTCGCCTGAATTTTAGGAGTCAGCAACTTTGATAAACTCTTGACGCAGCTTGCAGACACGGTTCAGAATGTCTCTTCTGCCTACTGCAGGAAGCTGGTCAGTGTATCAAAGATCAAAGCTGCTCACACCAAAGCAAGAAGGTTACGTACAACCAAAAAGTAACTACAAATGCTTGGGTTTGGATGCAGGAGTTGCATGTATTGGTCTCTCAATTTGACCATAAACCACTTGAATCAATTAAAAAAACCCCAAACACTTGCTGCAGCACCACCCAGATTACTCACAGGCTAATCCTCCTGTTTCAGGGACAAGATGCCCTGTTATCAAGATGTTTGATATGAGTTTGAAAAGATGAGTTTATTCAAAATCGTATTAGAGACTTATTTCAAGAATGTAATGACCTTAAGTGGCTGTGCTTTAAAAGGGCTAACAAAAGAGAATGTGACCTGAAGTGGGCATATATTGCAGAGAAGTCACTTCCCTCTGCTACACATATAGCATCTGCAGAACAGGCAAATATTTATCAGGAACTGAAGCTCATCAAATTAGTTAATTGTTTCAAAAAATAAACTAAGAGACATTTTTTAATATATCTCAAAAAATCACAGAGGTAGTCAGGACCTTTTCAGAAGTTGCTCCTGAAATAGGTGTCCCTGGGATAAAACACAGCTAGGAATTACTGTTCAGAAACTTTTGGTCAGCTCTGGCAGTTTTGATGCAAACCTGACTGCTGCTGGAGTCACTGCTGCAGGACTGCAGTGGGAGGAAAGACTGGCAAGGGAATTCAAGCTAGCATGTCTGCCCTCTCTTCTCCTCTCTTCTCAGCTCCACTACAGAATAAGAAATCAGAGAAAAGACAAGCCTGATTTTTAAATTGTTTTGGTGGCTCTAGTGGGCTCTTACACACAAACAGGATTCAGGAGCATTTTGGGTTGATTTCCTTTCAATTCTGCCTCCCTGCTCTGTTCTGGTTTACTGTTCTCCAGCTCCCTGTACAAACAGGATCTTTCCTCAACAATGTTCTGCCACATCATCTTCCTTCCTTTGTATACAGGCTGCTCCTGCCTGTTACACACCATGCGGCTTCCTAAGGCACCTCATTTCTCAATGCTAGTAAAAACAGGAACCAAAAGCAAAGCAGCAATAAAACGCTAAATTCTCACCGCAGTTAAAAATGAAATCTTGAAAGTTTCCGATTCAAGATGACTTTTCTGTTAACGGATTATTTTTCTAGTTTAGTGCTCTGCAGTATGTGTGCAAATGAGGTGCTTGTAGTATTTTTCAGATTCAAATGCCTCTCCAGCACGGTTTGCAACATTGACCCATGCTTTTCCTCCTTTTTTTCGGTGTTGAAAAGTGAACCCCACTGAGCGGAGTGCGCATTGCTTCACTGTTCACCTCCTTTTTCTTATCTTGTAAGGCTTTGCTGTCTGATTTTTTGCTCCGGCGAGGTTCAATAGCATGTGTACAGGGACAAGAGAAAACCACAGGCCACAGTACATATTGCACAAATGCTGGTATTATTCCGAGGCCTGAAGAAACAAGGAAGGAAGCTTGAGGCTGGTGGTTTGGCAGGTGTGAGGCCTTTTTCACACAGACATCTGTTTTAAGTGGTAGCTCTGGGCTTGGGGATGAGCAGGGAATGTCTGTCACTCCCACCCCTTCTCTGTGTCACAGCACAAGGGGGTTTGGGCTCCTGATGAAGCGATGTCAGCTCCTTGCCCAGTCTGCGCTTCGGGACTCTGCTCTCTTGTATTTGTGGGGCAGGGCTGCAAAGTGAGGCGATTCCTCCCCGCAAACTGCCTGAGACAGAGATGCTGCTGCTGCTGCTGCCACGCCAGTGTGCACAAAATGGATGGGGTTAGAGTACAAAATGGGTGAACAGCAACATGTGCACAAGCTCAACAAGCCCAATAAGCTCCATGCAAGGACCTGATGAAAACCGTTTGGATGCTGCCACGTACCCCACATCAAAGTGAACTTTTCTAATCCCACTAGATTATTTCTAGTGTTTTAGGCAACCCTGCTAGAGATCCCATTACAGTTTTGAGTAGACTGCTTCATTTGGCAGGATGTTACAGCACACTCTCTGTGATGCCTTGTACCATATTTGAAAGAATTCATTAGTGTTTGATGGTTAATTATCTGTACAATAACATATCTGGGATTCCACCTTCCAAATAATATAGAAAGAAACGGCGGTTTTTAGGGCTGGATCCTGCTCTACTAAACAGATGTGTAGGGAGGAAAAAAAGGTTTGCATAATATCCTCCCCGGCAGGGATTCTTTGGGACAAGTTAGTGTTGAGCCACATTGTTATTTTAAATGAC
This sequence comes from Falcunculus frontatus, assembly GCA_013398115.1. Taxonomy (NCBI): domain Eukaryota; kingdom Metazoa; phylum Chordata; class Aves; order Passeriformes; genus Falcunculus; species Falcunculus frontatus. The sequence continues at coordinate 614,388 of VZRV01006381.1, read as the reverse complement.
AATAGGTTCTTTCTCCTGTAGTTCATGGCCAGCTTTAACGAACATTTAGCAACTTAATTATCTTTAAGACTGCTACTCCTCTGTTACAGATTGCTGACACTGGTCAGTGAATTCAGAAATTACTGGGGGAAGGGCAGATATGCAGAAAAGCAGAGACTGAGATATATGTATACAGCTGCCCTCATTTCCATAAGAAATCAAGCTGAACCCATTTCAAGGTGAGGGACTGTAGTTAATGCCTCCCAACACACTCATTAGTACATCTCAACAAGTCTTCTTGTCCACCGACAAGGAGAGTCCATCAAGCACCACTTTAGTCTGGGCAGGAGAAAGGCTACAGTTTCATGGGGACTACTGGGTTTTATGGCTTCTTCAGAGGTTTTAAGCTGTGCTGTGCTGTACTGATGTGCTTTCATTCAGAACTGAGCAAGGGGTAGGTGATGTGATGGGAGAACTCAGCTCCTGTCTTTGCTTCATGTCGCAAATGACGTAGTAAAACCTGCTGATGTCAACACTAGGATGGGCAAAATCCTGGCGAAATGAAAGGCTACATAGTATTTTGACATTCTTGAAAAGGAAGGCAGAATTCCTGACTTGAAGCATCCTTCTGCCATGCTTAACATGGTCTCTTGAACCACCATGTCATCTGTGGTGGTTACTTGTGAGGAGCATTGAAACACTCACAGAAATCTAATAAACTTCAGAGTTGAACTGCAAGAAAAAAATTATTTTGTCCTGAGGATTAAAAGAAAAATAAGAAAAGCAAGCCACACACAAGGAAGCCTGATGTTCCAACTTTGGTATTATAATTCTTTTTTCTTTTTCCTATCTGACAAATACCAGCATGACAGCAAACAGAACTCTTCTAGTTCACATGGCGGCACAGCTTAACTGTGCTGGTAAGTGGTGAATTGGCTCTTTGCTCTAGCATGGCCCTAAATAGTACCATTAACATGTGGTTGTAGTCAGAGAGCACATTTGGTAGGAAATGACACCTTGTTACTTCCCAGATTATCTGCTCTCTATGGGGTAAATATTTTAAACATCGTGCCGGGTTTTAGCAGCAACATCCCTATTAAAGTAAATGGGATCTGAGTGAGGGTAAATCCAAGCACGCAGTGCTGGGACAGTACACCTATAAATCTTCTGTGTCTTACGCTCTGTGCTTTATTCGCTGACAAAAGACAAGTGTTTGCTGCCTTTGTAAGGTTCCTAGAGCACAAAGGGAGGGTGTGTGCTCGGCCTTACTTCCTGTAGCTCCGGCTGCTGCCTACAGCACGACAGCCCTAGGCAGGAAGGACACAGGGATTCCTCAGCTCCACAGCACAGGCTGCAGCCACACCAACGGGAGGAATGTGGCTTTCAAGGGCCAAGGAGTTCAGTTCACTCTGGGCCACACTTACACGGTGATAAAGTTAGTTTTGAAACAGCATTTACCTTTAAGCCAGGAAGTATTTTAGGCAACAGATACCTTACAGGCCTCTTCAAGCTTACTGAGGATGTATTAAGCAATTTTTGTGTAAATGTTGTCTTCTGCTCATATCAATCCCATCACAGTAGTGATTGAAAAATGCCCCAGTTTACATAACAGCAAAGGCTGGGAAAGGCCCTTTCCTTAGGGTAGCTACCTTAAAACAAGGAACTGGAGTTTGAAAAAAAGAGCCTGCTCTCTCCAGTAGGCATCGTTTCACGGTTTCATAGGATAAATGTAGCCTACATGTGCACGATATGTCTGGCAGCGTTCTTTGTTACTTCACTAGATGGCGTGTGGTGGTGCCTGGCAGGGGGGAGACAAGGCAGAAGAATTAATTCAGTGTGTAACTGGCTGCACTGCACTTCTGCCTCTGATGTGCCTTTAACAATGTGGATCTACGACTTAATGTTTCCAGGGTGAAAATTGAATTTCCTGCTGAAACTTTTGCCTGAAGAGTACCCTTAAATCGGCAGTGGGGCAAGACCGGTGGAAAAGAGGTTTATTAGACCAACCTATTTCCTAGGCAAAACATGCTTTCAGAGACATAAGTTCTTCAAATCTAAAACAGGACTGAAGAAGAGCTTATATGTCTGCTTACTACAACATGGTCAGCTGGTAGACCTTATCTCTTTCTATAAATTCTGTCATGTTTAAAGGCTCGCACCATCACTGCTGCTACACCTCTGTAAAAACGTCCAAAACTTTGTGTGGTTCTTTAAAAGGCAAGCCATAAGGTTAATTTGTGCTCTCGCTTTCCCTGGTGTATACCCTGGCATAGCTGTCCTCTTTTGTTCTTCTATTAACTATTTATGCCTCCCACTTTGCAAAAGAACAGGACCCAGCTCTGCCCTGAGGCACTTCCTCTAGTGGGATGACACAAAATCACCCTCACAGGGCACTCACAGTGCACGTGCAGTAAGAATCTGCTCTTGTCTTGCTTGGGAAAATAGGCATTAAATCTTCAAGGCCTCAGACATGAATTGCGGAAGTGGCTGGATCCATTAGGGATGTTCCAGGCTCCCTAACACAAACACTGACAGTGAAGCTCTCCACAGTGAGGTTTGTTGGTGAGCACGCCTGCTCTCTTGGCAGCACAGGGGCTGTGCAGTTTCACAACTGGCCTAAGCTGACCTACAGCTGGGCTCCAGTCAAAAGGCAGCTCTCCCCCTCTGCTGACTCTTGTGCTCCTTTGGCTGTAGGGTCTGTGGTGCCAGGGGCCGATTGGTCTCGGTGCAATCCTCCCCTCCTGTTTTTTTCCCTTTTGGTAGAGTTAATTTTCAGTTGGCTCAGTTTGCTGAATTGGCTGGCTGGTTGGGTGGACACTGGAGCTGGCACAAGGAGATGGGCAGGGGGACCAAGCTGGAAAGTGCAAGACTGGCCTTTCTGCCATCAGTGTGGGCTGAGCCACCAGGAGTCAGAGGGCTGCGCACCACAGTTTCTGCAGTGCCTGCAAACTACCCCAAATGCTGTGGGAGGTCAGGGCAGGCCACTGCCTTAGGATGGGATGCAAACATTCCTCTGCTCCTTTGAACACGGAGAAAAGGGGTTTAAAAACCATCTGTTAAAGAATGATACCATGAGGAAAACACATCTGATATACATGTAAGTGTGGGGTTTTCCTGTGGTATTTAGGCCTGAGGTGTTTACTGTTTTGCCATCCAGCTATGCACCCAAGCTGCAAATGTGTTCAGTGTAACCCATGCACTAGATTTAACACCTGCTGCACCATGGCTATAGCTACAACAGCAGCTTATCATCTGGCTGAATCTGCTGCCAGTGCCACACCATGGGCAACAGTCTCTCCAAAGAACAAAATTATGTCCAAACTCAAGTGTCTTTCTCTGTTGTTTACGGCTGGTGGCTGTTCCTGATGGGAGAGTGTATTTGGTAGGTGCCTGGCTTGGGGGAGAGCATCTGGTGAAGTGCCAGTGCTGCAGCTGTGTGGGGAGCTGGGGACCTGTGCAGAAAAGGACCTAGTGCTCACACTGATTAGGGAAAACAGGGGCAAACACTGGCAACCAGATGAACAAGGGGCCCCTAGGCATTCCCTGAAGAGAGAACTCATTCTTCCCCTGTGAGTCAAGTTTGTGTGCCCCCTGTAAGATGAAGCTACAGAGTAAGACAAGTTCTGCCAGGGTTGAGCCACTGCAGCCTCTCCATTAACCTTCCCCTGAAGCAAAAGAGGTTTAAGATGTTAATGGGAGAGGAAAACCACGGTCATTGGATGGCTTATAATCAGTTCTGTAGGAGAGGCAAGTCGCTACTCAACTTTCTTATCTCCACAAAATGCACCTCCTTAGATCAGTTCACTCAGCTACCTCAGCCTCAAAATGCTGTTGTCTTAGCTAACTCATTTGGTTCACACTTCCCCAAGCTATCACTCAACTGCAGTAAGTTGAAACATCTGGATGAACCCAGAAAAAACTGCAAGAGATGTTCTTACTTTATTCCAAATAGCCTATGCATTGAAAATCACTGTACATGCAACACTTCTCTGCACATAGCCACCATTATCCCCTCAACTCAGGCTCCTGGTTCAGGGTCCCACTCTGCTATTCCTTCACTCTGTCCCGATAGTCTCCCGGGGTTAAACCTGTCTTACTGTCAGTATATTGCATTTGAATTACAGAATTGTTCATTTACGTCTCTCCCTCTTGTAAACTTACAGCAAAGAATAAAGATCCCTGTAAGAAAGAATTGTTTGGGCTATAGAGAAATGCTGCCAACTACTGTAACAGGAAAACATTACAGCTCCCTTTTGCCCCAAAAATAACATTTTCTTGCTGTGGGTAAATAGCTATTTCAGTTCTTCTGGGAGCAGTAATCCTGGCCCTCTCTTTCTCCAAAGGCAGCGTGCAGTCCTCCATCCATAGAGAAGCTCATTTCCACAAGGCATGTCCAGACTGCATCAGCATCTGCCTACGAGTGGGGATAGTAGAGGATGAGAAGAATGGCAGAGAGGGATGCTCCAAGGAAGTTGCTTATGCACATGACAGAAGCTAAAATAGCATTCCTCACCAGAACAGCACTCAATGGACTTCATCTGGGCTCTTCTCTGCCTGGGAAGGGATCTCACTTGGTTTCTTCCCCCTCTACTCCATACCCTGGAACCTGTAATTCTGAAAGTGAGTCAATGTCTACAGGGACACTGGTGGCTGTGTTCCATGCAGAGCCATCTCATTTCTGCACCTTGAGGCATGTCCCCTTGCCTCTGCCATGTCTTTGTCTAGGTTTAATGCATCTGCTGCTCAGGAAGGTCACAGGGCCATGAACTGTGTGTTCAGAGCACCTAGTAAACAACAGTTCACTGGGATTAGCTGGGATTTCCAAGTACAAGATAAAATAATTGTAAACCAAGGAAAGTAATGACATTTATCAAACTCAGTTATACCACAAAGAGCAGACAAACAGATACCAAATCAGAAGTTAGTCCTCTAGATATTAGTCTGATTTTAGCTGGTGTGAGTTTTGCCCTGAGGACCTCTTTTCCTCACCAAAATGCACAGGTCTTGATCTTCCTGACATTATTGAGGTGTCAACCTGTAGTAATTTCCAAGCAGCTACTCGAGTTCCATTAGTATTGATCTAATTTGAGATGAATGCTGGCCTCATTAGGCTTTATTCTGTTTCCCACTGTTCATCAGCAAAGGATTGACTGAGATAACACCTAAGAAACAATGCTGGTGCTTAGAGCAAAAAATTAGGACAAGTGAATCCAATCCCAGCTCTGCCATTGACAAGAGACAAATCCACATCCCTTTTGTTTTAACTTTTCCCATCTGTAATGGGAGTAATATTGGTATCTCTTATGGCAGAGGCACAACTGCTTGTTTGAAGGACACTTTGAGATGGTGCAACTTGTTGAGATCTCAACAAGGGTACAAAGTGCTTCTGGTGTTTCTAAAGTGTGCAATGTGTGTCCTAAACTAACCATTCCTGATCTGATACTTCACACATCTGATCCCCTATCACATCTCTACTATAAAACAAGCTATGATTTGGGTGAATTCTTTATCAAATATGCAACTTCAAAATTAAAAGACTTTTAAGGGTCTGCTTGTTTTAAAATCACTGCATACTGCAGATTTGAGCTAACCTGAGAAAAGCAAATATATTGCCACAAGAAGAGTTCATTGAAGATGCTCCAACCCTTCTATAGGTATGCATCATGTTGGTGTAATGTAGCCCAGATCTTTAGGGTTTCTGAAGGCCAAGAAGCTGTGTAAGGTCTTTTGATCCTGACAACAGCATGAACAAGTGGTTACATAACTGACAAGCTAGTCACATCTTGGCAGGCATAAAAGCATTTATTTTCTTGTCACCTAGCAATATGACAACGGATTATACCTGCTTCTTGCAAGCCTTGCTGCAATACGTGCTTTGTCTGTGGATGCTCATCCAGCAACAAAGGGTGTACTGCAGAAGGGCACAGGGCTCTGGATTCCTACCATAGGGCCCTGACTCTGGGGCTGCAGATTGTCCTGTCAGCAACAAACTCATTTAAGATATACCCACCTCCCTTCATAGTCCAGGCTGTGCCTTTCCAGGCTGAACCCGACCTCCATCACATTCCTTCTCCTCTGCACCACTTCAGCAAACTGACAGGATCTCCAGCACAAAGCAGGTCAGGCCTGGGATGGGTGTATTTGCACAGGTCCTCAGCACTGTCTCCTCTTCAGCATCAAGGGGTGCCATGCAGTGTGCACTGATCCTTATCACTGATATGGCAATGACCACAGAGTACTTCCACACAGGTCCTGGACGTGGGGTCCTGGGCATAGGGTCCAATTCCCCCTCTCCTGCAGATGTGACTGCATTTATCCTAGATCTTCTGGATATATAGAAAGCATGTATCGTGCTCCTAGCAGACAGTGCTGAAGCAGGAAATGCCTTTAATATATATCTGGCCTTGCACCATGCCATAGCAGAGCCACAGCTGTCTGCAGCACACTGAGATACACATGTCCTCTGCTCATCCAGAACTGCCCCACGTTGTCTCTGCACATTACAGCTCAGCCTCTCCAGGGAACACTGTGTTTGCTGTTACATTTGCACACCAGCCAGCACTTTGCTTCCTGGTTTATGAATGGTGTGTCCAGAAATTGGCTGCTATGCTGGTGCATTTCAGAGAAGATAATGCTGTCCTTTTCTCTGCTGTTTATCGTAACCCTATTTCTGACAAACAAAAGAGATGAATTCTGGGCAATTTACCAGTAATCAAGCACAGGGTGAGCAAGATGGCTTTACAATATATATAGCCCTGTGAGTAGGGCTCAACAAAGCCCTCTGATACTGGGTAGCTCACTCGCACCAAGCCCTTAGACTGATGAATAGCGATAACAGCAGCAAACCTTGTCTATCCTGGAAATTGCAGCCAGAGATAATAAAATTTCCAAACTAGCAACACAACAACAGCATGAGAAGCCTATGACATTAAATACATGAAAGGGATGCCTTGGGACTATGAGAAGAAACTGAGTACCTTCAGCACAGAATGGGTAATCCTAAGGGGACTATTTAAAACTCATTGACTCGTTAGCCTACGCATAGCTTTGTCAGTCAACAGAGATGTCAAAAGTTTGTGCAGGTGATGTTTACTCAGGTACAGAAGAGCAGAGCAAGACTTTCCTTTTTGATCAGTTGCCTGGCACTGCTCTTGGAGCAGAAATCCTTCCGAGATCTCTTGGGGTTTCTTTTGTCATTTAATGGGTTTGCCTCTGACATATGAAGTCATATGAGTGGAGCTGTGTCTGAGGTGGGCTGGTAATACCAGATGCAGGTAGGAAGTGTGTGGCAGGGTTCATTTCATGCCAGAGACATAACACACAGCATGCTCCATCTACCTGCAGTGCAGCCCAGGATCCAGGTGGAGAACTTGAGTGATCTGCTCCTCGGCTGCCTTACACACGCAGAGCTCAGGACTGTGAGCTGCACTGCCCTGCGGATGCCCAAGAGACAGATTGGGCTGCTATTACTCTGCATATAAAGCATCTTGGCCCTTCCTCACACTGCATTGCTTCCTTCCCTCCACCAGCCTCCTTCATTTCCATTCTGTGGTGTCCCCCATCCCTCTCTCCTAACGGATAGCCATTCCTCAGCCCCCAAATCTGGCTGGAGGGGTGATATAAGACAGGGCTGTCAGTGTAGTGCAGAGGAATGGTGGCAAGTAAGGGAAGAGTCTACAACAAGATAAACACTGCACCCTCTAGCCCTCTTGTTACTGTTGGGACATAAACTGAACTCTTCCAGCTAATTCATCTTAGTCCTCGATACATGTTGCGTGAAGGCAAGGCCTGAAAACAGCAGAGAAACCTCTAACACACAGTCTGCACTGGGGTGATGCCAGTTATGTGGGTAGGGTTCATTGAACGAACGTAGATGTTTAAGCTTTAGGTGTCCATTTGGGAGTTAGTCACCTTAGGATGCCGTTTTAAGTCAGAGAGAAATAGACACTTTTGGCATAAGAGAAATTTACACTCAGTTGAGCTCAATTGTGCTTCGTGAGCTCCTGCTGCTCCCCGCTGATAATACATGGAGTCAGGCATAGCCGGCTCCCAGGTGAACGCCTGCATGACACACACCAAATGACGGGCGAGATAAATCACATTTTGTACGGCCACGTTTTGACACAGGGATGCTGCACGTTATGGGGATGCAGAAGGGGGCTTTGTAGGGTGCCTGGTGGAGCACGCTCTGGCACGAAACCGCAGAGGCCAGGGAGCCAGATTCAGAGGAACAGAGACACAGTGACAGACACAGCAAAACCCTTTGGGAACGTGGCTGCTGAAGCAACCATGACTTCATTAGACTTGCTCAAGATGCCCTCTAGCCTAGACCTTTCACCTCATTTAATGGTTTCTTGGCCTCAATCCCTTATAATTCTGAAATGAAAAAAAAAGTCTCTTTTGACTCCTGTTTTCAAGCCAGGACTGTTTGATTTGGAACGCTGCATTGAAGTCTGTGTTACTGATTGATTTCAGGTTTATTATATTTTCCCCTTTGAAAAATGCTACAGTAAAAAAACCCCACTTTGTCGTTTTTTATGTAACCCCCCCTCCCTTTTTTTTTTTTCAATCTTAGCAAATGCTCAGTCTTTTCCACTTCAATAGCTTGAAATTCTCCCCTGGGAGCCCTAAGCTCTTTAAATATTTTTAGGTTGCCAGATTTCTTATGTTCTCTCTCCAGGAAGCCAATTTTGTTTCTAAGCTCTTGAGAGTAGTCCAGCTTCATCTTTTGCGTACTCACTGCATCACAATAAAATGCTGCCTAATTGCTGCCTCAGCCGAGTCCCAAAGGTGCTGGAGTTTGTCTCTAGGCTACAGTTGTGGACAATAAACTCTTCTCAGACTGGAGTTAAGCCTTTTTATTATTTAAATCTGAGTCATGTAAAATTAGTTTACTAGCAAGTTACCCACAAAGATCTAGTATGGAAAGAAACTCCCACATATTGTTTTCCAACACAATGAGAGAATGATCAGATACAAAGATTTGCAAGTGGCTTGTAATACAAGATGTGTATAGAAACACCAGCATTTAATTTTGCCAAAAAGACATGAAAATGTTTCTGTGAGCCTAGAAGTTACTCTCAGACCTCGTCTGTTTGGTGTTCTTTACCTTCAAGTTGAAACTGGTGGTATGAAAAACTTTTTTTTTTCCTCTAGCTTATCCATGACCTGAAATACCTATGAAAGAGGAAAGGCAGCTGAAGATAACAAATGCCAGATGGGCAAGAGCTTTCTGTTCTCAGTCTAGCATCACAGCAAGAGGATTTAGTGATCACTTTGCTTGAAAATAAACAAGAATATACTAAGCCCAGCCTCCCAGCCTGCACCCCATCAAATTTGAGAAGAGCCCTGTAGCAAGGGACAAATGGACAGTACAGGGAGTGAGAATGAACACATACTCTTTTTCTCATCAGAACCATACTCATCTGTTCTCAATAGCAGAAGACATCTGTATATGGCATTTTCTCTCTTTATGTTCCTTTTTTGTAATCTGTATTTTAAAGTGATTGTATTTCTGTTGTACAATATGGCTTCTGATGAAAGTGCATACTCCACACACTTTATATAAAAAGACTTAATGATCATTGTTTTGAGAGTCTTAATTCCTTAAGACAACAGTTTCTTTAGATGCATTTCATGCTGTATGCCCAAATCCATGGTCTTAATTAAGCGAAAATGAAGCTGAAAGAGATTGCTAGATTGTCTCAAAATGGTTAGACTGTCCTTTAATTAAAAAGGTCAGACATGATAACAGAGACCTGACATGGTTTTTATGGTGGTGTCAGCAGCACATTTGCAAACTGGGACACTCATGAGCAAGGATAGTACATGTCCAGGTCAGGGTAAGCCTGTCCAAAGGACTGTTCGTAGGGCTCCTTTTGTCAGCACAGAGAGCGTGCAGGCAGATGCAGGGATCTGCAGTGACTACAGGGAGACTGTTAACCACACACAACACATTCACTGTGCGGACACCCCCTCCTGTTGCTGGGATCTCTCATTCCTCACTTCTTGAGGGGGAAATGGCAGGCATGGTGTGGCAGGGATGGTGTGACAGAACCTCCATTACTAACAGTGACACAGAAGATGGGAAGGATGTACAGGTCTGAAGCTGACTTTGGCAGGCAGCAGCTAGAAAACCTAGGACACAATTTCAGCCTTATTCAGATCAATGTGAACTTTGCCGTTGATGTCAGTGGAATGAAGACTCCACTCTACATGTCTGCCTGTAATCTGAGAACATGTATTCTGCACATCCTGGAGAGTCAGTGAAAACCAGACCCCACAGAGTTCACCTTAGATTCACTGTCTCAAATAAAACTACGTGGATTCTTTGTGCCCCTTTTAGATATCTGTAAAACAAGTATGATAATGCTTTGAGTGCTAAACAATACAATGTGTGTAGGAAGACAGTATCTTTTATTAGGCCAACTGAAATAGTTGGGGAAAAACAGACAAGCTTTGAGGCTTGTCTGAAATGCTTTGAGATGCTCTGATGAAAGGTGTTTGAGTTGTGCAAGGGATCATTAAATTACATTCTTCCTCTCTCTGGAAATCATTTAGTGATATTTCAAAGGAAAGATGCTGTACAGAAATAACTGATTTCTATTGCAAGTGCTGTCTGGAGCTAAATATCTTCCTTCCTCTCTCTTTATGAACTAATCTAAAGAAAAATATGTTTTAAATTAGCATGTTAAGAACAATTTTGTGGTATAATGTATAGTTCTGTGAAATGTTCTGTGTGAAGCACAACTCACAAGATCCTTAAGCACATTTTAGTACACTCAAACAAAATGGCTGGATTTCTGTTTAACAGTTTGTGGAAATTATGAAGGTATCACCGTAAAGAAATTAGAAAGCATGGAAGGTCAGTGAAAATGGCAAGTGGAAAAAAAAAGGCAGATATGAGTCAAAAACTACATTACGCTTGTAAACATCAGCCAAAAAGCCCCCAGATTGTCACTTCTGAGTGTGGACACCATGCCTCGGAAAGCTGTGAACCAGCCAGTGTCCATAAAAGTGTCAAACAAACAAACACTTAACCCTCTCCTCTCCCTGATTTACCAGGAAGGAGCTGGGAGTGCTCACTTGAAATTAGCCAGGCCTGAGAGACCAACAGCATTACAGTGTCACGACTGTGAGTGCAGCAGGATAGATCAGTGCTATCATGGACTCTGTGCACCACTGAGGTTACTGGGGGCCGTCAAAGGGTAGGGGAGGGAGGGTTTAACTCTATGGAAATCCTACTAATATTGTTTTACTAGTACTTTAGTTCAGTGTCAAGACACAAATGATGTCAAGAAAGAAAACTGGGGACAGGGGAATCTTTAAATATGTGAAAAGTACTTGTGAAAAAGGATGAAATAAACTTGTTTATGTCTATTAGAACAAGAAGCAATAAGGATAAATTGCAGCAAAGGAGATTTACATTAAACCACTAGACAACAGTCCACGATTAAGGAAAATTAAGCATTGGTATACACTGCCTAGAGAAATGGTGAAACTTTCACCACTGGAACATAAAAAAAAAGGCTTAAATAAACATCATCAAAAGTTTCACTATGGATGATTGTTCACTGAAGCAGGGAAGACTTGGATATCCGTCTGAGAAAGGTTACAATGTGTGACCAGGTCTTCCTGGATGTTCTTTTTCCCCCCAGAAAGATGTTGCTGAAGATTTTGTTTGTGTGAGATTTTGAGATGCAGTCCTCTGAAAATATTTGTCTAAGAGACGAGGGACCATTTATCTTTTGAAGTCCCTGTTCCTCTCCACTGATCACAGATGCAGTCACAGATGACAGGCTTAGTATGGACACCTACTTATTGAATCTGCAAAGTGAGATGAGACAATTACCATCCTTAGTGACAAATTGTGTCCTTTCTAATATATTCATAAATATAACATTCAAATCTCCATTACTCATTCCAACTATAATTACTTGTTGTGCACGTATGAGGTGGCACCCATAACACATAATCATAATGTTATTTATTGTCCCGCATTAGTAATTTAGCACATTATATTTAGATGCCATATGGCCTGTATGAAAATGTAATAAAGGCTTCCTATACTGGATAGAAAGCTCCTAGATAACAATTAATGTAATCTATTCCACTTTTGCACTGCATTTCTACTAAGAATATCACTGAAGAGTAGGCTATCTCAGGAAGGAAAATTTTATGTTTAGATCTAAGACCCAGCCAAAGCTCTGCCGAGTTGCAGGCAGAGCTACTAACTAGGAATGTAAGTGGCTTTATTTCAGCAGTCTGAAAGAATAATGTGCTTTTGATATATGGTATTAACCACTTGTGTTTCCAAAATCTGCATACAGTAACACATGTGCTCAGCTAATCTACGTGAATGTGTATGTTTTTATTGGACTCATCCCACCACAGGACTAACACTGGGCACTTAGGACATGTCACCACTATGTCCCACACTGAGGTCATGGGAGGAAGCCTGAGCACCCAACTGTCCCTTCTGCTGAACTGTAGCTTTCTCCTTAGGGACCTCTTCAGGTACATCCCATGCATTCAAGACAAGGCAGGGATCTTGAGTAGTTCACTCTTGAGATTCCTCCCAAATGGCAATAAAGCCAAGAACATTGTATTTGGCTCCCACAGACCCATGCTGTCTTCCAACACTGTTCCTGCAGGTTCTGCACTGGGCAGAGATGGACACCACAGGGTACATACATATGAGATCCAGGGTACAAGGCTGTGTGGCATGGACAGAGCAGTCTGGAGTAGCCCTACGCATCCTGGGTGTGCATCAGCACTCACCACTGAGCTTTGGGATGGAAAACTGCTCTGTCTCTTGTGTGTATACGGACTTTGGAGACACTTGCAAATAATGGCATAGGTTGTCTGCCCATATAAGCCAGCACTGCACAGAACAGTGGTGATGGAGACTGTTTTCATCAGGTAGACAGGTCCCAAGGACTGTCTCAGTAGGAGGGGGATATTTTGGTATCTCAGCAAAACAGAAACCCAGAATAAAAATTATAAAAGGTGATAAGGATAAAGAGCACAGGATCACCTTCCTCATCCTGAGAAATCCATAGAATATTATTCTCCTGTGCACTTGAAACAACTTCCTTTAATAAACTTTGTTCTTATTTTGTAACCTGTAATTATGGAAACCTTGATCTTTTATCTTCTTATGCACAAGTACCGTCATCATACATGCATTTCTACACTGTAAAAGGATGTGAAGACTTAAGGCTCTTGTATTGATTTTGGCTGGGATAAAGTTAATTTTCTTCACAGTAGCTGGTACAGGGCTGTGTTTTGGATTTGTGCTGGAAACAGCAATAACATGGGGATGTTTTGGTTACTGCTGAGCAGGGCTTACACAGGGTCAAGGCCTTTTCCATCTCTCACCCCACCCTGCCAGCGATGGGCTGGAGGTGCACATGGAGCTGGGAGGGGACAGAACTGGGACAGCTGACCCCAGCTGACCAAAGGGATATCCCAGACCATGTGGTGTCATGCTCAGCATATAAAGCTGGAGGAAGAAGGAGAGCTGTTCAGAGTGATGATGTTGATCTTCCCAAGTAATCATTAAGTGTGATGGAGCCTGGCTTTCCTGGGAGATGTCTGAACACCTGCCTGCCTGTGGGAAGTTGTGAATGAATTTCTTAATTTGCTTTGCTTGCTTGTGTGGCTTGTGCATTACCTCTTAAACTGTCTTTATCTCAGCCCATGGGTTTTCTTGCTTTTAACCTTCTGATTCTCCCATCCCACTGGCCAGGGAGTGAGTGAGCAGCTGTGTGGGGCTGAGCTGCCTACTGGGGTTGAGCCACAACAGGCTCATTTTGTAACTTCATTACATTTAAAAATGCCTCAAACATGAAAATTAAATGCAACACTTCCCCTCCTTGTTTTTTTTTCTTTTAAGGTGACATGAAAAATTATTTGAATGAGAAAATGCATTCAGGAAGACAATAGCATATATAGGTTTAACTCCAGCTTAGCATATAGAAGTTAGTATCAGCTGCGCTTCCTTGTGGATTTTAGCTTCTTCCTTACTTGACTCTTTAGGAATGTTTTTATTCTCACTTCCATGGAGAAGGACCAGAAAGAGGTGAGTACTTCAGCCAAAAGAAGTAATTAGGTAGGTCAAGCTATGAAAGGTCACAGATAAATATAATTAAACAATCTCTTCACACGTTATTAAAGTGCCTACCTGATGACTACTGAACTTTAAAAAGCAGCACAAGATGCCATGCAAAACTATTAAAAACTACTAATAGTTCTCTCACCTCATTGTGTTTGTGGCTAGCATTCCTAATATATGCTTGTTTTAAAAGAATACTGTTTTATAACAGGATGGTTAATTCTGTAATAGCATGAAATACCTTAACTGCCAGAGACTGCAAAAGTGTCCCGGTGGTGGACATCAGTAGCATCAAGTCTGTCTGAACTGGAATGAGTTTTAATAATCAGAAAATGAAGCTTTAGTGACATAATAGCAGCTGAGCCTGGGTGGTTTTAGAGGCCAGCACACAGGGCAATTGAACCTCGCTTGTTGTAGTCAGCAGTGCTCTGTGTACAAGGAGCAGCTGCTCAGCCTGAAGGTGGGATTCAGCTGCCCAAATGTAGGTATTTCACATCTGAGTATCTCTTACGGGTCATAGAAAGCATCGTCTAAAAGGTCAGATTTTCCATTGATTTTGAAAAGAATTTAAGACAACTAGTTTACGAGCAGATGCCTGTACTCTAAACCATTAAAGGTAAGTACATTGCATCCAGCATGTCTGTTGAAAGATTAGCAGCCCTTGGCTGAAGGGTGGGGAACTTCTTAAGCTACTCCAACTTGACTGCAACTGCTCTATGCCAGTGGCAACACCATGCTTCTAGGCTTATTATAAAGTTTGGCATACCTTTTCATGGTATTGGCATACCTTTTCATGGTATATTTGTAAATCCTGTAAATAATTCTGTTTAAATTATGGCCACTTTTCACATGGATAACAGAGATACATGGCTAGATTATCTCTTTCTTACAGTGATGCAAACCATAATAAACTTCCATGACATTTTTGAAACTGTAATGGTATAAAAATCCTATGCTTGAACAGAACGATGCTTAGATACAAGACTCAGTCTCAACTTAAACTTAAACATATCTTTTTTTTGGTGACACACTTGGCAAATAGGTCCCTGAGGTCAACAGTGCATTTCCGTCCCTTGCTAAAGCTCATCCCTTCCTCACACCTGTTTTACAAGGTCATGCAATAAAGAAAATCACAGATATGACCTAGGTTAAACATTACACCTTCTTTTGCAGGGTTCCTTTCAGCCCAGATGATTTCACCAACCTAACTGGCCATACCAGCATGTCAACCCCTGTACTAGCCCAAGAGACAGAGCAATATGTAAAATAGAAAGCAAGAACAAGTGCTGAGGGGTGGAAACCAGGTAAGTCAGTTGCCAAGGAAAAGATGCAAAGAATAGCACAGAAAGGCATTCAAAGTTGAAGAGGCTCCTCTAGATGATAATTCAGAGCAGAAGCCTAACAAACAGTCTGAACTGCTCTCTGGAGGAGCCTCTCTCACTCCTTCAACTATGCAAGGCATTTAGGGAGACAAGCCTCCTAATTTAGGCATCTAAGTTAGATGTTTAAATGTAGGCAGTGAATATTCCCCCTGAGAATGTGAATGGGATGTTATAAGAGTTTAAAACATGTTTCACTGAAGCTGTGATACCAGTGCCTGCTCTTTTATGAGATACTGTTCTTTGTGCCACCGATCCTCTACTCACACAACCATGTTTCTCATTTATTAGATAAATGAACAACAGTAACAGAATGCACATTGTTCAGTGATGGTCCAAATTTTGAAGTTAAAAAAAGATTCCCAATTTTACTCTCAAAATATGAACCAGATTAAGTTGTTCACATGGAAACCACTGCAAATTCCCAGTAGTAATCGTTTTAGGGGACCAGAAAAGGAAAAGAGATTCTTCACAATGATCACCAGCATATATTTAACTTTATTGCTCTCCTCAAACTTTTCTTTTTAATTTTTCAATTAGGAACTTTGATCTGTAATTACATCTTCTCTACATTGCTCCTATCTACTCAGAACTTTTTACATATTCAGTGATGGGTGTTTCAGAAGCTATCAATAAACGACAGAAATTGTGAAGTTGTTCTTTCAGTGCAGATGCATGGCTTACCTCCTGCCCTGCAAAATCTTGATAATTAGGCACGCACCAGAACACAAATTTTCAGTGTGTCTTTCTCCAGTGTAAACTCATTGCCATCGATCACAGCACTATTCAAAGGACTATTTGAGACAGTTGTGGAAGGAATGCTCTTTAAATGTAGCTGTCTTCTGTCCTGAATGAATATGTTTACAGGAGTGGATTGTTAAAACCAATTCATTTTCTAGTGTCTCACACTGTGGAACTGGGACTAACATGCCTAAGAAATAAAAAATGCTGGGCAAGCCATTAATATGTATTAGACTGTGCTTTATTTATTCTAGAGGTTTAGGCATCTACACAGTGTGTGCAAAAAGCTGCCCAACAGCTCCCTTATTTGAAACCGCCACTGCTAAGTCAGAAAAACATCCATGGGGAAATGAGAATAATATATACCAGCATGACTTAAAATTAATGGCCATGCCTGAGTTAATGGGCTCAACTGATATAACTGGTTCAAACTCTCAAAGCTTACTATCCTATGGTGTTGTATCCATTTCCACTTAGCCCTCATCCCTTCAAGAAACCTGCCAGTGGATTATACAGGGTATTGCAACTTGTGCATAGAAGTAGGTGCCTCGGGTATCCTTAAGTGGGGAGCTGCTGGTCATTTTACACAGGCACACTGGGCAGCTTTTTGCCAGATGAAATCTGCAACAGCCAAGTTCTGCCTGCCTTGTGCTCAGCAGAAGCACCAGCTGAGTGTATCTTTTCTACTGTGCTACTTACTACAAAACTAAAAGGAACTTGGTTAGACCTCCATCCTTTTGCAAATGTAGTAGAAACTGGCCAGTGAGGTTCAAACTTATTGCAGTGGGACAGACGGTGCAACCCCAGAATGCCACATCTTTAGAAAAACAGCTTGTAATTCACACTCTACCATGAAAGAGTTGTACCACCAAACAAAAGCACATAATGAGAGATTTTCTCTCAGCTGTCAACCCCAGCAGACAGATTAAGGGAACTTTGCCACTTGATAACTGTCTAGGGTCTGCCACAAGACTCAGACGGTGTAAATAAACTTTCTTTCCTGGTCCAGGTTTTCACTTAACAGTTGCTGACACACAGCTCCTTGGGCGTGACTTGACTTTCTCTGAGGTTTCTGTCCAAGTTTTCCTCTCTCTTTGTTTTGACTGCTGTAAGCTACTTCCTTATTCCTTCTCCAAAAAGTAATACTCCAACATATGCAAAATACTTCTGCATGTAAAGTATACACATAACAGAAACACAATACCCTGGTTCCTGGTTTTTTTTCTAATTTCTTCCACAGACTCAAAGCAGAACAGGTGGGGTTTTTTTCAGTGTACTGTGAGCTTGCTTCTGCCCATCTCAAAGATCTGTCCTCTCTTCCACCTGTGCTTTCCATTAATGTGGCCCTGGCCTGTTCTTCATCATTTTAATCAACCTCCTCAAAACTGCCATGACAGCTTTCCCTCTCTGTGGCTCTAACAATGCAACACATTGGGTGGGACTCCAGTCACCTACTTTTAGACATCTACAGTACAAATACTTATGTTTATGTTGATCAGATAAGTCTGCTATAAGCATGGAAAAAAATTAAGCACATTCAGGGCACAATGCACCTTGGTCAAAGCAGGAATTGTATTCCCAAAGTCTTAACTCAGAGGCAAAGGTCTACAAGATAGATGTCTACATTTACCAGATAAATAAAAAACCCCTTGTCTATTCCTCCTCTCACCTTCTGGCTTAAGTGAAATCCCATTTGAAAATTAACTGCTTTCCCTTACACTATTCTCCAGTAACAATTCACAGCACTTCGAGAAGTGCATTGTGGGAAGGATGTTGACTAAATCTTTCTCAAGGTTCAGACTCTGAGGTTCTTTCCTAGGAGAGAAATCAGTGGATGTGTCATACTGGTAAATATCATTCCATAAAAAATATCTACACAGAAGAACAATTACTATGTGTGTATGAAAATTAACAGTCTACTGACGCCTTTACTGACTTGTGCATAACTTCCCTTGGAAGGTTAATGGCTATGAATATGTAACATGCACCCTCTTCTCCCTACTGCTTCCCTATTGTTTTTCACTTTTCATTATTACAGCATTTCTCCATACAGCCTGTAAGACCTTTGGTAAAGAGTTATGTTTGCATGTGAGCATTAAAGCTTATTATGAAGGCACAATAATTCCTGTAGTCTAGTTAAATATAATTGCAAGGGGAAGGGAAGACAGAAGCAAAGGGCAGTTCATAATTCATAGACTTCTCACATACTTTCAACCTTCTCCTTGCAGAACTCTGTGGGTGGGAGGAGGTTACTAATGAAGCTCTCTGCTACTTTGTTCTAAAAGCCTGTGCCAGCCCTCTAGTCAATGGAATTTATGTAATGATAACCAAATCAATTCAGAAACCAGTTTTGTTAATCTGACAGACCCTAAGAGTACACAGCTTTAAACTTCTCTGACAGTGTCTGCAATTACTCTAGCTGAAGAGACACTTCTGAACCAAATCTAATGTTCATGGCGAAACAGTTACATTAATTTATATCAGCTTCTGATTGAACTGACTAGAATAAATCAGAGCGAGCAGGCACACAATCAGCTCTGCTGGCAGATTTGCAGATTGCTGGAAAGGGGCATGATAAGTCGCCGGGGTCTCGCTGTGAGTAATGCTCTCCTCCTCCAACACAGCTGGATCCTGCTTAACCACAGTCACTGACACCCACCAACATCATGTCTCATCCAGAACTGCTAGGTTTATAGCCTCCAACAAAAAATAAGAAGTTGTAAGCCATGAGAATATACTCAGAGTAGAACAAGCTTCAGTGGCTTAAGGTGTCACCTCCCCTCCCAGCAATTTCCTACCTCCTCTTTGCCTGAGATTACTGCCTCACAGCAGAGTCGGTGGAATGAGACACACACACTGGTCCCAACTGCTTCACCACAAGGTCCAGCAAATTAGCCTAAACTGCTTGTAAAATTACTTTAACATCATATTTTGTATTAAAATGGCTTAGAAACATTAGTGTTTTCCAATCCAGGGGCTGCTGTGGAGGCAGGAGCCTTCAGTAAGGACATCAGGGAAAGCAGTAATTTTTGCAGCAGTCCAGCCAGATTTGCAAAAATTTGACCCAGCAATAGGAAAGACTATAAAATTTCACACTTACAGTTATCATTCTTCTGCCTTATTAACAGGTTTATGAACCTCTGATTGTCTGGCTGGACTAGATGACCTTCTGAGGTCCCTCCAACATGAATTACCCTATATACCTAGCACGCATGGCCAGGAACCTGAAGAGATGGTTCTTCCTGCTGACACAGTCACTTAGCATTGGCAAACTGTGGAGACCCATGCTTATCAAACTTTCCCTAAGAGGGGTCAAAATAGGTTGACACTGGTATTGTTCTGATGTTGAGCAATTGCTTTTCAAAAGGGAGGTCAGCTCTAATATGGGGACCCTCTGCTACTAGGATGCAGCCCTGCTCGACTCAATCATTATTAAAAAAAGGGATGGGGGAAAAAAAACCCCAACCAGACAAATAGAGATTACGCCCAAATAACCAAGCTTCTCTGTGTCACAATTTCCTAGCTGGGGGATACAATCCTCAGACAAAGCAGTTAATGTGTTGCCTAATGTGATAAGAGGTACATAGTCTCGTGGGAAGGGATATCATGGAAGTGCTAGGACAAGGCTGCTTATCATCTGCTCTCCCCTAGAAATGCTGAACTCTGTAAGGTCTGCACAGCATCTATGTTTTTGGGTATGTGAAAAAACAGCAGGAATTGATGTCATGGGTAGGCAAGTTCGAAGAAATCTGGAAAAGGGGGAAGCCAGAGTTGCAGCTGTTATGAATTCATCACGATTTTGGCCCTGGTTCCAAAATCCTCACAAAGACATAAGAATCTCCACATGATTTTGAGAGAAGCAAGATCTATAGATATATGAGTGACACATTCATGCATGCTGTATTGTTTAAGAGGCATACTGAGCTTTTAGTTTCAATCCCCGCTCTTTCACTTGTGTCACTCAGCATTTCTGAGAACCTTATTGTGAGATACAACCTCATGCTGCTACCTTAAAATAACTACAACAGAAATTTTCCGGAGGAATCACGTACTACTATCAGGTGTGATCACAAGATCATCGTCACTGGGACACTCTCAGAGCTGTCACAAGGCAGTTCCAGCAGTAAGGGCTCACTGCAGTGGTGCAGCTGCACACAGAAACACAGCTCGGATCCGCTGGGATTTCAATGGGCTGCTCCTGCCTCCACATCTCCTCTGCCTTCCCTGTGCCTGTGGCAGCTCCACAGACTCAGCTAATTCGGGAACTTTGTCCAGCTGAACTCGGTTAATTTTTTGGAGGAGCATAACTGGCTCTCCACCAGATCAGATCCCAGGCTTGACTTGCCAGATGGCATCATCAGCGTTACTGCGGTGCAAATAACAAACAGGAAGGCATGGCCATGATCAGAGAGGAATGCAGGACTGCCCCTTTTGGTGGCAATACAGACACAGGCTGGCTTGCATTAACTGTGAAATTACATCCTTAGAAAGGTTTATAACTGCATGGCTCCCCTCGCAGGACACCAGGCTGCTCGTATTAACCGTGAGCTGCACGCTTCAGAAGCGCTAAGTAACATTCACCCTCAGGAGATGACACGAACTGGGTGGTGCCGCCCTGAGAGGCTGCCTGTGGTCACCAAATTCCACTTTGGTCCAGGAACAGGGCAAATCCCTAAAATTGTTCCTTTACTGTACTATAAAAGCGTATTCAACTGCTATAGCAAAGATGGTCCAGTGCCCTTCTGCGTGCCCGTACAGGACTAACGTATGCTCTGCGTTTCCTAGACACTCCCACAGCCGAGGTGGGGGCAGATGAGGTTTGCATTCAGAGTGTGAATGAGCTCTGATGTGAATTCAGAGCTCTTTTCCGTGGTTCCAGCTACAAGGACACGACGCAAGGGCAGAAACTGATGCACAGGAAGTTCCAGCTGAACATGAGGAAGAACATCTTTACTGTGCAATGACCGTGCACTGGAACAGATTGTCCAGAGAGGTTGTGGAGCCTCTCCCACTGGAGCTATTCAAGAAGTGACTGGACGCAACCCTGTGCCATGCGCTCCAGGACAGCCCTGCTTGAGCAGGGGTTTGGACCAGATATCCCCTGTGGTCCCTTCCAGCCTGACGCATCCTGTGACTCTGTGTTTTCAGCCTCCTCGCCCCGAGTACTGGCGCAGCACAGCGCAGAGCACGGCCGGCGCTCAGCAGCCAGCCCGGGCGCTTGGCTCCGGCACTCCCTCCCTCCTGCCCGGCCGGGCACTGCGCCGCTCCAGCTCCCGCAGCGAGCGGGACGCTCTCCGCCTGCCTCCGCCCGGGATGCTCAACGCGGAGCCCTGCCGAGGGCTGCCAAACACGGGCTGGGCGGAGGCGCCCGCAGCCATCGCCGGCGGTACCGCAGGGTTTTCCTTTAGGAAAATCCCTTTCCCCCGCCGCCAGGACAAGGCGGAGGCGCTCCGGAGGCCGGAGTGGCGGTGCCGTCCCCTCCCCGCGCCCGCCGCCGCCGCCATGGCAACCACCCGTCGCCGCGCGCGCGCACCCCC
>VZRV01006381.1:473055-592176 GCA_013398115.1 Falcunculus frontatus | reverse complement strand
GGGGGGGGGGGGGGGGGGGGGCTGGGGGGCGTCTGGATGCCAGTGGGGGAGAGAAAGAATACAAGGAAAGGGGCACATGGGAACATAGGTGGATGGACGGATGGAAGGGGAGAGATGTGCTGGAGGAGGAGTAGTGGAGTAGATGGACGGAGAGGGCTGAGCAGAAGGCAGAGCAGACCGGAGGCTGGGAATGGGTACGAAGGAGGCAACGGTCAGAGGGAGCCCTGGAAAGTTTCCCCAGCCACTTTGCGTTTACAGTTTCCAGTTTCCAGTCTCCTACCACGCTTAGGCTCTGTTAAGCTTGTTGCACTAGGTGGTCTAGACACAGTGTTACTTTTAAAAAATTATTTTGCTACATTTCTATTTTTTCCCCCAAAATTTCGGTCATGATGTCAGTATTGACATTTGTCCCTTTTCTCTCTCCATTTCCTCTGCTGACAGTTCTAGTGTTATTCTTTATCTTGTATTCTCCAACAGCCATGAGGGGGAATAAAATTACAATTTCTCTACATATCGTACTTAAAATACACGTTTATGATTGGTGTATAAGGGGGTGTCATTTTTTCTTCCTGAAAATTTGTATCTTAAAAGCATCAGTGCATTAGTACTCCCTTGTATATGAATATTGAATGTCTATTCCTACTACAGTTTCACATTTCACAGAGATGGCTTTCTTTCCAATGGATGCTTGATTTTTATTGCAGTTGCAGATTGTTTAGCAGTTTGTTTTTTCTTCCTTTTTCCCCCACCCTTATGTCAGCTATATCCTAGACAGGCTTTGGCTTCTTGCAGCTCCTGGTACTTGCCAGGCTGCAGAAGAACATTGCAGCTGCAGCATACTTCCAGGGTGCTTGGCTCTTGGAGATTTTGGCTTTTGAGCAGGTAATGGGGAGAAATGGATCCTGCCCTGACCTAATCCCGATCAAAAGACAAAAAAGTAAATGGAATACAAGAAAACAATAATGGGCCTTTATCTGGTTTTCTGTGTAATTAATTAAAAAAAAAAGTGCTGATTCTTTTGGGGATGAGCTGAGAAATATGAAGACTTGATGTCTGTAGCACTAAAAGCAATATGCATATAAATGCATATTTTAAAAAATATGTACTATTCTACTTAAATAATACATATTCTTAGTCTTAAAGAGCCAATTCTTTGAAATTCAGAGTGGGGTTCGAAAGGTGGAAAAGTATTCAGTCCAGGCTTCTGACCTTATGAGCCAGGGTTATAAACACGTGTGTGAGTGTATTAAACTTGCAATTATTCATGGGAGGCTTATCTGGGTTGCAGATTGGCTGAGCTGGGAATGTAGCAGCAGCAGCAGTGCTGAGTCTGTGTGGAGCTGACTGGGGTCTGGTAGAGCTCATGGGCTGCAGCGCAGGGGAACATGGGCGTGCTGTATCCAGGGTGCAGGAGCAGTTTCACTGCCTTTCTTGGCACAGAGCCCGACCTAAGAAACACTCTGAACCCAAGCTGGCTCTGCGCAGAGCCATCTTGGGAGTCTTTGGTGGCATGTTTGCTCTGCCAGAAGTGCTTACACACATGATATGCAGAGAAGCGGGTGGCTCCACAAAGGACCAGAGGGATTATTGACTTGGGCCGGGTTTCACTTTGTTGAGCTCTAGACAGACCCTGCAGAATCCTTCAGGTATCTGGGCCCTGCATCCTGTCAGAGGAGGGGTTGACGGATCCACCTCAGGGCTGGTCCCACCTGAACACGGGCTTGGGTTTGATTTCTTACTAACACCAGAAGCCCTGGAGGCTGTGCTGGAGAGGAGAGAGATGTGTGGAGCCAGCTTGGGTCCAGCAGGGATGGAGCAGAAGCTGGCAAGCCTCTCACTGCCTGACCCGTGTGTGTATGAAGTTACGCTCCCCAGACTGCCCCACAGCGTTTGTTTTTGCTCTTTTCGATACCCAGCCTTGCTGATGAACACCTCATTACCACAAATAATGGTGATGTGACCATATGGATGTATCTGAAGCTAGTGTATGAGGTGCCTGGAGAAGGATATGGTTCACAGTCAGTTTTAGGAATAGCACAGCCGTCTCTGATTCTTCTTTCTACTTCTTCAGAAAACTGCACTTCAAAGGCTCTGCAAATGGCCATTCATTCTCCAGGATGCTTTCTGTTTGGTTCACCAAACTAATGAAATCTCTAATTTAAATCTCTAAATTAATCTTTAATTAAAACACTGACCACCTATTTAGTGTTTTCTTATGTGTTTGCTTTTAACTTGTGGTGAATGTCTTTACTTCATTTGAAGATTTTTTTTTCACTTGCATTCAGAGTAACTCTCTGTTTCAAGTTAAGTCTCAGAAGAATGCGCACAAAAATAGTTTGAGGCCTGCATGCATGCTTCTTCTCCTTCCCACTTCCATACACGTTTTCCCATTAACTCCATGTCTGCTATAACAGAACAGAGTTTCAGTGCAAAGAGGCCAAAAACCAGTTAGCAAAAGCAGCTGACTGAATTGAGAGATCCCTTGGTGCTGAGTTTCCTGGACCATGGTATGTGTGTGTATGTTTTATCTGGCATCTGTGCTGCTTTGAAGAATGACATTACCTGCTGCAACCCCAACGCTGCTGCTGCCGCCATTGTAGCCAGTCTTGTCACTGCTAATGCACACAGCAAAAGGAAGAAACAGCACTGGCATAGCACATTTCTCATCTTTGATTTCATTTACATGTAGTTTAAATTCAGTTCTGCTGGAACTGAGCCATGTCCTTACTTATAGGTATGTTTTCAGCAGGAGTTGTGATCCTGTGAGGTCATGATCATTAGTTTCCACACCAGTCCATGGGACCACAGCTGCATGTTTAAACAAAGCCACGTTAACAGGGAAAGATGGATTTGGCTATGGAACTTGGCAAGCCTTTTGTTTGTTTGTATTTTATCTGACAATAATCAGTTAAAATGTTGTTTTTGTCATGCAAACGTAATGCCTGATAACTGTCTGCAGCATCAGCAATTGCTTCTGAACAGGGACAGTTAATTATTAGAAATGAAGATCAGTTGTTCTGCACCTAACAATAAAACAAAAGAGATAATCTTTATAATAAAGCAGGAAAGACTTACTTAATTTCTTTTAATTGTTGCATTTTTTAATAACTTTTTCTTAAAAATCAAATAAAATGCATCAAGCACATGAAAAAATATAGTCTGTATCTCAGTCAGAAATAGACTTCTATAGGCTTCTAGTAAGAATCACATGTCATGCAGGGAAAAACACTTTTTTGTTCCTCTGACAGTGTTCCGGTTAGTGTTGCTGTTTATGCTTTTTCAGATAAAGCATTGTCATATTGTTACATGTCTCTATTTTAACAACTTTTAAGTTTGAAGAGAAGACTGCAAATTGGATCATTGTGCTATTTTAAGTGAAGACATAATTGAGGCAGAGAGAGCTGTTTGAAACTGGTCAAAGCTGGCTTACAAAACCAATATGGCCTTAAACCTAAGAAGGGCAGGTTTCAATTAACTATAATGAAAAGCTTCCAAGCAGCAAGAGGAATCTGAGGAAGGAACAACTTCAGTTTATTCCTTAGACTCTGATAATGGAAATGGGTGCACATGAAAAGTAGATAAATCCAAAAATCAAAACATCTTAACGCTGGAATTCTCTTCCTTGCTTTCCTCTGTGTGACTATTGACCTGTTCTGGGATTATGTGGTGGCAGAGAGTCATCCTGGCTCTGCCTTGTAGAAGTGGAAACTGTACAGTCATACCTCAGTCATAAGCACTGTATTCAGAAGATGGTGCCTAACAGTGTGACTCTCTGTCTTGTGACATTAACTGTAACTCTTACATCGCATTTTGGGATGCCCCACATCATGCATGGCTGACTTACAGAAAACAAGAAACAGAATTAGTAACCAGTCTTCATCAGCATATGTCCGGGCCTTTCCAGATGTTCAGTTGTCCAGTCAGCAGTACTGCAGGGCTGCTATGATGTGAGAGCATATGTCCAGCAATCTCAGGGAGCTGTGGAATGTTTTTGTTTTGCCTGGGTAAAATTCTAATCAGAGAAAAACACATGTCCAGAAAAATCCAGGTATGGTATAGCCCTCTCGGTGAGGGATTTACACCTGATTTGGAGAAAAGTCTGATTAGTAAGTATCAAATTAGGCTTGATGTGACTATTGAAACAACGAGAATAAAGCAAAAGTATGTAACAGCTCATTTAATAAGAGTCATCCATCGCGTGCAAGAGTCAAGGATTTGTGGAGAAAATGGGATGCAGTTGTGTCACTGGTTGTGTCAAAATACATGCATAAAAGAGACATGTAAAGATAGCAGGTGCCTTCCATTTTGGCACTTGAAGAGTGAATGTTCAGGATCAAGCAAGAGGAAAAGCCCTGCTGCAGACCCCCTCTACAGGGGAGGGCATTTGCTGCCTCTGGTAACACTGTGGTGAGATAACGCTGAGAGAAATGGGTTGAAGAGGGTCAGTCCTGTATCCATTCCCACTGGTGCTGCACTCAAGTTTGGAATAGTGTGCTAAGCAAGCTGTCCCCCTTTGCCTGTCATTCACGTGGTCAGTGTGTCTGCCCATGGATATGTTTTGTGTGTATAATGCTTTAATGTTAAAGTAGAGACAGTCTTTTGGATCTTGCTCAATTGTGCGTTGCTTGAGTTCTGGGAGAAAAATTCTTTTCTGACCCCAGATAGGGATCAGCTCAGCTTATGCTCCAAAGAATAGAGATTAATATCCCCTGTGACCTTTTAGCCTGGCTGCTGCAGGGTTTTTAACAAGTGGGCTTAAGACCCCATGTGTGGCAGCTATGCCGACATGAATGTCTGTAATGTCTCTTCTTGTCAATGATCCGTGAACTAAGGAATCTCCAAGGATATCTTGATGTGCAGTGGAGCTGTTACGGTCTAGTGCAGGAGAGAACCACACAATGATAGAATGAAAAGCTGGTGTCACAAGTAATGCGTAAGTTGTTCTAAATGTACTTGACAACAGTTGTCCCTGGATGTATATTTACTTAAAAGATGTGGCTGTGGTATGGTAGGAAAATTAAATATCTAAACAAAGCCCCAAGTAACAAACAACGAAATGCTCTATTTATATTTTCTGATTCCTCGGACGTTTCTGATGTTGTATGAACTCCATAATACAATGTAGAACAGATAATAAAGAGTAAGTACATAACACAAAAAACCCCTCACCTAGTTCTAGTTACTTCTCCCTCCCTCCCCATCTCTGACACTGAAGATAGTGGTGTCCAGAAAACAGCACAGGAAGTAGTTCCTTCCTAAAAATAATTTTTCCTTGATTTTGCATTTATTTGTTTTGATTTGCTTTGGTTATTCTGAAGTAACATTACCATCACTGGTGTGAATACGAGGCTTGTAGTTTGTTTAAACCATTTTTAGCATTAGTTTTAAATAGCAGTAGAATCTCAGAGAACTGCCTGGGATTCCAGGAAAGCACTGATTTAGGTCTGAGGCCTACAGCTGCTGCTTCAAATATGGCTGAGGTACATGGGTGACTTTATATTCCCCTTTTCAAGCTATGTGACCTGCTTTGGTGTCTAGGTTAGGTGATAAGTAAAAACTGAAGTGCCTTAATCTGTGAGGAAGATCCAGGGGCTTTTGTCAGCTTAGCTCTGGAGGCAGTGACTGCTCAGTAGGTACATAGGTGTACATCCACCAGCCTCCTTCTATGCTCCAAATTTCAGTGCCTGTCAATGTTTTATAAGCTCTCCAGTGTGACACACCAGGCATCAAGTTCATGCTTAACTTTGGCATCACCAGCATGAGGCTAGAAGCCCCCAAACTCTTGGTGGCTGGAGGAAGTATGAGAGTCTTGTTTGGTTTGCTCCTGCAATTTTAAAACCATGTAAATTTTTCTGCGTCCTGCTTCTCAGCTTCCTTGTCTAATCGCTGTCCTGAAGTGGGCACATGTTTGCATGGCTCCTATGGCTTGCCTCCTGCCTGTGGATTGACCCAGCTTCCCTCACAGGCAGAGATGAGGAGGTTGTCTCCTCTGGTGAGCAGGGGACTTTTCTGGGATTAAGGGGAGTTGGATGTGAGTATCAGCCCTCTTCAGGCAAAAGGCAGTTAAATATGCCCTGAGGGTGGGAACTAGCTGTAATAAAGAGCCATGAGAAGTTATAAAGCAAGTATGTGTTCTGTTTAATGGATTTCTAGGAATTGAATTCAGCAGTTCCTTAAAAAGGTTTTATTTACTCTCTCTCACTACATATGGGGAAAACCTCCAGAGATTTGAGGAATGTTTTCCTTAATGGCGACAGGCTGGTTGTGAAGCAGATCCTAACCTGGATGTGTTTGAAGACAGGTCAATGGATTCTGCCGCAGATGATGTTCTGTTCGTTTATAAGTTGACTCATGAGATCTGAATGGGTTATAATCTATCTTCAGTTCCTATCATTTTATCCATTTCCAGTGCAATGTGAGTGATATCACTTTTTTTCCTATTAGTTATGATCTTCTGTATTTAAAAATTAAATGGTCTTAATTGCTGCCGATCTAGATCTCGGTAATGATGTATCCTGCCTATGTCAGGAAACAAAATTAGGGTCGTCAGCCTTTCCACCTTAGATTTTCAGTAGTTTACAACAGCCAGTGGGAATGATGTGCAAGCTGAAATGTGCGGCACAGCATGAGGACAAGTAAAGCCCCAGTATGTCCCGCTGTGCTCGGTGGAGTGTCAGCTGTAGGGTAGCAGCATGTTCTTGCCATCAAAGCCTTCAGCCACGTGCAAGCTGTGTGACCTGTGGGTTTAAGTGAGGGTAGCAGGTTTCCATGGCTTTGTTGCAAGGAGCAGGAGTGACAAGGTGGTAAGGCAGACCTGGTGTGCAGCTGCAGGCAGTGGTTAGGACCATCAGTTTGGCAGCTTTGGGAGGTGGAGCGTTTGTTTGCCCAGAATGAATGTCATGGGCATGAATGAATGTCATATGGTTATCTGTTTAAATTGTCAGGGGTTTGAATTTTGCTAAGCACAAGGGAATACAAAGGCATAAGACATGTCCTCCTTAAGGCTATCTTGCTCTTGTCTTGGCTGTTTATAAAACCTACTAGCATTGTTATAACCCACTAGGACATAAAATGTTGCTTCTCCCTGTTCTGGCTTCTGTCTGCTACCACCTGTTCCTTCTGTGTGCACCCCTGTACCACGGACTGTTTTCAGCTGTGCAGCCTGAACTGTGTTTGTATCCCTTCTTCCCGGTTTCCTCTCCACCTCCTTGGTCTTGCCAAACCCTTGATGCAGCTAGCGGACCACCCTCCAGAGCTGACCTCCTCCCTCTTGGTCAATGCAACTCTGCATTGCACAGCTATGAATTGCAATTTTTTATTTGTCGTTTCCAGAGGTTTATATCTGGGTGAATGTCAGGGACCCCACACATGCTGAGTCGGAGAACAAGGGAAAGGAACTGATGCTCTTTCTGTGTGGTGAGGACCTAAACTTTGGGTCACATGAGATTCAGATAAAAGGACAGGCACTGCTTCGGTCTCGAACCTTAAATACAAACCTAGCTGTATAACACAGCTTAAGTCTGAATGTCTGGGTTATTGCTTTCTTGAATAGTTACTGGGAAAAGCTGGGCTATGGGTTTGCCTTAAAGTCATGCTGCAATTGGAGGACTAGGGGAAGGCTGCACTTTGGG
This sequence comes from Falcunculus frontatus, assembly GCA_013398115.1. Taxonomy (NCBI): domain Eukaryota; kingdom Metazoa; phylum Chordata; class Aves; order Passeriformes; genus Falcunculus; species Falcunculus frontatus. Next base: position 584,545 of record VZRV01006381.1, on the reverse strand, counting down.
AATCACTGTTCTAAGGAATGTTAAATTTGGATTGCTAACTCTGCCATAAATCCCAAAGTGACATGTTAAATTTAATGAAAAAGTTCAAGTCAGCATGTGGATGTTGGAGTACTTTGAAAGAATATTTAAGCAGAATGAGGCTCTCAACTTCATCTATAGTAAAGCAGTCATTCAACCGTATCATAATCTCATTAGGGTGAGGGCTCTTGAAAGTGTGAAGTGCAGACATCCCTGATGCTGATTGGCACATTTAGGCACGTATGTAATACAACAGTATAAAAAGCAATTTAATGCCTTGTGTGATTTGTGGTTCACGGCCGATGGCTGCTAATATATTGTGGTGATCTACAAATTAAAGTTTAGTTTGTTAGGTTCAGTGTGGGCAGGGCATTTAATTTTCTTGCATTAATTTAACAGGTTTGGGGCCAAAGGCAGCAAAGAAGTTCTATTTTTTATCACTATAAAAGAGTTATGATTCATGATTTGAAACCTTAGGCTAGTAAAGAGATACTCCAGACATAAATGGTTGTAGAAGAGCGGGACTGGATGGGAACGGTGTTGGAAAGACACAATTCAGCTATGAGAGAAATAACAAAACTAAAGTGTCACTGACTGAATTATTCTACAGCATGTAAAATTCATTTTTCTGGTGATTATGTTCTCTTTTAGATTTCTGAGAGAAGATGAATTTAGCAGAGATTTGTGATAATGCCAAAAAAGGAAGAGAATATGCACTCCTTGGGAATTATGACTCTTCTATGGTATATTACCAGGGTGTCATCCAGCAAATCCAGCGACATTGCCAGTCCATCAGAGATCCAGCAATTAAGGGCAAATGGCAACAGGTAGGGTGAAATAACATTGCCCAAATTGTATTACTTGATATTTGAAAACCACACTATGCTTCCCAAACCTTATAAGATGTAGGGGACTTACATTTCAGTGAGGTTTGCCACATTTGTTGTACAATATTTTGTTGATATTCATGGGAAAATATTTTTTGTGGTGTGTTCAAAAGGAATTCTGTTGTTCTAAATGAATCGATTCTTTTGTTGTTTTCACTTAGGATGTCTGTCTAATTCCTGGTCTGTTTGTGTATGCATACTGTCTGTGACTGTATACTTTGGAAAAAATTAAGGACTTCCTTTTCCCCTTGTATCTTTTGGTCATCTAATGTCCTGTAAGGTAAAATGTGAGTGGGTGGGTTAGCATCTCTAGAATGGTTGTCTGAGTAGCAGCTAACTGTATGACTATAGTGTACAAATTTGGATCAGGTTTCTCAAACTGCAAGTCGTACTCTTAGCCCCAAGTCTTGCACGCATCCATCTCCCTGCTAAACAGAGTACTGTTGAAGCCATGGAAGTAATCTGCAGGTGAAATGTAGAAACTCCCAAGGACACCTATTTATTACTTTCAGTATTTAAGTCTTCCTTACATTTTTTGGTCCCATTTTTCATGGTACAAAATGTGTTCCATAAACATTAAAAAGGAGGAAAACCATATAAAGATGTTTTCTAGAATAAAGAATTCATGTTGCATAAAGACTATGTTTTGAAAGAGTAACATAGCTCCTATAAAAGACGCAGTTTTGCAGTAGGTAGCTAAAGACATGATTTCAATAAGAGTTTTTCTAAATATCATATGTTTAAATGACATCACTTGAGAACAGAAGCAAATTTTCCTTTTTAATGCAGCAGATGATTTGTTTATGGGTTTCTGTTTGAAACTTTCGACACTAACATAGAGTATTTTGTGTACTGATGAGTACAACACTGTTAACATTCACTTTGTAATAACAGTACTATTCATAGGTGTTCATCATAGAACTGTAGACGTCTGTTCATGAAAAGCTTGTCTGCAAAGCATGTGTGTGTACATGCAGCAGAGATAGTACCTAGTTTTCCTGGTAATGTAGTAAGCTGGATGTTGTATAGGAGATACTCACATTCAAGTACTTGTAGTCAAGCTTTTTCCCACCCCAGGACGTGCTGATACAAGATGTTCATGCCCAGTGCGTGTCCTTAGTTCCTGCCAAACTTGTAGCTGATGTGAAGGTGGAGCAGGAGGCTTTCCTCATTCTGCAGCTTCACTGAACCACTGCATTGTCCTCACATCTAGTATTTAGTGTTTCCTCTGGTGACATTGATTCTTCCAATAAACTCTTAACAGCTCTTCTGTTGTGAAGGTCGCTCAAGTCTCATGTTATTGTGTGTTGTTTGAACTGCTTCGGGGAAGCCTGTGCACCATGGAATGTGTGCTGCACATTGGAGACAAACCTCAAGTACAAAAGGACCATTAACATAGTTCCCAGGATTATTCCTTGGGGAAGGCAGCTGGCTGTCTAGCAGAGGATCTGAAGTTGGCACCTTCTCAGAAATTACTCCCTTTAGGCAAAAGAAGAATGGCCCCTGACCATGTCACATAAATGCTTTAGAGATCTATCCTAAATAAGATCTGCAGCAGGTGGGGTAGCGTCTGTCATGCTGTGTGCTCATGTTAATTCTGAAACTTCCCAATACAATAGGGGCAGATGAGCTTTGTCAGAATATTGCTTTGCTGTTACTGGTGCCAGTCTTGGCTCAGAGACAAACACCAAAAAGTAAGAAGTGTGACTGAGAAAAAAAATTAAGGGCTTCATCCCTAGGTTGTTTGCCTTCTCATTTGTTTATGAGAACAAAATGATACAGCCCAAGAGCAAACAATGCAGCCCTGGAACTGCTAGCTTTTCCATACCAGAACCTGAATGTATTGGTGAGACCTATAGAGATTGACCTGCTTTCTTACCCACTCTTCATAAATAATTGTTGTGCTTTCTCATTCCTTGAGACAGACTAAGAGGGAGTCTGATGATGTGGATGTTAGCACTACTTTCCAGCTCCAACAGCAGCTACATCCAAACTGTCAGTCACAGTCAAGGAGCTGTCTTGACAGACAACCTGTTCTGAAAAAAATTTAACCAAGAAGTTGGATCACAAGTAACATTAATTCACAATATTAAAGTAATATCTAAATATTAATTTTAGATCTTTCTCATTAAAGAGTTATGCTATACACATTATGTAAATTTAGCAAAATTCAGGTCAAACCCACTTGGTACGAATAATGCGCAGAAGCAAAATATTCCCATAGCAGTGTGGTTCTTGCAAGTGGCTTGAGAAGCAAAGCAACCCTTAGGTCATGGTTAAGGGGGTTAATGCAGTTGATTTTTACCTGAAATTCTGTCTCTAGCATATGGAACTAGCCTGTTCTTCAGGTTCTTCCGCTTCTCTATCATCTGAGGAATCTGGAGAGGAGAATAACACTGGTACCTTTTGGAGGTGGAGTTTAGCAATCACTAACACTGTGTGGGTAGAGCTTTTACTCTTGAATGTCCATGTAGGTAAGTGCTCAAAGGAGAAGATTGTTACTTAAACCAGTTCTTCTCTGGGATGTACTGTCTGCATACACATTTGCAATCTTGAACCTTTTGAAGGATTCCTGGAATGCTGAGTGTCAGTATGAAGCATCCCCTTCCTTTTTGTATGTTTGTATGCAGCTCACTAACAGGGTGTTTGTCCTGCTGGTACTTCTGAGGCAGTGAACTCACTTTTGTTTGTTTGTAGACGTGTTCCCTTGTAAAACAAAAATGTTCACTTGAGGAACATCTCAAAGAATTGTTCCAGCTGTGGCTGTGCAGCTGACCATCTCACATCTCTTACATGCAGCATTGTTCTTCCTATTTGGTCTCTTCTCAACAGTGGGTGCTCCGTCCTGAATAGGTACATCATGCCTCTTGGATCTGTTTTGTTGCCTTGTGTACGACAGAGGATTTTTCCAGCAGTTTATTGAGCAATGTAGAAGCATGGGTGAACCAGAAGTAGTTGGGATTTTGGGTCAGGTTCCCAAATGCTCTTGATCTACCTCTCTTTGCTTAGATGTCATTGTTTTCAAATTCCTACAGGTTGGTCTAGACAGAATGATGTTCTGTGCAAGTATTTGTTGGGCTGTATTTCAAGTCACACAGACAGCTGCAGCTTTACAACTGAACATCTTGATTACAAGGGTTCCTCTTGCTTGGAGCTGATGGTTAGGATGAGGAGGAATATGAACATGTTAACATCTCCCCTGGGAACAACTGACTGGCTCAGTTACTCTTGCTGCAATACTGTTTCTGGGAATTCAAAATCAGTGCTGACCATGGAAGAGGGATTTTGTTACTAGTCTGGGACACCCTGCAGAACTTAAACAGGGCAAAAGATGCATGCTGAGGATCCACCAAAGCAGAGACATGACAGCATAAGAATTCCTGTGACTTCATGGAAAATTCACAGCCACTGATCATGTCTTGACTGGCTTGTCTTGGGGGTATCAAGGGTGACCTGCTCTTGAGACCCATTCTTGTTTTGCATCCAGGGAGTTCCCACCTTGCTCTTGAGTTGGCTGAGTGTAGCTCCATTCTTATCTTCATTCCTAGGCCTCCTGAGCTCACTTGAAAAAGGAAAAGTTACTTTATTGTGCTTTGAGGTCTGGCTGACAGGTGGGCATATTCATTCATGTAAATGCAGGCTGGGACTGGAAAGATTAAAAATCAGAAGCAAAGCATCCTTACCAAAACTAAATGGTAGGTTTAGTCTCATGACCGCTACTGTGAACTTTACTTGTGTTGACATTCTCCCTGTTTATTCTGAGAGAGTTTCTTGGCTGTTGCAGTGTTTTTACTAGACAGCTGGCTTGTAGGAAAGAGCTGCTTCAGTGACAGTTCAGCAGCTGCAGGATGACAGCAGAGCGTGCCCCCAGGAGATAGTACTGGCTTACAACAAGGCCAGCGGCTGTCGAGCAAAACCTGCTGCGTGTTAGAACCATGTGCTCTGTGTTGCACAAGAGCTGAGAGCGCAGGGGCCTCCGCTGGAGCTCAAGCAGGAGTTCAGTGATTCCCCGAGCGCTTGGAGCAGCCAGGAAGGCACCCTGACTGACTATGGTCACTGCTGCAGGTGATTAGGTGCACTGTATTCCTGCTTAGAGAATAAAGGATGAATTCTTCTTTTTGTTATTTCAAACACATTTCGATCAATTTATGCTTTTGCTGCTTTTGCTTCATGCCTGTTTCATTAACATTTAGTAGGTTACTTTGTGATTAATTAAGAAACCTTCTGTGGGTAACTCATGAATAGATGTTGTTACAGGAGCTATACCTTCATGGGATCAGGCAGGGTTGCAGGGCATCTGTTTTGGATATGGTTTAGGGACTTGTTATTTTCACTTTTTAAAAAATGAAGCTTGTTGAATAATTAACACTAATTGCAGGCAGTAATTTCAGGTTTGGAAAACACTTTTAGATAAACTTGATTACTTTTTCTTCAACATGACAGAATAAAAAGAACCCCCACACATTATTTGTATTTATGATGGTACAAATACCCACGTTTATTGCCATGGGTATAGAAGTACAAGCTCTAGCATAGCAAATAAAAGCTGGTGATGGAAAAGGTACAACAGTTGCCAGATTATGAAATACAGAGGTATTCCCTGAAATGGGTTTTTTAACTACCACTGAGAAAGAGTGAACTCAATTCTTGTTCACTGTATTTTATACTCATATGATAGGATGTGTTTTCTGCTTGGTTGCTGGAAATTCTTGGGGTTGGCATGTCAAAACAAAGCTGTGGGGCCATCCCGTGAGCTGAAAGGCTTTTTATTGGGCCTTCCAACATCACCAGTGCCCACGATGCTGCTTCTGTGGAGGAGGTGATGTGGCTGGGAGAGGCAGCTGCTGTACCAGAGCTTGGCTCTGGGGACCAGGCAGCTTCACACGGTAGCTGAATCCAGCTAACATGCTGCCACGCCTAGAGAGGCCAAGCTCTTCCCTACCTTGTCTTCCTTCCATCTGCACCAGCTTCTCTCCCTCCTCTGCCCCCTGTCATTTTTTTCCCCTGAGATTCACCTGATCACAGGATGGTGTGCATGTGCAGCTTGCTAACCCAGCAGAAGTGTCCTTTATTTTCTTTTTAGCCTCCTAGGCCAATTTTTTTGCCATTTTACCAACCTGTCTTACTGTATTGAAATGCTAGAATTGAATTCAGAAGAGCAGGGGCAGAGTGTGGCTGGAGAGAAGAAGTGAAGGGAGTTCCTCCTGTTTGGCAGTGGTGAGCTGCTAACTTGGCCCACGCTATCTCTTGAAACTGCTTAAACATAAGTAACCTAAAAGCTTTCTTCAGGCTCTCTAAAACCTGAGCTGGAGCCTCCTGAGGGTTCTGGCACATAAGGAAGGGTGTGTGTGATGGGGGCAGAGAGACTGGGTGAGTCTAAACCAGTGATTTTTCCATTTGCAGACTTCCTAGGTTGTTTCAGAGTAGCACTGATCACTCAAAGACACTGCTCAGTCAACTCCATAATTATGGCACAGCCTTTTTTGGCTCATGTCTGCGTTGTTTCTCAACTGCAAGAGAGTCTTTCTGCACCTGTTTCATCTGACTCAGTTTCTTTAAGGCCTCTATGAGTTTATTCTGGTTTTCCTTTGCAGTCCACACATTAAGTATTCCTTGTTGGTTGATTTGCCAGGTATTGACTGAGAAATAGGGTGTGTATTTCAGAGTTTGGTCTGCTCAGGTCTGGCTAAGAGATAGCTGGCGGATCTTAGTCTGTTTTCATCTTCCAAAGTATCAAATGGTCCCTTTCCTTCAGTTTTCAGATACCATCCTCCTTGCTGATCCAGTGAGGTGAATGACAGCACACTGGCTGTCAGTGCTAGAAAATTGTTTTCCACCGATTTCTCTGCATGTGTTGGAAGGCTGATAGAAGGAATCCTGTCAGTACTCTTGGAGCACTGGAATAGGAAGTGGCTGTCTCTTGTGGAGTGGTGCCCTAGAGGATTTATGCTGTATCATTCCTTTGTACCTCACAGCAGCTGTTTGGCTGGATTTATTTTTGGACAGGAGGGATGTGTGTGAAGACAGTTTGAAGGAACCAAGTTAATAATCAATCACATTTGTAACTCAGCTGGAAGCCCTCACACTGAGGAATGTGTCCACTGATTGTATGATGAGAAAGCAAAGAGAGCAAAGCAGGGCAGGAATAATCCTGCCTGAGCTGGATGTCTCGTGTCTCTGGAAAGACATAGTTACCTCATCTGGAATGAGAGAGAAGGCTGCTTTGCCCTGTGAAATGATCAAGATCTTCCTTTACTTAAGGCCCTTTTTGTACAGGTATACATAAAGCTTCTGGTGAAGTAAATGCAGTGTTGCGAGATCTGTGCAGGGCCTTGGGGATTTACCCTTCTCTTTCCCTCTGCTGATGACTGTCACATATATTGATAAAATCATGGAAACTCTCAAGCTGGAAGGAATTAATAAGGATCATTGAGTTCAATGCCCTGCTCCTCACAGCACTATCCATTTTAATGATTTGGCCAGTTTTATAACTAGGACATCAGAGACTGTAATCAGAGATCTTTTATGCCAGAATAGTACCAAATTACTACAGATCTGCCAACAACACCCTTACTAGTATGAGAGTATGTGTGCATACATGTCAACATGCACACATAAATCCAAGCATCAGCATATGTTATGGAAGAGTGATCCCTGCGTTAGCAGTCATGTCTGGTTGGGACATTAACAAGCAGGAAAATGAACTCAACAGAGATTCAATTGTTTATGCTGCTGTTAAAGGTCTATTATCAGCCTGATAGGTCTGGAGTTTGTGAATAGAAAGGCTTGGGAGTCTCTGCCTTTGAGGGTAGTGTATGTTCTTGAGGTACTTTCTATGTTTGTTTGGTTCTTTTTAAAGTTTGAATTGTAACATTTTTTAAATAACATACGTATTTCTCAAGGTCCGACAAGAATTAGTTGAAGAATATGAACAAGTTAAGAGCATTGTCAACACTTTAGAGAGTTTTAAAATGGACAGACCTCCAGACATCTCTGTATCCTGTCAAGATGAGCCTTTTAGAGATCCAGCTGTTTGGCCTCCTCCTGTTCCAGCTGAACACAGGTAATGAGAGGCTCAAGCAGAGTGAGTGGAATAAAGTTGGGTCACCGTAATTTTATATTTGTTTTTTAATGCTTTCGTAATGTGAATATCACATTTAATTTACACATTTACTACATTTAATTTAGTCACTTGTAATAACGAGTAAATCTAATTCACTGGGGAATAAGTATTTAAACTCTAGTGAGATTTATTGCTGACATTCTAAAGAGAGTCACTCCTTTATTCTGGTAGGAGTAACTAAGTGCCTGGAACTAGAGTCTGCTGCACAGGTAAGTGGGCTTTTAGTGACAGCTGATGTTCTCATGTGCAAGGAGAAACCTTTTCCATTTCAGTTTATTTAAGCAAAAGAATTAGTTCATGACTGAGGAGTCTAGAAGGAGCTAGAACTGAAGGATCTTGAAGTACATGGTGGTTAGAAATCACTCCCTAGCTACAGAGAATTCAACTTACGTTTAATCCATTGGTTAGTGTAATTGCTAAACATGTTCTGTTACACATGGTATATCTCTTCTGTGACCATGTTTAGGGTAATAAACATGGTTTAGCTAATATATTTCTTAAAATAGATGCTTGTGCATTTCCCGAAATCCCTATTTTCAACCTAACAGAGCTTGTTGGAAAAGATCTAACACTTATCATGCCAACATTTTTCTAACATAAGAGGCACAGAATTTTAACGTGTGTATACTCACATAAGCAAAGGAACAAAGTAAAATGAGAGATCTTGGTTAATGGAAAGAAATGTCAAGTTTATTTATAACTTTCTGTGCTTTATGATTATCAAAAAGATCTTTGCTTTTCAAAAAAAAAACCCCTAAGAATGTAAGTGTAAAATAATATTAATGCTGATTACTTTTGTGAGTGGTAGAAATAACTCAGATTTTGTATGGTAATGTTATGTAAAGTTCAAGATGTATTTATTCTTGTATTTTCCTCAGTGCTGAAGCCCCAATAGTTCATCTGCTTCTTTTAAGCTGAAATTTAAATCTTGTGCAAATAAGTAAGGAAACTTAGCCACTGTTCTATGCTGCTAAGTTTGAAGAAAATGCATGAAAAGCAAAATGTTGCCGTTGTATCCAGCAGTGTGTTTAAGAATGTCCTCTTTTTAAGCCATATTCCAGGAAAATATTTTTGGAGTTAAAAAATTCTGAGTTACTCAAAACAAGAATCAGTACAAGATTTATTAGTGGACACTTATTAAATTTGGGTGACATTCCTGGTTGTTTATTTTAGTTCTGTATTTCAAATTCAATCCCCAGAGAAAAATGACAATGACACCTTGTCTTAAAACCAAATTCTTTCTCGTCATTCTTCTGCAGAGTACTCTTTGACATTGTGGGTGATGTACACAAATAAAGGTGCTTGCAGCTTGGCTCTGTTTGCTTTTGCTTTCAAGGCAATTTTTATGTTTTGACATTTTCACACAGGGGAATGAAGTCAGAGGTAGGCGGATTGTTTAAAATCCTCCCTCTTTTGTTTTGGGGCCTGTCAAAGCTTTTAGCCATCTTTTTTTTATTATTATTTCTCCATTTTAAAAATTTTTATTTTTACCAGGAATGTCATCTGTTTGTGTAGAATTTGTGCATGTGAATGTAGCCTAATATAATCTCCTGGTTTGGAGTCAGAGGAAACTTCAATTTGAATACTTTTGCTAAATTGTTTCCTCTTTTGTTACACGGGTGTTGGTTTGTTGTAAGACTGATTAGGAGTACTGATCTGATAATGTTTTTAATTTTTTCTTTTGTGTTTTTTCTTCTTACTTCGGGTGTCAGAACCAGAAATAGGATTTTGGATTTGCAGATATAGGGAAAGAAGGCTTAGGCAGCTTCAGTAATAATATACTAAGGCAATTACTGAAATATTAGAATCCTTCCTTCTTAATGTTGCTCTTTTTTTCGCTGTTTTTAGCATGTTTTTGTTGTGGTTGCTTGTTGTTAGGGCTCCACCTCAGATAAAACGTCCCAACCGAGATGGAAAATCCCTGAAGAAAGACTCCCCAGGACTGCAGCCCCGTGGGCCCACGGGCAGAGCACACCTGGTGTCCAAGGGGGAGAAGTCTTCAGGCAGCCGCGAAAGGGAATCCAGAGCTAGAGGAAGAGATGACAAGGTAAGTAGTGGGAAAGGACTTGTCAGGGAGGTGTTGTGATGCAGCAGGTGGCAAAGGGAAGCATTCTTAGTAATTTAATACAGATGATAAAAAGGCACAATAATCCCGTGCAGGAAAATTTAGTGTTTTTTTCCCCCCCCATGATTAAAGCATGTATTGTGGTGGTATTTATTAATAAGTACACCAAATTAAGAGAAGTTCTGTTTGTTCTGTCTTGGTGTGAGATTTTTTGAGGGAGGGAAGCATATTGTCCTGTTGCTGAGCGTTTCTTACTCTTTGAGTGAAAACCATGGGCTTGTCTCTCATCTCTAAGTGTCATTCAGGCATAAAGCCCCTTCTTCTCCTTCCCCCCCATGTTTGATGGTGTTTTTTTTCCTTAAAGGAATCCAATTGAGGTCTTTTGTAAAGATATTAATGTAAAAGGTGCAAAAGTGAGACCAGTGCCCTTCTCTAGACTTTAAGCATTATGAATGGAGTTCCACAGTACCCTTGCCTCTGCCATACCATAGTATAATTTAGGCGTGCCTAGGAGATCAGAACAGTTCCGTAAATACATTGATGCTAGGTAAATCTGTGCCAAATTATTTGAAGTTTTATATTTGAAAATGATACGAGGGAGATGAATTAAAAGCAAACTCTTAGCAACTTCCATTTTCTTTGGTTTATTGAAAAAGGTTTTGTATTTACTATAGTGTTTAGAAAGAATCTTCTTGGAACTGTTTTGTTTTAAAAGTAAAAGCAATGAATTAAGTTAGACTAAGTTGGAGATACTTTTTTCTGAAGATCCATGAAAAAGAAGCAGTGCTGAAGTGAAAGAAAAAGAGAAACAGTGATTCACTATAAAGTGGTGATGTCAAAGACAGGACTGTTTTGTGGCTGGAAAAAATGTCAGCGTGCAAATCACTGTTTCTGAGACACTTGTGTTTTTAAATTTAACTGTGGAGTTAGTGCCAGGAACCCAAGGATTCTGTGGTATTAATTATACAAGTTGAGACTGTACTGAAGGGGCATTGCTTTACCGAGAGACAAAGATAAAAGACACACCTTCCTATGGGGATGCACAGTATTGTACAGATCTTGATAGGTGAATAAGAAAATATTTAGGGCAGTTTCCTTCCAAATAGATTTGGTTAGTCCCTTTGTGACCTTTCTATTACCATTCTTGACAGCTTAGGAGTAACTCAAAGATACGCTTTTTCCATCATAAATTGTTTTCCGATACACAGGAAAATTATTAAGTAATCCTAGCCCTTATTACCACCAGAAGGTAGGGCCAGGCACATTTTCAACAGTGCCACTGAGTGACTGTACAGATCAAGCATTTTAGAAATCTCTCTACCCTGGATCAGTAAGATTTAAAATAACAAGTGTGCCTCCTGCAAGCTATAAAAATCTCGTGAAGATCTGTGAAATTATTTAAAGTTTTGCCAGCTATATGGGGAATTGGAGTCATGGTGTGTGACAGGTTCACCAGATGTGCTTGTGTAAGGCAGCCTTCAAAGTCTTAGCTCTAATGAGGGTGAACTCTGCTCTCCAAGCTTTCCGGTGATGAGCATTACAGGGCTTTACTATAAGGAGCCTACAACAACATGACTTGTATAATACTTGTCTCTGGGAATAATGTGATTAGCAACACTACTGCTGTGAGGTGCAGGAAAAGTCATGAAGGTGTTCTATTTAATATGGTACATTTTAAACACTGCTCTTATCTGAATAAATTGGTCACTAGGTGGCAGAAGGAAAATATGTCTACTCCTCAAAAAATTCCAGTACATGTGCTCTTGTATTCCCCTTTGTCTAGCTACTTGGTGGTTATTCTAGTTCCTTTGTGTCTGGGGTATGTAACTGAAAACCACCTCAGGTTACAAATCCTCCTGTAATATATAATGGTTCTTGTAAGGGATCCATGATTTGCTTTTGACAAAGATTTTGAATGAAAGAGGAAGTAGCCAGATGTGAGAAGTGAAAGAAATTAATGCAACTTCCTATATTTTGCACACAGGCATGAAAACAGGTTTACCTTTCCTTTCAGTTTTATCCTTTCTTAGTTTACAAATGTTTGTTCTTCAGTTTCTGAGTTTGAACCATCAAGCAGCTTTCCTCTGTAGCCTGGTATGTCGAATCAAAGAGATTTGGTAACTCATCATGCTCAGTTAAAAAACAATGGGGCAAAACTGAAGCTTCAAATTAAGTAACCAGGTATCTTTTCTACTACTAAGTGTTTCAGCTCTGTAGTTTTTGGGTTTGGGTGCTTGGATAGGACTGCTTAGAACATGTAATGAACTATCCATTCCATAAGATGTTGACTGCAGTGTAATAGGTTGCATGCTGTCCTGGCTGTAATACCACAATGCAATGCATTTTGTTTTTCAAGGTAAATCTAAGTATAGTATGTATGTTTTAGAAGTGCTTTGCCTCACTTGAAACAAATGCCTTCTTTCACTGTTTCTCTTCTCTAGACCATAACATCTTTTCATTCTGACGGTAACCATCTTGGGATAAGTAATTTTAACCTGACTACACCAATAAAATTACCTGTTTTAGTGCTATATAAAATAATCTTGAACTAAACTCACTGGATGGTGTCTATCCACTAAATCCTTCCGTGTCTTTTTTTTTTTCTGAAATACTGCTTTCAAGTGTTTCATCCTTCTTAGTTCCACCGGAAATTATTAGGCTCATTCTCAGGGTACCTTCTGCTGGAGCTTCTGTTTCATAGTTCAGTTTAAAGAGGCAGCATGAATGCTACCTGTATGTCTTTTAGAAATTGCATAATACCATATCTAAGCACTGGAACACTTTTTTAGGAGTACTCTTTAGATTATTTTAGATTGTCAATGGAAAAGGACAGTAAATATTATGAAGGATGTGAAACAGCCAAGGGCTGCACAGCCATATCAGTGGAGTGAATATTAACATCAGTGAAGCTGTGACTTAAAAAATTAAATTATTTTTGCTTGATAATTCTCCTGTGCATCACCAAATGTGAGATGAGATGAGATTAGATAGTTGCATTTAGGTGAAAGCATAGATCTCCATGCATTGGGATTGGAAGGCTGCATAATCTCCATCTGAAAATACTGAAAGAACTGGTAGGTGAAATTGAGCTCCAGGGCTGGGAGCACAGATTTACAGTAAAATTTACTTGGTCTGCTGCTGTCTCATGTGAATGGTGAGTTGTGTTGACAATGCCTCTATTGAGAAGGGGAAAGGAAAAGTGATCCAGGCAACTGGAGTTGTTAATTTTGTCTGAACAGTACACTGTGTTTTACAACAAATTTAGACTGGATGAAAAGCTAAAGACTTGGAACTAACTGAAAAGTGGAATAGAGTGAAATACGGTTTCTTAAGCAAAGGCGTTGCCTCTGCCAGGACTTTCTTTAGAGTTCTAGTTAATGTCTTATAGAAAGAAATTAATCTACCTGGATACCACATGGGAAGCAATTTGTTAATCTAGTGTGTGGTGTAGAGGAATTGTAAAGTGGGATTAGGCAGCAAGGGGAAAGTAAACAAGTGGTACTGAAAGGAGAAGTAGCAGTCAACTGCCAAATCATTTTTGACTCTTGTTTTATATTTAAATAAATATTTTTGTGCTAATTTAACTTGGCACAAAAAAGAGGCATGCACTAAGTGAATTTGCTGATGACACCAGGTTGGGAAGCACCATCACCAGAAGAGGCAAATGAGGCTGTGGTACAGGAAGAACTGGATGACTCTGTGCTGGAGTCATGGAAATGGGATAATGTTCAGTGGTGCAGAGCAGCAGGCTGTGTACCTGGAGACTATAAAAAGAATTTCTACTAGAAGCTGGGAGCTCAGCAGTAGAGGAGAAGATGGATTTGGATGTATCAGCAGAAACTGGATCAGGCTGAACTTCGGTTTGGCACATTACCTTTTCCTAGTGGTGATGGGAAGGGCTGGCTGCCGGGGTGAGGCCAAGTCAGGTGCAACCTTTGGCTTTGGCAGCAAGGGGTGGAGAGTGCATGTGGCAGCTGTTACCCAGCGTTTGTATGCAGTGGCAAGAACCTGCAGGAAAGCAAGGTGTCTTCAGGGTCCAGTGCTGGTCATTACAGCCCTCAGGATTATTCTATGTGATTATTCTGCCTGCGGTTGCCTTTAAGGGGGCAGTAGGATAATGCTATGGATGTGAATGTAAACAAAATCCCAATTTGTTGAGGTGTTACCAGCAAAGAGAAGAGATACCTGTGCCAGTATAGGAGGATCTGATGAGAAAACAGCTGGAGTATTTTGTGTACAACCACGCTCAAGAAAGATACATTAACATTAGGAGGGAGAGAAAAAAAAAGGGTTGCCAAAGTGAATGGGTAATTATGTTCAGCTTATGTTCCAAAAGGAGACTTGGTTTGGTAAATGAAGGGAGAGCACAAGCATGATACAAGTATATCAGGGTGGTGGACACACTGAGGAGCAAACTGCTGAAACTAATGCGCAAACATAGTACAAGAGCAGAAATAACATCAATTTTGGAAATAAAGTTTTTGATCCAGTGGGTTAGTGCAGGTCTAATAGCCCTTCCTGACAGAAAGCACAGCAGATTTCTAAATGTTTGAGACAGATCCTGGTTGCTTGAAATGATGTGATGGGAGTGCCAAGGGTGGGAGTAGTCTTTTGCAGCCTTGTATACCTATCTGTTGGCATACCTTCTTAGAGAGAAGCCATCACAGCAACTTTATTTAAGGCTGTTTTGTGAAAGTAATACCTGAAGAAGAGATGACTGGAAAAATTATGCTTACCTCCTGCTGCCTAGTTTCAGGTGACATTAAAAAAAAAAAAAAATCATTTCTAGTCTATACTCACTTACTTGCTGACTGAGGATTGCAGGTTGGACCAATTTGGGACCAGCATGAATAATCTTATTACTTGTGAGAACTGCAGCTACTTTAAATCTTGGTTTAACTCCGGAACTGGGGGAAAAATATATTAAAAAAAAAAAGGGTAGTGTCACTACACTGCCAGCCGAGATGCTGAGAGCACGTCTCCCCGCTGACCGCCCTTCTCCATCCTTCCTCTGGTGCCGCCGGGGCAGGAGAAGCAGCCGTCGCTGGCACAGCACGTCCCGCAGGGGCAGGCAGCGGGGCCGGGATCGGGGCCGTGCTGCCGCCCCGCGGCTGTGCCGGGGCTGCCGGGGCCTTCCCGGCCCCGGGCGCTCCTTCCCCCTTGGATTTGTGTTTCGCTCCGCTTGGCTGAGCTGCGTCACGGGCGCGGTGAGCGGGCGGTGCGCGATCTGCTGGCCGGGCTCGGGCGGCTGCCTGCGCCCCAGCGTGCTGCGGAGAGCCGCCCTCCCTGCTCCTGCTCCTTAAGGCCTGCCTTAACTCGGTTTCACTCAGGAAAAAGCCCTAACAAATCCAACCCCAACAAAATAAACCAATTTTTCTGTGATGCGCAGAAAAATTTAATACTAGGAAAGCCAGTCCATTGCAGAACAAGAGGAGTATGTAACAGACAGCAAATACCTTTCATTTCATTGTCCTGTTTTCTTCTTTCCTTTTTTTTTTTTTTTTTAATAGTTACATTTGGATTCCATTTTCTCTCTCCTGGAATCTTGAAAACTCTACAGGGCGTCTTTCCCCGCTTCTTTTTTGCACCAGACCATTACATTTTTTTACTCCACCGTTTTCCTTAGACACAACTCTAAGCTTCGTTTCCATTGCAAAAAGCTGAGTTAGGAGTACTAAACAACACAAGAGTTCGCTTGGAAGCGAGAAATAAAAGTAGTGGGAAGATAAACTACTCCCGCACAGTCGTCGTGGGCAAACAGCAACTGAGAGGGGTGTAATCGCTACCTTTTTCTTTTTCCACTGCGAGGTTATTTGTGTGTCTCCAGCTGCCTCTCAGCCCGCCTTCGTCTAGGATGCTTTTGTCCAGCCAGCTGGGATTCTTTAACTTGCTGCTGATAGTGTTTAGAAGCTGAGTTAAGAGTCCTAAAGTAGCTCCCTACGCAGCCACCTCCGTTAAACCAGCACAGCTGCTTTTTAGGCAGCCTGAACGCTGGGAGGGAAGCGATTTCCTTCGGAACTGAGAGGGGAGGAGCGTGAGCCCCGATGCTTCAGAGGGAAAATGTTACTTCACCCCTGTAAGCTGAATGGCACTGTGGAAGTATTAACCAGAAACTCTGGGCCGTTTGCACAGAGGCAGTGTGGCTTGGTGTGCTGCAAAAATGATTGTAGTCTAGGAAGCCTGGGTGTCTTCGGAGCTTCTTTAGGGTTTTTGGTGCAGCCCTTAAATAAATACGACCTTTTAAAAGTATTTTAATTTGTTTATGGAGCTGGCCTGCGAATGAGAGGCGAGACATGGTTTGTAGTTGAGGAAAGCAGGTATTGCTGGGCAGGAAGTCTTTAATGAAACGAGGGGAGAGAATTTTGGTTTTCCTCCATCAAAGACAATGTGTGTGACAGCTTCCCTTTTCTTTTTCAGTGATGATAGTGTCAGATGTTTACTTCTGACAGGTAGGGTGGCAAGTGTAGCATCTTCAAAATGCGCTTTGGATGCTCTGGTCTTCAGCTAGGACTTAATGTAGCTTTAAGTCATGACACAGCCACCTTTGAGAGGCTGTTCCTGCATTCATGCCTTCGATTGGTGAGGAAGTGTCTCAGTTGTGTAATGTTCTTATGAGCCTGTATGATTTTCACTTCTAGGGAAAGAAAATACCCCAGGAATTTGGTGATGGGGAAATTCCAAAATTTGATGGAGCAGGTTACGACAAAGACCTGATCGAAGCTCTTGAGAGAGACATTGTATCAAGGAATCCAAGCATTCATTGGTATGAGGATTTTCTCAGCTCGAGTGTTTTTGCTAGTGTGAAAAAGGAGCAAAATTACCCATCTTCAAACTCCTAAAATAGGGAGACAACATAATCTTCTACAAATAGGCAAAAATGAGATATTTTGCTTAAACACTTTATTAATTTGATTAAAGTTAAGCTTTTGTTGCTAATTGATATTATGTGCAGTACATCCATTACAGGTACTGCTGAAATGAACATATGCTCCAGAGATCTTGAAAGATACCGCCTTGGTGTTCACATTGTCCAAAACAATTTTTAATTAAGCAGCTCTGGGTAACTTGAGTTGAAAATAATTTTTTCCCTGTCTTCCAAAAGTGGATTCAATTTTAGGTCATAGTATGATAGGAGTGCTCTCATGAGGCATATGCTTGCATGTGAAAAGAAATGGTACTAAGTGAAAAGCTTTTCTATTTTTCTTGTATAAAAATAGAAGAAATACAGTTGTATGAGAATCTTATACAAGTTTCTTCATCTTGCACAGGGATGACATCGCGGATTTGGAAGAAGCCAAGAAATTATTAAGAGAAGCTGTTGTTCTTCCAATGTGGATGCCTGATTTTTTCAAAGGGATCAGAAGACCTTGGAAGGTGAGAATTTATGTGGTGTTTTAGTAAATGGCAAGCTATATGTGTCTCCTGCTGTAATGTGTGGATGCCTGCAGCACAAGGCTAAAAAGGTAAATGGGAAAGATCATGAATTTTTTCATTAAATCCTCTGATAATGATTCATGTAGAAGAAATAGCTGGAAGTGTATGTGGCCCTTACAGTAAACAGTATTTTCTGTTCATTTACTCACTTATAGCTTGTCAATATTATAATACTTCCTATATGCCAACCTGTAGATGTGAGCATGCAGGTTATATTGACTGAAGCAGAAATGCTTAGTAGACAGCTCTACATAGGGTTACAGTGGCCAGTTGTCATCACTTCCCGGAAGAAAGCAGTCCTTGGACAGTTTTGTTCCAAATGTTTCAACTTTCTCTCAGACTGCAAACTGCAGCCTGGATGGTACAAGGAAGCAAGGAAAGAGGGGGCCAGTCTGGTGATTTACCTTTGCAGTTAGATTTGCAGCTGGGCATAGTTGCAGCTGGAGTGAGAAGTTCAGAGTAGGAGGAGTTGCAAGCTGGGCAACAGGAAGGATATAGGACTGAACTAGCCTGATTGATCAGAAGTGAGCCCAAATCTGGGCCTTGTTTAGAGCTCAGAAGGACGAGGAGGGAGGAGTTCGGCGAATATTTCTGTAAACAGCAAACAAAATTATCTTGCTTCTGATGTGGGATGGATTGATGCTTGTGTGGGGAATAACTAGTTACAACAGAAGGCCTTTTTGGTTACTGAGAAGCATTACTGGGGAAAAGAGACTATTGCAAATTGTTTGTTATTCTGAGTGTGGAAGGTGGTGGCATGTGTAGGGAATGCTCTGTACATGAGTAGTTTCCTGCTTAGCATGCTGGTTCAGCAGCATGTATAGGATCTTGACTACTAACACTTCTCCTGTCTTTTCCTGATTGGTGCTCGTGGTTCCCTGCCTTATACTTAGGTCAGACCCAGCAGGAGCTGGGAGGTTGCTGCTTGAGAGCTGTTCACAGAGGTTTTAGTGAGTTGCAGGGAGGGAACCCAAACATAGTCAGCGCAAACCTAGCCCCAGGCTATCGGGCCTTTGGAGTTTAGAGTGTTTGTGGTCAGTACCAGTGGCCTTGTGGTTAACCTTATGGTTAACTGAGCTATCATCTTGGACAGAGCCTAGAGGTTGTGGGTTACATGTGCAGGGTGAGATTTTAGTGTATTTTGAACAGCTGAATATCTCCTCTTCTTGGCTTTGAGGAAGTTGATCCATACTCTTATTATAGACGATGGGGGCCATAAAGTGTTCAAAAACTTCTAGTGGAGTAAAGATCTGCTCTGCTTTTTTTTCACCTGTTACCATGAATAGAGGATGTAGTGGCCATCTGTCTTTAAGGCAGGTATCTCAGCAGACTGCAGAAAATGTGAAAATTGCCACTGGCCTTGTCTCCAAGTGTTGTGGCAATGGATAAAGGAGCAACAACTTGGTCCTTTAAAGAGTTACAATCTCCATCTCTTTGCATGAGACTAGCTTTTCCTACTGAGCCACGTCACCTCTGAAAACCAGGTGCTTGTAGACATGGAAAAAAAATTCTGTGATTATTTCCTCTCTTCAGTCTGAAATGCAAATTGATTTCTGACAAGGCTATGAAGAGTCTTCATTGTTAGCCTTTTCCCTGGTGACTTGTGAAGCTGTAACTCTCATGAATTTATTTTTCACACAGAACAGCATGTATTTTCCCTACTGCTGACCTCTGACTGTGCTATAAGGATGAGAAGTATTGAAGGGAAGGCTGTTTCTTGCAGTAATCAGTGTAGCAGCAGGCATTTGTTGAGCCTAGAAATTCAGGACAATAATTCAGGGAAAAAGGCAGCCAAAGCTGGTTTTGGATGTTCAGACTCCCCTGAGAACAATTCCCAAGACAGCCCTCACTGTTTGTGCCTGTATTCAGAGGATGGTGCCTTGTCTGAAGGAGCCAGCTGTCTTCCCTGATTCAACACAGGTGCTGTGTAGTTGCAGCCACGGGTTTCTGAGTGTCCATGGGTTTGCTCTTTCTGTTTCTCTGAACTGTTTTGTGCCAGGAAAGCCTGGTTGCTCACAGTGCTTCCCACTGCTCTGATAGTGATTGTTACAACAACAAGAAGTAACCCTGCCGTGATTTCATCAAAACACTTACTCCCTGCAGTGCATTTCAGCTTCTTACTGGAATACTTTGGATTAACAGAGCCTTAGAGGAAGAATAAAGAAGTCTTTGTGTTTGTCAAGGATTTTAAATAGTAAGTGGCAGCCTCCTAGTTTGCAGAAAGAGCAACTTGATCCTATGTGTTCCTGTTTTGCAACCATGCATGCCTTGTTTTGCTCCTAAGTCAAGTTCCTTTTTTTTTTTTTTTCTTAACTGATATTTCTATTGTCTCTATCCCCAGAGAACTCAATTCTCCCCTGGCTTTACACCTGGTGTGGCTGCTTTGCGTCTGTGTTATGCACATGTATAATGCCACCAGTATCACGTGCAAGGTAGTGCTTCCTGTGATGCTTAGCAGGAAGTGCAAAGCGATGGGATTCAGTTTTGGCAGTGAGCAGCATGTGTTGGGGATTTGACCTTCCAGAATAATGGAAAATTGAACCAATATCCAAAAAATATCATTACTTCCCTGTATCACCAGGTCCTGCACTAAACACAGTTTATCAAACACATATTTTGAATATGATTTGAATTGCGGTGAAGCTTTTTTTAAAATATTAAATGGACACATTTGAAGCTCAGAGAGAACACTAAGTCATCTCTGACCTGCGTATTACTGGCTGAGTAATTTTCACCCAGTCACTCCAGGGTTGTATTTGCAATATTGTTATAATATCAGTATAACTGTGCAGCATCTCAAATCTGAATGTCTGAGTGTTCACGGGGAGAAAAGAGAGTCCATTTACTTTTTATGCTTGCTGCTCTGGAGCTTAGGAAACCTTGAGCAGCCTGAGGAGTGGCTTTGGACTGTTAGCTGTAGAGATGGCATGTGAACATTTCTGACTTAATTTACCGATGAATGTATGTTGAGCTTGCATTAGCTAAGTATTAAATGACAATAAAGGTATTAAGAGTTAATGGAAAATGGAGTACAGAGAGGCTATTGCTTTTGAATGGTACATTTTTGAATAATTGCATTTCTGGTTGATTTGTTTTTATAGATCTCTTCCATGTCATTCTTGGTGCTTTTTAAAGTAAATTTTTGTGAGGAACAGATGAAATCTAATTTGCTATATGGCTTGCATTTAACAGATATTTTATTGCTGTGGCATTTTATGTAAGTTATTAATTGCAAAGCGCATTATGATGTGCAATTCTAACTCTAGCTAATTTGATTACTCTTGCAATACAGTACAGTTGTAGGAAACTCTTGTTAGCATGTAATAAGATCTTGCAGTTGGGAGGGGAAAAAAACCCCAAGCTGCTTGAGCACTACATTTTCACTGATTTACTTAAAATCACAGGGCCCTGTTCTAGTACTATGCAGAACCTGGAACAGTGTTTTGTCCTTCTCCAGCGGTGCTGCTGAAAGGGTTGGAAAGACTACCCATAAAGATGGCTGTATTTAGCAGTATTATCAAGAGCGATTAACCCATCTCAGTGATACGGTCTTAACATGGGTTCTGAGAGCACTGTGTGTAAAGCCAAAAACCTGTTTGTGTAATGATGGGTAAATGTGCTGAGCTGCAGACGTGTGCTCCTTTCTTTCAGAGACCACAGATGGAAAGATAGTCTGATAATGTGGATACCAACCTGGGACTTAACAATTGTTTCTAATTTAAAGCTTTCTGAATAATCACTGAAGTTCAGATTAGGCTTTTGTGGGGCTAAGCAGTAGTCCACATGAGCCACAGTTGCTTTTCTGTAGAATAGGAATAGCAGTGCAGTCCGGTCATCCACCAGCATGATGAGGGTGGTATTTCATCCACGAATTGCTAAGATGCAGTAGCGTGCAGTATTCATAGGAATATTGAAATTGGGAGATTAGGCAAAAACCAAACTGATGTATTCAGTGCATACTCTCATGCAAATGTAAACCTCAACCAGATTCATACATATTGTCACAATGTTTGGGGAAAATGTTTTTCTGTAGAAAATTGCTCTACTGAGGGAACACAACTTACTGTGCAAATATTTTGGTTTCTGTGAAACTTTCTTTATGAAGGGGTCTTTGTTCCAAAAAAAGAATTTACTGTCTTCATCTGCCTGTGCATCCCCTTGTGAGCTAGGAAAGGCCTAAGTTCAAGTTTAGACTCTGTTTGATTCTGAGCAAGGCTGTAAATCTCTTGTCCATTTCCTAGATGTTAGGTGCAGCAACAGTTACTGGCTTTTGTGGTTCTGACTCCAGTGGAGTGGTAAGAAGAAACAGCAGAACACTTCCACACTGTCCTTGAAAGCAGGATACTTGTCTTCTGTTTTCCACTGATGAGGATTATGTTATTAATTTAAATCCAGATCTTGGCTCATATAGAGATGTTGTGTAGAGTACCAATGGCAAACTTCTCTTAATTTGTTGTTTATTACCTTTGTTCTCACCTTTCAGGGTGTGCTGATGGTTGGTCCTCCCGGCACTGGCAAAACAATGCTAGCAAAAGCTGTTGCTACAGAATGTGGGACGACGTTCTTCAATGTGTCTTCCTCTACACTGACGTCTAAATACAGAGGCGAGTCTGAGAAGCTGGTCCGCCTCTTGTTTGAAATGGTATGTCCTCAATAGTGTGATTTGGGGTTCATTGAGGTGAGAAAGGACAGCAGTCTTGGTTTCCTGCCCTTCCGGTAGCATGTTGGAAACATGGAGCTCATCAAACTGACACCGCCTCAACCAATTAGAAAAACATAACCTCTGTGTTTCCATATATGGTATGTTATTGAGGATTAAGAAGGATTAAGAAGTTCGTCACCCATATTTAGGATAGCATTTTCCAGACTAAATAGAGAATTGCGACCTCGACAGAAATTCAGTACTTGTTTGGTTATGGGATAACAATCCCATATGAAGTAGATTTGAAATTGGAAGGGGTTTGGAACAGTTATTCTAGAAGCAATACGTGTTTTAGTTCTGTTTCCGTTCTGAATGATGGTCACAAGCCTCTCAGTGAAGCTGTGGGTGCAGTCCATCATGCGGGGTATGTGAAGGACATGTCCATGTGGACTATACCTCTGGGAGCCTCACTGCACTCCTGTAATACTTGCAACTAAAACCTGTCTCTCTTGAGATCGCTGAGCTCCCTTCTGTCACTTATGCTTAACCCTCACCAGCCCAAAGCCTGGATGTGAAAACTGCCTGTACTGTGTCAAGAAGGCTATCCTATTGTGGTAGTGTTTCTTTTCCCCTTTGCAATACATTTGCTGGGGAAAGCCAACCAACACTGACCCAAGGAGTACAATTTAAAGTGTATAAACCTCAGCGTATGACAGACAGTTTGTAAATCAAGGTCTTGAATTCCTCCCTTGTTAGGCAGGGAAGATATGTGTGTAGTATGTCTAGCAGGGCTGGGTTGGGATCTGATGAGGGCCTGTGCTTGCTGAGCAGCCTTAATAGTGATGTTTTCATTTGAATAAAGGCACGGTTTTATGCGCCAACAACAATCTTCATTGACGAGATAGATTCCATCTGCAGCCGCAGAGGCACGTCTGATGAACACGAGGCCAGTCGCAGAGTCAAGTCAGAGCTGCTCGTGCAAATGGATGGTAACAAGGGCTTAGATCTGGCTTTGGGGCAGTTTCTTTACAGGTGGGAACCTAAGAACTTGAGCCATCTGGAAAACCTGGCTTTGTGGGTAGGGGAAAAATGAGGCAGAACTTGAGATTAGTGGTTTTTTTGGAGTGTTCAGCAACAGATAACTGAAAAGGGTGTTCTGCTTTATTTTTTCTAAAATGGCTATTTTTAGGTTGACTTGAAAACCCATATTAAAGAGACACAGGAGAAGCAGATAATGGAGATTTGTGCAGTTTAATGCCGGTATTTAATTTGCATTCAATTCAAACAAAATTCTGCCCTTTGCTAGAGTCTCCAGCTGTGGAACCCCATTGTGAGATCTGCTTTTGCTGTATTCTATGGTGGCAGCTAATATTACTCTTGTAAGTCAGATGTAGTACCTGTTTTGTGCAGGTGCACACGACGAGCATGAATATCTGAGGACTATTTTATGGTGTAGAGGTTTGATAACCACCTTTATACTGCAGCTGTTATAAACTACTGTATATAAATTGCTATTTAAAATGTTCTCAGATTTGCAGATTCATTGTGGTAAGCTCAGGACAGGAAACCTTTGATCCAAAATGTTAATTTCTTTGCAGTCCTCACTCAGTAAGCTGAGTGACTCCTATTTCTTCTATGACCAGACTCGACAGAGATAGCACTGTCAGTGGGACTAGTAGGGCTACACTCACATATGGCTGTGTTATTTGCACTGTCAAAGAAAGCCCTCCCCGACTCAGCAAAAGAATGAACTGTCCCTCTCTCTGTGATAATGATGGTCTTATGACACCTAGCTATGGAAGTTTGGAAAGGGACACAGGACTATAGAGAGCTGTTGCTTAGCTTTGTCCAGGCTATGTTTGTCTTTGCAGTGTTTCTCAGCAAGCATCTCAATTAATAAGAGCTCTGGAGTAAAATTTCTCTGAACTGTTGTGCTTGCAGGGGTAGGTGGTGCTCTGGAAAACGATGACCCTTCCAAAATGGTTATGGTATTATCTGCTACAAATTTTCCCTGGGATATTGACGAAGCTCTCCGACGGAGACTGGAGAAGAGGATTTATATACCTTTGCCCACAGGTATGTTTGATAAGACCATTTTCCTTTCCTCTCTTTACAAGATGAGTTTAGGATTACTGTAGGACTGTTGCATTTGTGAGGAATCCTGATGGTTTTGTGATGAGCAGTGTAATTCAGGGGTTAATAATTTGTCTGGGTTGCTTTATTTTTAAAGAGAGTGAGAGAAAGAGAAATACTGTTTGCTCGGGGGCTTAAAAACAAAGAGCTGTGGCATTTCATTGCAAGCCATTGATGGGTTCTTATATTTTGAAAGAGAGTTAGTTTTAATGAGCCTGGAATTATTTTAAATGTTTAACAGTCAGTCCTTGAGTGATCATCAAAGGCAGCCTTTGGACATGTTCACAAATATTGCAAATGCACTCCATGCCCTTGCAGACAAATGCAAAGAAGTGGATTCATGAATTTTCACTTACAGGCTTAGTTCATTGCAAATCACTGCTTGCTTGCCTTTATTACTGTGCTTCCAGTCATTCAGAATGCAGCAGGCTGATTGCTTTCCTGCCCTAAGACATCTCAGCTTGTATTGTCTTTCCTAGCTGTCATTCACCTGTCCTATTAATTTTGAGATTCCTATCACTTGAAGTTTGCATAGGTTCGTTTCTTCTTGATACAGTGGATGCCTCATCTCCCTGCATGAGCACTCAAGATAACAAGATGCATGTCCGTGGTGACAGCAGTTGTGATTGAGTTTAGCGGGTCTAAGGACACTTAATAGTTCTACAGCTTGTCTTTGCAGCTTACAGGCAGTAACAGCTCCTAACAGGATGCCTGTCTTTATGACCAATTAGTTTAAAATCCTATCAGCTCTTCCTCTTGTTTCTAATTAAACCAGATTGTTTTTTAACACAGTATATTACACCCTGGACAACATAGGAGATGTGATCTGATTTTATCTCCAGTCTTAGATTCTTTTGTATCTATTCTGCAAGTAAGAATGTTGTGCTGTTTGGGGCAAGTCTGAGTGGTGCATTTATAACTGTGCTGTGTGATTTGATGTAGTCAGGCATTTTAACTGAAAAAGTGCTATGATAGCATATATACACCTGTATATTGTGGAATTTTATGCAAGTGTATATTCTGTAGTGTTTAATTTTCAAAATGCTGCACAGACTTGCTTAGCCCCACAGCAACAATTAGAAGAATGTTTTCTGATGCAGGATACTCTCTGCAGGTATGCTGTGTGTACACTGTGCTCTCAAAATAATAAATCCCCATTTTATAGCTAGTGCCAGTTGTGTGTAATGGATAACTCTGTGCTCTTGACAGTTCTGCAAAGCACACAAAACCAGCAGCTTTAGACGAGCTAAAGCTATTTTCTTTTGTATTTCTCCTTCCCCAAAAGTTTAAAAGAAAAAAATTAGGGACATCAATAAATAAAACACAATGTGTTTTATTGGACATTTCTTTAAGTCTTTTAGCCTTTCCTACTGCTACTTCTTCTGTTGTGGTTGTCCTTTTTTATAGGTCATAAAAATTGATCACTTGGGGGATAAAGATGCTGAGCTGGCGTATTTTTCCTGTACAGTGAAAGCCAGGAAACCAGTCATGCTCTCCTTTTCCACCCTTGTGCAGAGTAATACGGAGGCCTAAGCTGTCAAATGTGAATTCCCTCTTATAAGCTTAGGCTGCTTAACATATGTACCCAAATGCACATGTGCACATGCCCTCTGTGAGAGAAATGGTTAATTGACTGCATAAGTGCTCATTTACGCAGCTGGTTATCACTGTGTGTGTACTGCATCTGGGTAGGAAAGGGGGATACTGGGACATTTGTATCATAAATATATTAGTATATGTTTATTGTATTAATGTGTCTGTTTTCCATCAGGCTTCAGCCAATTTCTTGGGTCCCAGCTGAATAAACTGCTTAAACATATGCTTAAAGTTCAGCCTGTTGTTAAGGGGTTTGTGCTGTCTGAAGTTCTTTTAATAGAATCCTTATTGTAGTTCTAATGAAACTGCATGAATAATATGCAGTCAAACCCTTGAACAGAGAGTGGATCCAAAGGGATGTGAGAAGAAACAGACATTTGTAGGATTGTGCTCTTGTGCTCTTGGGTAGTATGTGACCAAATGCTTTATCACCTGAGACATAACAGACTTTTTTAATGACAGATTACTTCGACAAATATCTCTCAACCATGCTGTTTTAATGTACTGCATTTAACCAAATTCTTTACTGTATTTGATTGCACACTTCATTATGACTTGTTCTCTCTCTTTTCTTATGTTGAACTCTTTTGTTCATACTTTTCACTGAAAAATCTAAGTTGCATTTATATCTTTCTTTATTGTAACTCTTGCAAGTCTTCAAACAAATATTTTTATGTTGTAGCAAAAGGCAGAGCAGAACTACTTAAGATTAATCTTCGGGAAGTAGAACTAGATCCTGATATCAGCCTTGAAGAAATTGCTGAGAAGATTGAAGGCTATTCTGGTGCTGACATCACTAATGTTTGCAGGTATCTCATTGCACTTAATTTGCAAATAGAACTGCATGGAAAGTCATCATTTGCATTGTATGATAAAAGGCAATACCCACTACAGCTGAAGCCATGCTCACAGTGTCTGTATTTGAGGCCCAAATCTATTTACTGTATTCATGTATTACTGTCATGTGGAGTGGTCTAAAGACCATGGAGTTTTTCTGTGAGATGTGGTTTTCTTGGATCCGAAGTGAAAAAAATTATCCGAGCAAATCTCATGTTACAATCAGCTGCATTTACTGTAGTTGTCTGCATTTGTTAATGTACTGCAAAGCAGATTGTTTGGTTTTTTTTTAATCCCAATAGTTTAATAGCTAGAATTCTGTAATCCAAAAAATTCCTTTCACAGAATACTTCTTTGGGACTTCTATACGTGGGATGTTTGGACAGCCCCCAGTGCAGCACAGTCTTGGTGTCTACCTGAATCTCCTAGGTGAAAGGGGGATATAGATAGTTTATAATATTATTATTTAATTTATTTCCATCCTGTTCCCACAATTTGTTTCATTTTTAATAAACAAGGCTTTTCTGGTGAAGTATAGGTATTTGAAGAAACTCATCTGAAGGAAGTCTATGTCCCTTAAGAATCCTGTCAAGAGAAACTGATCCTGTAGGAGCATGGCTTGGGAATCTTTTTTTTCTCCCCCTGCTGCTTTTCTGAAAATGTGAAGTCCCTCCACGGATTTGAAAACTCGGTGTGTCATGTAGTAGTGAAATTACCTGTTCTCCCTAAGGCTTGTGTTATCCCTTGCTGGGAAAAACCTGGGGAAAGAGAAAATGTAATTTCAGACTGCCTGGGGGCCACGGTATGAGAAAATGAGCAGTGTTCTTCATTCCAGTGGGCCAGGCTGGCAGGATCTGAGCTGGGGAGGAGTCGCGGAGCAGGGAGAGCATGAGGAGCCACGGGCACCGATGGCCTCAGCACTCACACATCATCTCACACGGGATGCTGTGTCTGATGCCTCCTGCTCTGCCCTTCACAGATCCACGTGCTATGGACAAGCAGGCAGCCGAGCTGGGCTGCACTCTGAACACTTGCTGACTGTCCTTTGGGGCTACGCTGCAGGGAGGAAGTTGAAGTCTGAAAGGAACGGGGTGTAAAAATCCAGACTACTTTAAACAAAAAAGTCTTTGAGTGCAGTTCGTCTCCCACCCTGCCCTTTCCTGCTCTAAAGTTGTAAAATTTCATCTCCATGAATCATTGTAAAAGGTTTTCAGTTTTATAGTTTTAATTATCTCTGCACATTTACCATATGCTTAAATGGGTTTTGGTGCCAATGCATTCTTTATGTTGGATTAATGTAGTGATCTGGGAACATGGAAGCTACGAAAGATGTGAACTGCATCTTCTATGGTAAATAAATGCTCTCTTAAATATTCCTGCCAGTGGTTTCTAGCAAGGGTATACAATCAAAATTCATAGGCTTACAGCACATTCTGCTAGCAATTAGCTCCCATGCATTGTCCTGTATTTCCAGGGATGCATCTTTAATGGCAATGAGAAGACGTATTAATGGCTTAACTCCAGAAGAGATTCGTGCACTTTCTAAAGAAGAGCTTCAAATGCCAGTTACCAGGGGGGACTTTGAGCTGGCTCTGAAGAAAATCTCCAAATCTGTTTCTGCTGCAGACCTGGAGAAGTATGAAAAATGGATGGCGGAGTTTGGATCTGCTTAATCTCAGTGACAGCTTTCCTTTGCTGGAGTTTTATGGTTTTTGTTGTTCTCACTTGCAAAATGAGTTAGAAATCTTTTTAAAAGTTTAATAAAAGGTCTGACTCTGCCCTCATCCCACCCCTTTCTGGTGACAGGGTCTTTTAAGCTATTTGCCTTTAAAGGGAATGAACACAATAATGAGATGATATTGTAAAAGATATTTTATCTCTGAAATAGAAAAATAAGACAAACAGGAAGGGAAAAATCATACTTCTGAGGGTAGTCTTTTTATTTTTCAAATGAAGAGCAGTGTTACTTAACTTCCTCCTAGTCATTTTTCATGGCTGGAGTCAATAAATCAGCTGGGGGATGTGACTCCAGAGGAACAGACAAGGGCTCGCTGTACCCCCTGCTCTTAAGTGCTGCTTCTGCCTCCCTTGAATGTGGCATCCAAGTTATTATTCTTTCTCTCTGTGCTCGGATATTCAGAGCAAAGCCTGTGGATTAATTGGCATTACACAGAGGAAATGAGGATCAGTTTTCCATCAAGACATGGGCCTGACTCTCCTCTCATGTACACCTATTTGGAATTGACGTCACTTCAGACTGTTGTCAGTGTTACCTGCAATGACTTCTGATGGAAATGAGACGGAAAGAAAAAGGCATGGAGTGTTCTCAGTCCGGTTTACGCTTGTTCTCTGAACATTGTTTGAACCTGTTTGCCCAGTAGGCACTTTGACTTAGGTTATAACTTGCACTTTTAAGCTTATATATCATCCTGTGCTTTGTCTGTGCTATCTAAATGTAGTTGTTATTACTATTATTATTTTAGTACTAAGAGTTTAATACAGTAAAGACACTAATATCAAGGCTGTATTTAAAACACAAGACTGTCCTTAAAACAAGTGGCTGTGAACTTCCACTTCTGATTAGATATGAACTTTTTCCTAGCATTACTGGGCAATGGGACTTGTACCTGTTTATGTTGTAGAACTGTTCATGCTTAATTTTTTTTTTTTTGTGAAGATTTCTTAAAAATGTATAATTATTACTGGTTTAGTAATATTTAGAAAATAATCTGTATTACCTTATTTATGTTCTTAACTGTTTCTTCCCTTCCCCCATACAAGTGCAGTGATGAGAAGGGTTGAGTTCTAAACTCTAACATGAGAAATTCTCTCTAGAATGTACCTGTCACACTGATGTATGAGCTTTTCACAGACTCAGCCTGCGAGTTGGGCATATGAAGGTTTCCTGTGGTAGGAATGTGAAGGAGTGGTCAAACAACAAGGTTTACAGGGAAATATGCAAGCTCTCAAGTTTTTGGTGATGTTGTGGTCTAGGCTTTAAGTATCTTGGTGGATGTGAATTGCCATGCAGCTTGGTAGGTATTCAACCCTTCAGCTCTCTGCTGAGACTCCTAGTGGCATAGACAGATGTGATGAACTGGAGTAAGAAACACAGCACCTCCTCTTGAATGAGAATATATCCTTATTTGCTCCTTTTTGTTAGTTCTTGGAAGTTCCCAATAATGTCAGTAATTCAGCACACTGGTCTCTTGGGCCATGACATGTTAACCACTAAGGCAAAAACCTTAAATCACATACTTATTTCGCTCAGGGAAGTGGTAAAATCACCATCCCTGGAGGTGTTTAAAAAATGTGTAGATGTGACACCAAGGGGACATGGTTTAGTAGTGAATATGTCAGTGCTAGGTTAATGATCAGATTTGATGATCTGAGAGGTCTTTTCCAACCTTAATGATTCTATGATTCCTCCTGGGGAATAACTGGACCTTTATAGAGAGAAAGCTCTGAAAATATTGCTATGGATTGTAATTTCTTCCTTATTGTAGCTGTAGCTGCTGCAGTTGTTCTCTGTTTGTTTGATTTACTGCAGTAGAGATTAGTAAAGCTACACAAATCTTTTGTGGCCAATGCCAGATTAGCACTACGGGGTCTCTCACTAAAGAGGCCGTTGCTGCCCAAGGAGCTTTATCTACACAACCAAGATGTAGAACATGAATGCCAGTAACAACCCCACTCAGCTGCCCAAGAGCAGTGCTGGGATTCAGCAGTTGCTGCTTAGTAGGGTCTAAGTACCAGTTTGCTCAGTTTCACATTGCAAGCAGCAGTGACCTTCCTACTGATGAAAGCACAGCACTTGGTGAAAATGTCAGTCCTTAGCTCTTTGATGAACCTTCTACCTTAAGGCATTAAACATCCCTCTTGGCTGTTAAGCAAAATTCACTGTACTGGGCATTCCCTTTAGTAGGAATTATTCAGGTGCTGCAGTCTTTTTCTCTAAAGGTCATAGTTTCTACCCCAGAAATGCTTTTACTGTACAGGTCCATTAATCCTTTACAGCTGCAGAACAGAAAAGTGGAAGTTTTCAGGCAGTAGATGTTTGTGATGGTTGTGCCCCAGCATTACTGCCATGACTGGGGCCCTGCTAGATCAGGCACCCCAGAAGACAGAAGACTGAGACCATCCCTGCCCTGCTGAGACCTTTCAGGAAAGAGAGCTGTCCTTGTGTGCTGACCCTTTCATCTTTACCAAATCATGCTGGCACACTCACCTAGGTGGGCTTGGAGACTGGGTTGTTAACTCCAGGGGAGCCAGCATTGGATGCAGCTAGGAGCAACCCAGGAAGGAAGGGCAGCCAACAGTGGCAGCAGCTCAAGGCCCAAAGGATGAGCTTACTGCTCAAAGTAAGACCAGTTCATGTCCCAGTGGTGGAAACCCTTGTGTAAGGATATTGGATTCCTTGGAGAGCAATGTACAAGCATGTCCCAGCCTACTGTGACACTGGGTTCAGTCTGCACCTCTGTGTATGGAGGTCATCCACACACATGGGGGTACACACACACAATAGGTGGTCTTCAGTAGTTGCACCTAGATTACATAAAAAACATGTTTTAAAGCTGTGTTTACGTGTTTTGTAAACATCTGTGAAGGCCCTCTTGGGTGGCACTGTTAATTTTTGTACAATACGCGGTCTGGTTGTATGAAGTAATAAATGTGCGTGTAGAGTCTGTCCGTCTCGCTCGAGTGGGGCTGTGAGTGCTTTGCTGTTAACTGCTTCCAAAGGCTGCCATACAATGGAGATCTCTTCAGCATGTCTTGGTGCTTTTGGACTCACCAACGTCCTGGATGGAGAGCAGTTAAAGCAGAGTCTGGGGTTTTGGATAAAGCTGTCAGCAATGCTTTCTCTCTAAATTGGCCTTTTGTTGCCACAAGCTATAAAGTGGGAGAACACACCAATGCCCAGCACATGGAAGGAGGATGGGGGAGAGGAGAGGGGAGGCTTCAGCAGATGTTCGGTGTTAGCACCTGATTCAGACCTCACAGAGCCAGGCAGCCTTTTTTATTACTTGCCCCTGGGCTTGAAGTATAATCAGGCTCCAGAGAAGCTGTATCATCAGCTGCCTGCTAACCAGGAGACTTTCAAGAGCAAAACTTCTATTAGGAAGGAGCTTTCAAACTTGGAAAGAGACCCCATGTCTCCTGGGTCTGAGTTGATTATTTGAATTTTCTCACTAACTTCCTTATGAAAGAATGGAGTTTCCAGTGTTTCATAATGCCTCAAACATGAAAGAGTGAGCAAGGGAAATGCTGATCAGGGGATTTCAGGAGAGGTCAAATCTTTGCATAGAAAGTTCAGCTCACCCCAGTTTAAAAGAGACTGAAATAGCAAAGGTGCACTGACTTGTTCTGATCGTGGGAAAGATGAAAGAGCTTGTGTGCTGTAAAGAAGTTCTCCATCAAATGAGCAAAGACTTCATGGTACAATCCAGGCATGAGGAGGTGGAAGGAGACAAAGAAATAGTGATATTTTTTTTTTGGTCTGTTGTTGGAAGAAGCCACCCTGAATCAGATTATGTATTGAGATGTTTTTTCAGAGCTGTAGTGACCGATAAATATGTGATGAACATGCAGGTGACACTGTGCTGCCGGGCAGCAGGCAGGGAGCCTGGGAGTGCTAAAACTACGTGCTGGTGTAAAGTGGGTTGTCAGCACCATGGCAGCGGCCGAGCCCCCTCTGTGCGAGCTGCCCACCAGGCAGCACTGTAGTGCAGAGTGGAGCCAAGATGGACAGGAGTAATCTCAGTAGTGCTCTGATGGAATAAAGCAGACTGCATAAAGCCACCCATGCTGGTGATAGCAAAGGCAGGGGGATGGTGCAGTTCAGAGAATATCTCACATGGTCATTTCCCTGCTCCCGTTAGGTGTTTCACTAGAGTGCTGTGCAAAAGCTTGACTGTCCCTGCCAGTGCCTCAGTCACCCCTGTTCAGAGCCCAGCTGCCACACACACCACAGCTAACAGAGCTGTGGCAGCAAGTGGTGTTCCTGCATCCCACAGCACAGGGACATTTGACCCTCTCCGCCTTTTGAGCCTGCCTGGTTTTGTGTGCTGGTTGTGACCTGTTCTTGTGACCCACTTACCACATACACGGTGCTTCAGTACCTCTAATAGAGGAGTTTCTTTTGTGCAGGACAGAGCTGTCTTTTGATCAGCTAAAGTGCCATGCTTCCACATGTCTGCATATAGGTGTCTTGGAAACATTCAGGCAATTTTCCTCTTCTTTAGAGGGCCCCAACTAGCATTAAAAACAGAGGGGATGAAATGTCTTGGCTAGCCTGGTTGCCCAGTGCAAGAAAACGTACCTCAGCAGCCAAGGAGGTGCCACAAGGAAAGTTCTGGCTTTGTTGTGAAGAGGCAAAGTATGGGGATGTTCCCATTCCTACTGCACAGGCAGTTAGGGTTGTATCGTGTCCAGGCTCTGTTTCCTGGCTATTGTGCGTTTGTGATTTCTTTGCTGTAGTAGGAACAGTTTTCTCAGAGTTAGGAGGAAGCCATGGGGTATTTGTTCAGTGTCCGGGTTAGGATTTTGGAGATCCCATGATCTGGTTGGTACATGAAGCAGCCAAACCCATTCCCAGGATGCTTACTTTTGGAGAAACTCATCATGCATCCAGCCTGTCTGGCTGTACAGTAAGCAGGGTAGCTTTGTGCAACCTCACTTAAATATAATATTTAGAATATTTATTTGACAAAGAGAAATTCTTACTGCCAGTTTGCAACTGTGTTGTTCTCATTTGTAAGCAGCCCTTTGCATATGTTGTTTAACTGAGGTAAAAGAAAATGTCTCGGAATTGGGAGTTTTTTGAATTTGACTTTGGAGAGCAAGAAAGGTAGAAAAATATTTGCCTAGAGGAAGACACAAGAGGACTCAAGACACTGCGAGCTGCAATTTCTTCTTTTTGTGGCTTTCCTTTTTGTCTAGCAGTTGCACTGCTGGGCTGTGCTTTCTGTTTCCAATTTGTTTTGAAATAATTACCATTGTTTATCCGCCTCTCAGACAGCCTTTGCAGATGATTCGGTTCCACAGAGCCCTCTTTTTCTTGGCGGTTGGTGTTCTGGCACAGCGTGCTGTGTGACATCTGACTGAACGGGCTGATGGCATGAGATCTTCCCTGTGAAGGAAAGGTCACCCAAATGGTGAAGGTGAGAGGAACTGCGCTGAATACCAATCGGACTGGCGGGAACAGAAACCATAGCAACTCTGCACAGGGCTTATAAATACAGCCAAGAAGGAAAAGGGAATACCCTCAAGGAGATGCGGACAACACCGCAATATGCATATTGATAAAAGTGTGGGTCTCTGCATCACCATTGAGGGGAATGTATGTAAGAGGGTGGAAGTGGCTCAAAGGAAGCCAACTGCAGGCACTGCCAGCAGATTTCATCACCCAGCCTTGCTGCTTCAAAACACGCCAATGTCCAGGGGCCAATTTGTTACTGCTGCTACAAAAGCTGCCTTTTAGTTAATCAAGTTGGACTTCCTAAAAGCTTGCTGCCCATCTTGAAAATGTCTTCAAACTTTGGCACGTGGCAGGACTGGAGTTGTATTTGGAGGGCAAGAAGAATAAGGCAATGTTAATAGTGGTGTGTTTCTGTAGCATCCTGGGGCTTTGTTGTGCTGGGTACCATTTGGGTGTGCAAGAAGAGATGCTGCAAATGCTTATGGGGAATTGAGATGGTAGAAAGATGGGGAGGGAGGTGGAAGGTCCTGGGATCAGTGGAGGAGACAAAACTGTCCCTCTGACTCCCAGTTCCCAACCCTAAAGCAGACAGTAGTATTTTTCAGTTGCTTTTTGATGCTTGCAGTGGTGTTTAGCCCAGATAGTGATCCAGCTGCTGCGTCCTCCCTGAGCATCCCACAAAGGAGCTGGTTGCAGCCACTCCCCGTTGGGGGCACTAAGGGTGGTGCTGAAGGCACCCACAGGCAAGCACACACACTGGGTGCAGTGACAGCACACAGCCAACACACGCCAGTTGGAATCCAAGGAGCAGTCCAGGGATAAAAGGACGGGAGGGGTCTTCCGTATAGAATCCCACTAACGCTGGTTTATTGAAGGGATCCAGGGACGAAAGACAAGAACACAGGAGGGACCAGGGATTATATACCAGGTTTGACAGGGGGCGGGAAGGACATCAAGAACCAACAGAAAGGGTGCCGTGGGGCAGAGGGAGCACAGAGTGTCAGGGAAGGACAATGGAGGAGGAGAGAGGAGGGGAGGGGACAGGAAACCATTACCCAATAGGGCATCGAGTAACTTGGAAACTTCCAGAACATATGAATATGGGTACTTATATATTAACCAGCACAGGGGAGGGGGGCCAACAGGCCAACCAAGGAAGAACCTGCTGCATAGGGTAGCAAAGATCTATGGGATCTCACCACAACTAAGGGTGAGAGATCCGACCTCTGTGCTGGTCCACCACGGGGTCTTCACTGCTCCAGGGCCTCGCAGCAGCCCACCAGGTTCACTTACAGACTCATCTGCTGCAACAGCTTTTGATTTGCAGCTCCCTGAGGCTTCAGAACTGAGGCTGAAGATCTCTGTATTGTGAATTAAATAGAGCAAGTTTGTTTTTCTTTAATAGAGTAAGTTTGTTTTTCTTTAATACCTTTTGCAGACCCTTAATAGGTGCTCCTGTGGGCTACATATGATGGTCTGAAAAGCACTGGCCCATGTCATCCCAAGCTTGCCTGAACTTCTTATGGGAGAGAGTCTATAATGGATGGTGTTGATTTTATTTTCTACTTGTTAGTTTTCTCAGAAAGATGAAGCTCAGTGAATGTGAGGTGCTTCTGGGGAGTTTATTTACACTGTTTTTTTACTGTGCAGATTAGCATTTCATCAGCATATGGCACAGCCATTTAAAATAAATATTTGGCTTTCCTTAAATTATGCTTGTGTAGAAAGGTCCCTGAGTATGCATATCTATCCCTCTGTTGTATCTCATTAGACATTTCTGCCATGGTGCTGGGGGACCAGACTCCTTCCCTCTCATCGAGGAGCCAAGAGCCTGCTCCTCCCCTGCCTGAGGGATCTGCGTGCCTCAGCTCAGGGGGAACGAGGCAGGCAATCGGCCCCTTCCCTGTGGGGCTGCCAGCCACACACCAGTGGCACTGCCAGGGCAGCCTCCCTCTCTAGACCCTGGGAATTCAGATTTATTTTAACTGGGAACTGCCCAGCTTAAGCAAAGGCTTGCACTCCGTCCAGGCTCCCCTCCTTCACACGCCGAGGCAGCTGTGCTTTAGCAAAACACAACCCCGAGCGAAGCCCGTGGGAGCAAACACAAGCAAAAGGCTGGGGAGGAGCTCAGGTGGTGTTGGGGGAGGATGGGATGCTGGGCTGCAGCCTCATGTGCCCGCCCAGTCCAGGCAAGGGAAATCGGTGAGGAGAGGGAATAGCATCCCCTCAGGCATGCAATATAGATGTGGATGGGAGAAGAGCAGGAAACTTATTTTAAAACAAAGGAACAAATGACAAACTAATCAGTTTCAAGATGGAGTGGAGCCTCTAACCCAGGAGGTCTTTTCCATCTCTTTGGCATATCCAGGTATTTTGTTTTCTCACAGATGATTTGGAACTCCAGTCCTAGTTCTCACTTGATCTGTATCCATCTGATCTTGTGTTGATAGTGCTAACAAGTATTTCTTTCTCCCTGATATTTACCATACATCCCTGCATGCATTTATCGAATCACCATATAAAGCAACGCCTTTTGCTTTGTTGTGCTGTGTGAGCTCCTTCAGGCTCTTGTATAAGCTGGCTCCTCCTCAGCACCCTTTCTTTCTGACTGAGCCTGTTGTTTATTTAACACAGATCACCAGGAGCGTACATAGTGGGTCTAGAAGCCACACACAGCAAGTTACCCAATAAGGCAAAGAAAAAAAGAAATTGCTATCATGGTATATTCCTGTAATCAAGCAAATAAACCAAGTATTTGGTTTTATGGCCTTCAGGAGGGTGGAAGATTTGGGTCTATTATTACTTCACAGCAAACAGGGCTCATTAGATAACTGAGACATTCATAGGCAGTGGGATACACAGGGAAATGGTGGAAGATGCAGGAGCTCTCCAGACAGCAGCAAGAGAAAAGGTGTGGGGATTCTGTTTGCAGGGAATGCACCTACATGCACCCACATGGTTGGAGACCACAGCATTTTTGTGGATGTTTGGATGCTGCCCAGACAAAGGGGAAGAAAAGATTTGGGACCAGCTAACACACTTCAGGGGTAGCACAGCCACCAGTAACCAGGGACAGGATGGATAGCAACGGCCTTCTGCCAGTCTCCCTGCCTCTGCCTTTCTCCTGGAGCCCAGGCACCCACACTCAGGTCCCCACTACCATGAGTACCCAGTCACTCTGTGCAGGACCCTACTGGTACAGGATTCTCCAGTGGATGCTCCTTGTTCTTAAGCTGTGCAGATGCAAAACCAAACTGCAGCCCCCCAATGGGAGCTGTTCGGCACTTGGCACCAGAAACCCTATTATGCAAAAAATGAACCCACTTAGACTGAGTCTGTTCAAGAGATTCCCTTCATATCTGGTGGTGGCTCTTACAGCCAAGGTGGGAATAAAACTATTGCTGTTCTGCTCCTCGGTGATGGGGCTGTTTTGTGGTTTTTCTGTTGTGTTGCTCTGCTGGGACTCTGTGGGTGTGCCAGCATCCCGCAGTGGCTGTGTGTAGACAGCCATAGCTTTGCTGCTTGGTGACCCTGGGAATGCAAAGACTTTGTCTCTCATTAGAGACCCAGCAGCTCTACTTCTCAAGGAGTTCTTCTAACCAGTGGTATTTTATACCACGTTTCAACGCTCAGTCCTTCTGACAGAAGTTGCCTGCAGGCTGCCTGGCCAGTCTTTTCCTCTAAAGGTTCAGGGTAGTTTTAAGAAGACAAAAAAACTGTCAAACTTAAGAAAAAATGCCTGGCCAGCGTTGCTAGCGAGCAGAGACTGAGTAATAAAGCGACATGGACGGTTTAGTACGAGAAGAAACCGACACTTTATTATTTTACAAACTCGCTTATATATCTTAGCATGCTGGACTGACATTAAGGTTTTTGGTTCCCTGACCAGCCACCCCCCAGAGGGATGGGCTGAACCCAACAACACCTACTTCAGATATTTTTCTCTTTGGTAAGAAAACAATATCACAGTTTACAGATTCTTCCAATTGTTTTCCCTTAGCGTCTGTGAGAAAGCAAGGCTTTCACACAGACACTGCTAGAAACTGAGAACTCTCTCTGCAGCCAGGCTTTTAGCATTCACAGGCCAGATTTGGTAAAGGACAGGAACAAGGTTATGTCTGAACCCACCTGGCAGAGCCCACCACACAGCTTCCCAAATGGGAGTCACACTTACTTGAGATGGTGTTGAACATGATCAGGGAAGAACCATGGTACAGGATGAGGAAGAGATAGGTGGTAGGAATTCCTGCTGCTGAAGCTAGTCCTGGGATGATGATGCAGCTGCTCAAGTGAGGATCTATGGATGCTTTAGCGGTATGAGTTTGGAACAGTCTCATAGTTTATACAGCTTTGGTGGTTAAATTGTGATTTCTCACAGCTGTGGGTTTTGCTAACACTCTTCTCAAGGGAGGGGGACAGAGGGTCCCGTGAAAGGGGTATTGCTAAAGTCCTTGATCTTTCCGTGGGCATCTTTTCAGAGACCTGTGTTGTGCAAGGTGCTGGACAGGCATGCAGGAATGACAGCCCCAGCCTGAACAAGGAACTGGGGACACCAGTGAGACAAGCCAAGATGGGCAAAGGAAGAGGCAAGAGCAGTGGTAGGAGATCCATCATGGGTGCAGCCAGGATGTACTGATAGCTTGTTGCTGTCCCTGATGCTTGTTAGCAGACTTAGAGATGGTGTCTTCCAAGGGCTGAGGTCAAATACAGCCTTTTCTGAAGGAAGCTGTCCAGACTGCTGCCATGGGATGGTTTGCAGTTTGGCTGGGCAGCTCCCAGACCCAGCTGGGGCACTGTGTGTCATGGGCAGCTGGGAGCACAGGCATCCTGCTCTTTGTGAAGGTGAGGTTGGGACCATTTCCATCTGCTCCCAAAGAGAGATGGCACAACATCTCCTGGCTCAGCTTCCTGAAGGATTTCTGGTCCCACCAGGATTTTCCAGCTGCCGTTGCTACCCTGCACAGAGCTGGACTGTTTGTGTCTCCAGTAAGCTCTGCTCTTCAGCTTCAGTTTTAACCTTGAGACAAACTCATTTTTTCCTTAAGAATTGATTTAGCATGCCATGAAACAAATGTTCCAGTATCTCCTCCAGTCTCTCAGGACTCATTGCAAATTTACATTTAAGCCTTGTTTTTTATTTAAGCCTTGGAGTTTTCCATGTAATTTTCCTGTACAGAGAGGAATGTGCAGGTATTGAGTGAGCAGAACCCACTTGCTCAGCCAGCACAAATCCCTCAAACAGTGTTTTATATGCCATGTACACAGAGTTTATAACCCCTTTGATTTAGTGTTCTTGGGATGTGGTGCTCACACTGGATTGATAAATACTGAATTTTCTTAAGAAGCACAGAGGCTGCAGAGCATAACAGCTCAGCTGGAAGGGATTCAGAGTCCTGCTGAGCTCTGAATTCTTGAAGACCACTTTACTCCTTGATCCAACAGAAACCTCCCAAATGCAGCCATCTGCAGAAATGAGTCCTTTAAGAGAG
Source organism: Falcunculus frontatus (assembly GCA_013398115.1). Taxonomy (NCBI): domain Eukaryota; kingdom Metazoa; phylum Chordata; class Aves; order Passeriformes; genus Falcunculus; species Falcunculus frontatus. Next base: position 545,123 of record VZRV01006381.1, on the reverse strand, counting down.
TAAGAAATTGTCGGGAAAATAAGGGGTTCAAACTGCTTTCAAGATTCATAAGCCCTTTGAGGAAGTATTAAGAGCTGGAACAGCTCAGCAGTTGCTTTACATGCCCAGCAGCTTTCTGTTTGTGTATCTAGCAGCCATAGCTGGGGGCTGGATGCAGCTCCTGGCCTTGGGGCTGGGCTCGGGCACGTGCCTCTTGCTCTGAGCAGCTTCAGCTTTAAAGCCACTGCAAAGGTTTGTGTACAAAGTGCTGACTGCAAACATCCATCATGAGGAAAACCAAGAGGAATGTGATGCACCAGGCTTGTTTAGAAACCGCAGATGATTTACAAAGTGAGCTTAATTGGAAGTTTCTCTTTGCGGCTTTCTGACGTGTTATTTTTCTGATGCAGACGTGTAGGAGTCTTTTAAAAGGTCCATGTTTACTAAAGAGGAGTTGCATAATTGGGGATATATTTATGAACTGTACATGTGCAGGGTAGGGAAATAACCTGAGCAGCCACAGCAGTGCAGGGAAGGGTCTGGGTGTCTCAGGGCATCACCAGGCAGGTGTGAGGGACCAGCATCCTGTTCTCGGGGTGGAAGAAAGGTTTTCCTGTCCTTTTCCCCTGGGCATCTGTTCCCAGTACTGGCACTATGATTATGAGAACATGGGGGATCTGAGTGCCTCCACAGAAAGGCAGTAAGAAATAGAAGTGAAAAGAAACATAGTCTGTGGAGGAAGGTGCTCAGAATGAGGGTCACTAAATTTTTTAAAAAGAAAATTTTAAGGGAGATTAACTTGACATTTTTCTAAAAAGTCTATTTTTAAATCCAGTTTCAAAAGATCCTTAAAAATCTAAAAAAATTTGAAGAGAGAGAGTATATGCCATTCTTGGTGTCCACTGTAGGGAAGGCAGAGGGAAACAGGCTCAAGTTAACATATTAGATGTTTGTGTTAAACATCAAGGGAAAGAATGCAAACATCCCTATGGCAAAAATTGGAAGTGTTGTGGAGACATCATCCCGGTAAGATGTGTCTGAACTAAAAATCGTCCCCCACAAACAGCACTGGAGGACCCATCCTGCCTGTGAGCAGGGGAGTGGACTAAATGATTGTCTGGACCCAATTCTGATGAGTTCTGCCACAATTTGGGCTTTACAGCCTTTATCCCCTTCTCCTGTACACCAAAGACATGAGTTTTTAAGTGCCACTTCATGGAGTTGCCACTGGCGCCCACCAGCAGAGGTAGAGGGAGAAGATCACTTTCAGGGGCCTGATGACACTTTTTCACACCAAGCTGGATGGGCATTTCCACGCTGGCCAGTGTGGAAATACTGGGGCTGGCTGGGGTGATGGCATTCCCCGGTGCTCCAGGGTCCCGGAGGTGTTCACACAGCAGCCGCCTCACAGCATGCATCCTCACACCCCAGCTCTCCCTCCCTATATTACCCCCAGCCTTAAGAGTGACCACGTGGCCTACTTATAGTTTATTAATATTTTAGGGACTGAGTTGCNCGTTCCCCCCCCCCCCCGCCATAAGGATTTTGTCCAAGAATGTGATGGGCAACAGGGAAAAAGACAAATAAAACAAAATGTGGAATTCTAGTTTTCATGAAGGTGGATTCTGTCGCCTCCCAGATTGTATTAGGGCAAACTCACCTCAGTTCCCATCCCTTAGGTATCCTTGTCTCTATCCCGATGTGTGGAATTAGCATCCAGTCTTGTCTCAAACACCTCAAGAAGTGCAGTATCCATCACTTGCTGGGCAATTTTCTCCAGAAGGTTAATGTCCTTATGGTTAAAAAGTGTGCCTGATTTCTAATTCAGCTCGACATGTTCTCCAGTGCCCATCACTGTCTATCTGTGGGTCTTTCTCAGACTAAATTTTTAGTACCCCCTTAGCATTCTATATCTTCTCTCCACACATGTACTTACACGCATCATCAGATCACTTCTCAGTTTCCTTTCTGACAAGTTACAGAGGCTGACCTCCAGAAGTCTCTCCCTGGAAGTGATTTTCTTCAGCTCTCAAACCATTTTTTATGTCTCTTTTCTTTACCTGCTCCAATTTTTTGATGTGCTCTTTTAAATATGGCACCTCAGCAGGATGCGGTATTCTAGTGTCAACCTGACCAAGGACATACACAGAGATAAAATCGCCTTCTATTCCACTTCACAGTCCTGTTGCTTATGCACTGAAGGACCAAATTAGCTCATTCTGCTGCAGCAGACAAAAAAAATAGATCCCACATTTGAGAACCAGAAGGCCAGATAGTGGTATTAAAAAGAGAAAAATGGAGCGAACATGAAAGAAGAATTACAAACCGGGGCAGGATTAATAGCACACTGTGATACTAGCCTGAACACATTAGTTGAAATAAAATGCTGAGAAAACAGTTTCTTCCAGTTCAGAGCCGAGCTCAAGGCAGTGCTGCTGTGAAGGCTCCCGTGTGGTGGGCAGGCTGTGCTCCGGGTGCCACAAAGTGCCAGGGCAGCCCCAGGGAGGGGGAGTGACTCTGGGATCGAACGGCTGCACTTGGAGACCCTTGCTAAATTGTGCACCCGGGCTCTCTGAGATGTGAGGCAAGCTCTGATCTTTGCCAGGCTCAGCCCACAGTGGGGTGTGAATAGATCTGCCCTGCAAACTGTGTGATACCATCGGGGCTCCGCGTACAGGAAGGCATCCGCAACCCTTTGTGCTCTCTGTATGCTGCATTCAAAATCTTTCACAGGCAGGAGGGTTTTTCCTTGGTTCCTGTACCTGGTGACACTTGCTGAATGCAGAGTCACTGTGTCATTTGCAGATACATTTTCAGTCCATATCCTCAGCATAAGCCTCATCCTTCTGTATTAGATACAGTGACCTGACCCCAATTGCTTTAAAATATCTGAGGGATTCCCCGAGGCATTTCAAGGGTAACAGGCCCCATGCCAGTGGTCAAGTCTCCTGGTCTTTGAAGGCTTTCTGTGAGATAGTTCCTTAGTCTCCTTCTTCCTCATTTCTATACCTGTAAAACAGATTTAACAATCTTGGGGGCTGATAAAATTCTCAGATCCCATCCTAAGTGTTTTTGTTTGTGCTGCTGCAAACCTGTTGCATTGCTTCTGTCCTCAGAACGAGGGTGACAAGGTGTCTCCTCCTCCCTTGCTGACCTGCTGGCTTGGGGTTTCGACCGCTGGTGCTTGGATGCTCCAGGAACCTGGACACTGAGGGCACTATCAGTCCTGTGCTTGCTGTGTGTGCTTCTTTTTGGACACATGTGAGAGGGTGTCCTTTCCCCAGGGGATGAAGCAAAGCCAGGGAGAGGAGCACTGGTGTATAGAGACACTAGTATATGTATAGTGTTGTTTGGGGATTGATGGACTGGAGAGAGACTGGTGGAGGTCACCAAGATGGCTGGTGCACCTTGAGGTACCAGGAGATGGTGAGAAAGCTGAGCTTATTCAGCTGTGGGAGGAGAAGGCAAAGGAAAGGCCCAGTTTTTGCCTGCAGCTACCCTAGGGACATAATACGAAATATGAATCCAGACCTTTATAAGACATACACAATACAAGGACGAGAGACAGCACAGGAAATTCTGTGTAGATATAAGGCATTAGGTTGGTGCTGTGAGAGTGGTCAAACACTGGCATAGGCTGCCAGAGAGGTGGTAGTGTCTCTGTCCTTGGAGGTGTTCAAATTCGTCATGGCCCTGATCAGCTTGCTATAACTGGACCTAGTTAGAGCTGGGCTGCAACCTGATGGGTTCCAGAGGTCCCCTCCAACCTCAGTTATTCTGTCATTCTCTGACACACTTGAAGTAACCTGCAGGGCAATGACAGCAAGGAGACAATGGCCATGATCCCTTGAAATGAAGGCTATGCAGATGGCTTAGGGGCATAGGAATAGGATAAAATTTAATCTTCGTGCAGCACCACTTTTATTAAAGAAAGCATTGTAATCCTAACCCATGGAGCAGCATTTCACCTTGGACAAGGGCAATGCACAAAGGCGCTGAAGAAGAGCTGTGCTGGTAATGGCTCTTTGACCAGAGATGCCCCAGCTGCCCTACAAGCACTGCTGGGAGCTCTCATAGAGGCAGCAGCTGCACCAAGGCCGTGGAGACAGACCTGGACAGACCTGGGAATTCCATAGTTGTGACCTCTTGGCCTGTGATCCTAATTAGTGCTCAGGTCATTGGCAGTGATGAAGAGAAGACTAATGAGCATCATTTGGCCAGATGGGGGTGATGTGTGGCTGTGTGAGGTGGGAGTCATGTCACCTCACTTCAGGTCTTGGAGGCAGGGCTGGGCTCACTGCCCCTTCCATCAGTGGAAGGAGGTGTACTCCCCTTGGAGGATTCAGCTCGTGCTGAGGTGTGTGTCTAAGACTGGTGAGTTGATAGTGTTGATGATGGCATTTGGAGTTTACTGTCTTTCTTTATTGGCTGCAGAGTGGGAGTCTAATCTGGAGATTACAGGGGCAACCACCTTAGACTTGGCCAGTGGAAACAACCCATTTTGGGGTTTGATTACGGGTGTACCTTGAGACTCCACCTGGCTCAACATTTCTGTGAAGGGACCGAGTCCCTGTGAGCACCAAGCTCAGCACTGAGGCAATATATTGCCTTCATGGGATTGGGAGTCAGAATTTTATATAGCTGAAACTAGAGAGGGAAGTCCAATTCCTGATGCCATGTGCCACTAGCCTGAGCTTCTGCTCTTTTAGAGTAAATTTTTTCATAATGGGGAGCTGAAGAGTTATGCTTCCTGTTGAAAAAAAAATGTTCACCTTTGGTGGAAAAGCAGCACCTCAGCTTGATTTGCCCTGGCCAGGCTACCAAAGGCATCCATGTACACCATTCTCTCCCCATTCCTTCTTCCATTCTCTGATTCCAAACACCTCCCCAATGCCCCTCACATTTCTCCTAAATGATATCCACCATTTTGTTTGCTGACTCTTCCTCCTGTGCTAGCAGTGCCTCCTCCCTCTCCAGGCCCAGCTACCATGTTACGTACTGCAGAGACTGCCTTGCAAGACTTCAGAAAAGCTTTCCCTGTTATTCAAAGAGAGAAGAGCATATTGCTATTTGATTCTCAAAGGCAGCCTGTGTTTTGGTCAAGAAAAAACCTAATCTGGCCTATGAAAGCAGTAAGACTGAGAATAAATCCAAGAATGCTGAGTTACTTCTAAAAAAGATGTGCTCTGTCAGCACAAATGTGACAGATGCATTTTTTGCCTGTGGAAATCCCAAAAGAACATTTTGGAGGATACCTACAAGTGTCCAGACAAACCACTGTGCAGGAGCAGGCAGTTTCCAGGGAAGGCTCTGCATCCCTCAGGACTCCTAGCAAAGCAGCAATGCTGGTGACCCTGACACCCAACACACTTTCATTCACTGTAAACAGCACTGATGGAAAAGCAGATTTGAGCTTGTTCCACGGGGTACATGAAATGAAATGTTACTTACAGAAATTGTTCCACCACTGCAAAGCTCTTCCTGGATTTTAAATGTATGATTATGCACTTTCAGCCCTGTGTAATGTCATGAAGAATTACAATGCTTCATCCCTTGTGTCTTTGAGAAAAGTCAATCTTTTGGCTTTAGATCCTAGGGACGGAGCAGTGTCCTCTGCCCATGAGACTGCTTTAGGGAGGACAGATGTTAGTTCATTTAGTTCAGCTACTGGACTGTCTTCACCAAGTTTTCTTATTCTCCCCCTGAATTGCTACTCAACAGCACTTCAGAAGCCCTGGGGCTTCTGCTCCGTACTGATCTCCTGAGATGCAAGCTGCTAGCCAGCTCCATCAGCAGCATGTCCATGGGTCTGGCAGGTGCTGAAGCCACAGGTCACACAGGACTGCTGACTGCCAGAGCCTGGGAACTGCTCTGGAAGTGGTATCTTGAAAGCAGAGCCTAATGAAAACCTCTTTCCTCGCTGCCATAGAAACTGAACAGACTTAATAACTTGTTACTTCTCTCGTCTCCAACATCTCAGCACCTGAAGTGACTTGACCTATGAAGATATTTGCATTAAGTATCTCACAATTGCTAAAGAAATGGGATTGAATGGAAAAACAAAAGAGAAGAAAAATATCCCAAAGGTCCTTTGAAAGCTGCTGGGCAAAGGGAGAGTTTTTGAGAAATGGTGGCATTTCTCTGGAATGAGAATCAAGGGAACAGAGAGGCCAAGAAGAGATTGTTGGCCAAGAAGAGTTCACTATGGACATGGAATAAACCCAGCTGGGTGGCTCTGAGCATTGCTGTGACCCAGCAAGCTGCAAGACCAGCAGAGCTGCAGGCTTCGTGGGTATGTTGCTCCTGGACAGCATTTTCCATCCAGCACCCCATTTCTTCTTCAGATAGCCATGCTAGTGTGAAGCTGCATTTCCTGGGGAGCAGTGATTGCTGCTGGAGTCCCATCTCACAAACAGCTCTCACAATGAGATTACTGGACTCCAACATTCACTGCAGCTCTTTCAGGATCCTGCGACAGCTGAACTTCCCCTGAGAGATTATGAAACAATAAGTTGTTAGTTTATATGTTTAATGTGGTAGTAAAGTAGAGGAACTCTGCATTTAGTTGTGAAGTTCAAAAATCCAGATATTATCAATGCCCTGAAATCTTCCCAGTGATGTTTTTTGCAGCCCCATGGCACAGGCTGCTCAGAGTTGATCTCTGCTCCCAACACAAGTTTCTCATAACCACGGATGATGCTGTGGTGCCTGTGGCAAAGCCTTCAGGAATAAACCTTCCCACCATGCTGGCACCAGATCCCACTTCCCTCTTGTCTCTTCCCACTTCACTGTGACTCTTTGCAGCAGGCACTGCTCAGGGCTCAGCCACATGTGGCCCTTTGGGGGCTGGGATGGACAACCTGTCTGTCTGGCAGCATCCCTGAGCACTGCTGCAGCTCAGTGCACTGATGACAACCTGCAGAGCAGCCCAGAGGCTGTGACTGTGCTGGGCACGGGCAGGGCTCTGGGCATCCTCATTTGGCCCTTGTAGTTGTCCTACAGGGTTTGCCCTGCCATGCCCTGGGTGAGCCTAGCCAGGCAGGCATGGACTGGATTCAGAGGCTGCTCCCTGATGAGGCAATACCATTTGTTTGGCTGAAGAAGCTGCCCCACCTGCTCAGCTGGGTGCCTGCTGCCAACGCAGTGGAAACACTGTGTGCAAGTCCCTTCTCTTTGCCAGAGACCACAAATCAGAGTGGGGCTGTGCTGGGTGGGACAGCCCAGGCAGGTCACAATTTTTCACAGACACAGAATGCCTTGAGAGAGTCACAATTTATTGTAGGTGTCATCTTTCTCCCTTGCAGGTACCACCCTGCCTGCTTGCAAGCGCGTGGTCAGAAGCTGCAAACCCCATGAGCACCTCGGCCATGTGGCCATTATCTGTGCCCCATCCTCTCCCTTGGTTCTCACACCAAACTGGGCAGCATCCTGTGCTAGGTGCTGGGGACTCAGCTATGAATCCCAGGTTCAATATCACAGCTCCTGGACCTGCACCAGGAGTTGTTGTTTGGGGTTTTTTTTCCACTGGTTTTGGTTTTGTATGTTTTAATTTTTTGAAATTTTGTGTTTGTTTTTTAATGTTTATTTTGTGCTTTAATCTCATGTTGAAATTGTTGGTACCCTCCCACTGGGGGCTGGGCATACGTATACCTAAGCAACTCCCGCATGGACTCTAGTCTGAAACAAAAGTATTTAATTCTGAATAAATAGGTTTAGGACTAAAACCATTTTTGCTTTACCTAGTCAGCCAACTGCTCTTGAATGCTTTCTTCAGAGGTGGTTATTTCAGCCTGGATGAAATATCTATGAAAATACTGGATGCATGTGCAATTTACTGAATAATGATGCTGGCACCATGAAATGGTCTCCTCCGGAACATTTGGGTTTTGCACAACAAATTATTCAGAAACATGGGGTGTCCCAAAGTAGTGTCTCCCAAGAGAATACCTCCCAAGCACTAGGTGGTTTACTCAACCCTAGTGGTTTTATTGTTGTTGGACAGTGTCTTGAATCAAACATTAGGGGTTTGGGGCATGGTTTTGGCATAGCAATAGCACTTCATAAAGAGGAAACAGATGATGGTTCTTTTCCTGTGTTAGTTTTGGCATGGGTCATCTTTCTCACAAAATAGCCTCTTGAATTAAGCTAATGAGGTTTCAGACTAGACAGGCCCTCACAGCGTGGAGTGGAGGGGAGGAAGAAGGGGTATCCTGTTGGCTATGCTCAGCTGTGGAAAGAGATGCATACCAAACAGCCACTCAAATGCACTGGAATTATATCCAGAATAAGTCCAAGTTGTCCCTGCCAAGACCCAGCCATGGCGTTTTCCCCAAAACTCCTGCAACTGGATGATCATGTGGGAAAGGTTGTGGATGCTCTGCTGTCTTAGGGCAGAGACCCTACAGGGACTCAAAGGCAAATGGGGGATTCCCCAGGAGGGGATGGGAGGTGACCTCTGGGCAAATGCTACCCAAACACACATCTCTGCATCTCTGGACAAGGAGCATTGGGACTTCCCCCATTGAGGGGAAGTGCTGGGGCGTCCCCTGGAAGGATTTGGAAGAATCATGGTCAGCATGGATGAGCCATGGTGGGACATTGAGGTCTAGTGCCATGGAATGCTGCCTACTATGCTCACAATGCTAACAGAGAGTGTCCAGCTGACAGGATAAGTGAAGGAATATTCCAAATTTCTGTCCAGTGTAGGTGCATTTTGACTTGTTCCTGTGGAAACCACGATAAGCGCTAGTGATCCTATGATTCCACGTGCAATTTTTGTCTCAGAAAGCACTGCTGACTGCTGCCTTCTCAGCAACACACTGGTCCAGAGGGTGCCAGGGGATGGGCACTAGATGGGGCTGAGGCTTCAAGTGTGTTAATTAATTTGTGGCAAATTATTTAGGGAAATGGGGAGATAGCACCAGACAAGTGATGGTGCCAACAAACTTTACCCATTTATCTGCCCTACCTCACCAGCAGATCTTGTTCTCTGAGTGCCTGGGAAGCGCTGAGTTCGAGCTGCCCCATTCAAGGTGTCCCCACAGCATCGCCTGCACCTCACGTGTATTTAAAAGCGATCCAGGCAGATGCCCAAAGTGCTCAAGCAAAATCCTGCAGTGAGCATAACAGAAGTCAGGAGCTGCTTTGTTCTTCACTCACCAGCTCTGTAGCCAAGTAAATAGCTCCAGGGCACCAGTGACTTGAACACTGCTTTTTCATGGCTGAAAAGTGATTCTATTTATTGAACATTTGTTTTACACTTGAGAGCTAAAAACTTCCTTTTCCCACCTCCAGCAGGCACCTCCAGCACGAAACCAGGAGTGAGCTGCTTCTCCGTGGGAGAAGAGCTTGATGACTCATAGAGATCCGCTCTTTGCTCAGCCTGTGGGCTATGATGTCCATGCAGAAGCAGCTTGGTTCCTGTGGAGTAGAGTCCCTCTAAACTGCAAAGGTCTTTGATTCGGGGCCCTGTGGCAAATGCACGAGCAGAAAAGCCCAAGGACAGTGAAATAAAAATGTGTGTTGGATGGCAACAGTGGGCAGGTGCTCAGGCTTGGTGGGTGTGCCATGGCCAAGGGAGCATCACTGGCTACCGGTTTTGCTTCGAGGATGTGTAACGAGTCTTCAAGAGGCTCCAGAGCTCCCCCAGCCTCAGGGATGAGTTTATAAAATTTCACCCTTCCAGGGCTTGTTCTGCTGGGGAAGACTCCTGTTTCCCTTCCTGGTTTACTTTCTGAGTAAACTGAAAAAAAAATGAGTTTACTGTCACATGTGTGATACCGTGTGTGAGACATCCTGGCATCACTGCTCAGCAGAAGCCAACCCATGCTACCATCCCCAGAAATCCTTGTCCCAGAACTTGAGGCAAGGGACACAAACAGAAAGAGGACGGTCTGTCTGAACATCAGGAAACACTTTTGCACCATGGGGGTGACCAAGCACTGGCATTGGTTGTCCTGAGACCTGTACAATCTATATTTCTGATAAGAATTAGTTTGTAAATAATTGATTTAGTTACAATTCTCTACACATGAGAAGAGCCTTGATTTCTCAAGTTGCTCCAGAATATACAAGGCAACAAAATATTACAATACAATATCCGCATTTCATTTAAAACCGCAAAAAGTTAAAGAGTTTTAAATACTATAAGAGAAAATGAGAACAAGCTGAAATGGAAAAAGAAATCAGAATTCAACTTTCATTGCTAAAAATGTCCCAGACCATCCTGTAATATAGTCTAAATTGGGCATCACTTTTTTCTGAAAGTATCATGTTTTAACAACATTACTATGTTGGTGAAAAATAATTACATCTACAGTAGTGATTTGCACTGTAAAATTTTGGGTTCTTTTATACATAATTCCAAGCTGTCATTTGAGGAAATGCATGCTTAAGAGAGAACTGCAAACCAGGTGTATGTGCCAGGAAAATTCATTGTATATACGATAGGTTACATTTTATTAATAAATGGTTTCCTCATTGAAAATCCTTCAGATTTTCAATCTGAGCTGAATATGAATTTGTGTCACAGTCAACGAGTAGAGTCACGTAAATGAAGACTGAGAATGATGTGTTATAGAATCATAGTGTCATAGAATTGTTAAGGTTGGATAAGACCTCTAAGCTCACGGAGTCCAGCTATTAACCCAGGCCTGCTGCCTTCACCCCAAAGCCGTTTCCCCAAGGGCCACAAACACATATTTGAACACTTCAAAGGCTGGTTCCCCCTTGTCTATGTCTGTGAGGAGCCTCCAGCTGCCTATGGGAGCATGATACAGTGCAGACCAGAGCTATGTGTACCTTTTTGCCCTTAGGACAAAGGCCTTGTCAAAAGCTGCAGAAATCTCTGGCTGAGTGGCTGTGGAGGGAGGGGATGGGGGTGTGCCATGGCCTGGGCCCATCCCTGTCTGGGCCTGTGGATGTAACAGGCAGAGGAGAACAAACAATGGGGCAACTACCCTGGCTCACCATGAGCAACCCCTGCCCAGGGCTCTGTCAGATTCCTGATGCCTTACCTTGCTGTCTGTGTCCTTGCAGAAGGCAGCGGATCTCTGCCTGTGTGGCCGAGCGCAGGAATGCGCCATGGCCTGGGCCCAACCCTGTCTGAGCCTATGGCTTCAAAATGCAAGGTAGTATCAACCAAAGGAAGCAGCCACCTTGGCTCACCTGGCCAGCCCAGGCTGTTGGACCCACATCTCCCTGGCAGACAGGAGACACTCGTCCCATGGTGTCATGGGCTACCATCAGGCAACTGCCCTCTCTGGCAGAGCCACCACACCAGTAGGTTGGTGCCAAGAGCTGGTGTCATTTTTGATTGCTTAAGTCGGTGTTAGTGTCCTTGTAGAAGTTAGGAAGTTAGGAAGTCTCTGGCTCTGTGGCTGAAGAGGGGAGTGCTCCTCATGCTGTGATGCACCTGGAATTGCTTGTGGCCATGCTGCTCTGGCACAGCTCGGGTCAGGAACATGCATGTGACATGTCTCTGGTCCCACTGGTGTGCACAACACCTTTGGGATGAGCAGTGTGTCCTTCCCACATATTTTCGTAGGAACATGGTGAAGTACCAATGAAATGAGCTGCAGGTGTGTTTTCTGTCCTGGAGATGTAAAATTGCCACAGTGATTTTCTAATTAATTGTCATAGTTAATTATTTTTCCCAGGGACCTCTTCCCTGCTGACTTTTCAGTTTGGAAGCATGGGCTGTCTCCTCCAGCCTTCACCAGCGCTGTATGCTGCAGATGGAAACATGATGGTTGTGGTTGCTGTTTGCTGTATGATTGTTTTTAGAGTTAAACCTTCTGGGAAAGTATCCCACATACAGATTAAGTGTGGCAAAAGCCAGGATGTAAATCCCAGAGTGGACTTTAGGAAAGAGGAGAAAGAAAACACTTGTGACAGAAGATGGGCCCCACCAGTACACCTTAGCCTTTGGGAAGATAACAAAATTACTGCTGAAGCCAGCAAGAGTTTCCAGTCCAAGTTTGTTTGCCACACATGGTTGTGGATCACCTAACAAATTGTCTGGGTCACAGATAGTGGGAAAGAATGGCTATAAATTGTTTCTGGGATAAAATTTCTTCCACTCACCCTCTTCACTGACGTTTATGTAAGAGATGGGGCTCCTCTGATCTATTTACTGAGGAATGATTTGCAGAAAATGCGCCTCTAACAAGGTTGTGCCCTTCCTTATGGCTCTGTGATGCATGGTGTGCTCATGTCCCAGCTCACCACTTCACTCACATGTGGCAGGGAGTGCTTGGAAAGGGGAACAGCAGGGCAGCCTCCCCTGTCTGGGGGGTGAGTCCACCACACTGGGGACAGTGAAAGGCATTCACCCCCTTTCTAGCACGGGCTGCACGGACTTTTTCCAGGAAACGTTCAAACCATCTCCATCAGGACCAGGATGAGGACAGCATCCCTGCTGCGCTGTCACTCACCCTTAGGTCTGGGACCCCCCGCAGGCACAGGCATTGACATCTGCCCAACCCATCCTTCCCTGCCGAAAGGCAGTAGCTACAGCGGGGGCATCTCAAGGGTCAAATCGAGCCCTCGCCGGGCAGCTGGACCACGCTGGAGCTCCAGCAGCCCCGGAAGATACGATGGGCTGCAGCATTTTTGTCACTCAGATCCCAAGATAGCCGGCGGAGAGGGCAGGCGGGCTCCACCCTGCACAGAGGCGCTGAGGGTGGGGAGGGGAGCACCAGAGGCGCCTGCCACCATCACCCGTGTACCTTTGGGGGTGCCGGTGCGCGGCCCCCGTGCCTCAGCCCGGCAGGGAGAGCGCAGCCAGCCGCTCCCGACACGGCATTCCCGGCGTTTGGCAGGGTGCAGCTGCCCTCTGCCGGCCTCCCGCCGCACCGCCGCCCGCTCCCGTGGAAAACAGCGCGGGTGCGCTGCTCCACGGCCAGCAGGGCTCCTTGGGAACCAGCCGGGCTGCCTTCCGTGCGATGCCACATCAGCCCGTGGAAGTGTTCGGAACTGGGGTTTCTGCCTGCCTTTCCCCAGGCTCAGTGGTCCATTGGGCGATGAGCGGGGAAAGTTAAACTGCAGCCATAGGGGCTGGAGCGCCTGCGTTGCATGGAGAGGGGGAGAGAACGGAGGTGCTTTGTGCTGGCTTTCAGATGCTTCAGTGTCCCTGGACGCTCCTTAGGCTTCTGGGTTTTCTTTTATGTCTCTGTCACCCCGAGCCATTTCTGCTCCCGGCAGAGGAGATCTGGCTTAGTCGGATCTAAGTCCAAAGTCTCTGGAATAGAATTTAAAAAGAATATTTAAATCCTAGTTTTGAAAGCAAATCTCATCCTTTGTCCCAGATGAGAATTCAGGATGGTGCATTCAGCAGTCAGTGTTTCATTGCTGGTGAGCACCAGAGAAAGCAGAGGTGATGAATTCTTTCACACTTACCCCACATCACTGTTGGCATTTTGGGGCCTGGAGGCTCAGTGCTGCAGAACTGCATCAACTGCAGGCAGGCAGCAGTGCATCCAACCTGGGTGTGACCACACAGGTGACAATGCTGGTGTCTCCTGTGGTCTGCACTGAAGGCAGCTGGCTGAGTTGGCAGAGCTGGTCCTGATAGCTCACATGTTGCTTGGATGCTCCAGAACCTGGGTTCATTTATTCCCTGTGGCCAAGAAGCAGAAGGACGAAGTCCCAGCTCTATCTGGCTTTTTCCTGCTTGCTCTTCCCAAGGGATTTCTCAAGGATGCTATGAGTAGTGCTGTATCCATCCATCCCAAGGTGTGAAGACAGATGGGGAATGGAGGGGGCAGCTGTGACTGTAAACCGAGTTTTGAAGTTGCACTGCTATTTAGCTTCACCTGACACAAGGATGCAGTGTTACCCCAGGTTTCCTTAAAGCCTCTTTCCGTTCAAATGTCAGGGAGAGGCTTGAATGAGATACCATGTGAAAAATAACTGGCTTTTTAGTGCCCAGATGGGTATGATCTCCAGCTGTGCACAATTCCAAGCAATGGCTATACAGGGAGAGCTCCGGAAATGCAGTTTTCACTTATCATGAATGGTGAGTGAAACCAGGAAGGCCAGGCACAGAAAAAAGGCAGTCCCTGCCATGGTGCCTGTGGGCTGTGGAAAGCAGAGGGGCAGAAGCACTGCTAAGCCAGGATGCACAGGGATGCCTGGGTGAGATATTCGACCACAGCATCCCATGGAGATCTCAGGTCCACTACAGCATGCAGTAGCTTCTCTGTGCAGGCAAATTTCTTCTACTAAACATTGTTTTCCTTCTGTTTTCTCTCCATTGCAGTCCTGGGTGTCCCAGCCTCCTCCACTGGGTGCTGGCTGGGCAATGCCGTGACATCTCCAAATTCTTGTCATCCTCAAAGAAAGTCCCCACACCTGGTGGTGCCTGTAGAGAATCAGCAGCAGGAATAGAGGAAATGGGGGGTGCAGTCTGGGAATGCTAGCAGGGAAGAATAGAAACTGTGTTTCTCTTGCTCTACTTGGAACAAAAAAGATGATTTAAAGTGGAACCATCCTTCTCATGCTTCCTAATTTAATGTGATTGATGATAATTTGTTTGGACAACTACAATTCTCACAAATACTTCGGTGTCATTTTGGGGAATGGAAAAAGCATTGTGTTGATTTGAGCTGCAGAATTACCAGTGGTCACTGAAGTGTTCAAATAAAAATAACTCTTCCAGGATGGTTTGGGATTGGAATACTAAATGCAGCAGTGGTTGCTGCTTTCAGGAAATTGTAGATGGAGTGATTCAATGTTAACTGTTTTAAACATAACTAGCCATACAGCAGAGTTTTAATTAAAAGTGCCTAGAAGTAAGTAATTATTTTAGCAATTCAAGCCGGAGCTAAAAATGAGGTTCTCACCCGTTTGTAAAGCAGGACACTGTTAAAAGATGATCTTTTATTTCTGAAGAATTTAAGTTGTTATTCCGTGTCTGAAGTGGCAAAAAGGCATGGGATTGTTGTTTTGCCCAAGATGAGACAGCAATAAGCATGGAGCCTGAAAGAGAATGATGTCCCCACTCCAGCTCCTGGGCTGTGAGGCCAGGGTGTTCCAGTCTGGCAATTTCAAGAGATGCTGCAGAACCAGGATTTCCACAGCCAAGGCAGTTTTCCCTTGTTGTGTGTTAGGAGATGCCTGGCAGTGGAGATCTGGGTCCCAAGGCCCAGGTCCTGTCAGAAGAGACCTATATCAACTGCTGAAAACATGTCTTCAGGACAAAATTCTTTTGAGAAGAAATAATTACTGCTATCTCCTGCCTGGTGAAGGTCCATCAACTCCTGACAGCCTCTGGGGCTGGTGTTTGGTGGCAGCTGGCATGGGGTCTTGCCATGACTGTGAACCACAGGTGTTTTTTGCTGGTCTGGAACCTGAGCTCACGAGTGAAGCTGAGCATCTGCTTAAAAGCTTCAATGCAGGGATGTCTAAATGAGAACTGGAGATTTGCTCCTCTCTTCAGACCTCACAGACATTCAGCCTTTTCCAGCCTAGAGTTACTCAGACTGCATGGGACAATTATCCACCTAAACCTGGCAGCAGCTGCACTCTGTTCCCTTGGATTTCAGAAAAAAGTCCTCATCCTGGAAGCTGCACTTCCCATCCCAGAGATAACTAACTTTCTGCCTAGATGGCAACACTGCAATAGCAGGAGTGATGAAAAGATGAACAAAGATGCTATTATTTATGCACTTGTTACTCAGCTCTTGTTTATAACGAGTATTCGTAGTCACTTCCCACCAGCCCCTCCATAGGCAGGCACTGATACACACTGTGTGACATTTTCTGTGAGTGCCAGATTCCTCACTCAGCCGTGCTCTCGCCCTCCTGGCCCTTTGCTGGGGCTGTGGGTAACACTGTGGATCCCGCTCCATTCATAATTACCAACACAGATGCCTGTGCCTGTGTAGCAAATTACAGGATGGCTAGCACATGGCGGCCTCTAATTGCACCGCCAGCAACAGAGGTTTCCTGCAGTTGGCACACGTATTGCTGCTGGAGAGGGTGGCAGTGGGCACAGGAGAGGGAGGAAGGCTTTGCTGTCCATTAGTGAGGTTTGAACCCCAGTGTTTCTTCGTTTTCTAATTGGTTTGTCTGCTTTGAAGAGGACCAAAAAGCAGAGTTGGGTGAGAAATGGGAAACTGCTGGCTGGGTGAGCACATGCTCAAGTTTCACTGCTACAGCACAGCCCTGTGTGAGCCTCGGTGCTCTTGGGGGCTGTGGGAGCAGCTGAAAGGCTACCACAAATAAAAATATAAAACTGCTTCAGGCTCACCTCTCCGCTCAGAGACTTGCGAGATGTCGCAGATCCTCTGCCAGGCAGTGGGATGCAAGTCAGAGAGCTGTCCCCTCCTTCCTGTGGAAGCCCCAAAATGTGTGAGCTGCTCCCCACCCCTAGCAAGGGTGAGTGGCAGGTGGGGAACCGACCCAGCCTGGGGACAGTAATGCAGCTAGTGGGAGCATCCCTGCCCACAGGATGCCCCAGGGGAGCTTGCATCCTCAATTCCTCTGTCGCCAGGAGCCTGGAGGTGCCCTGCAGGTGGGAAGCATCCCCAGGCAGTTTTGGTTGGGGCTGGAAGAGTCGCTGCTGCAGGACTGTGCCTGCTTCCACTCTGTCTCAGCCAGGCAAAGATCTCTGTGGACATGCTTGGTTCATCCTGCTGTGTCAGGGAAATTTTTTCAGACATTCAGCCTACATTTCTGCTTTCTTAATCTCATTCTTAATGTTCTTTGCTTAAGCCCTTGGGGCAGTAAATAGGAGGCAGTTTAGCAGGAATAGCTAAGTAGATGTAATGAGATTTCTGCTCAGGACAGCCTTGCCTCTCCGTTCATCTGCGTCATGCCACTTCTGCTTGAGTCAGCGTCCCCTGGAGACGTGCTGCTTGCTGAGGTCTTCCCCCAGGATTTATATTTAGTTCTTTCAAATCACGACCAATTAGCTTTAGAGGCCTCTCCCTCTGTTCCCGTGGCTGACTGTAGGTTCCTCAGCTCCTAGCAAAAACTGGAGACCACAGGTCCTTCCCACCTGAAGTTTGTCTGTTCTCAGTTACCGCTGCTCCTCACAGTGAGGCAGTTTCCTGCAGCATTTCCAAGTGTAGGAATAGTGTCGGTGTTGTACTCCCTTTGACCTCAACTTCTCACAGACATGGGAGAGCTTTTGTAGGTCTCAGGCTTCCTTTCTGCTCTACCAATGACTCTTTCCGTTTCCAAGATTTACAAATTCCTTTAAGTGTTCTGCTGTTACTGCTTTCAATTGACTTTATTTACTTTTCACTTTTGTCCTGCCTCATTCTTTCTCACCTTGCAATTAAGTTCTCTGAACTCCTGCCCAGTCTTTCTCCTCCTCCCCTTTCACACCTTTTTTTCCTCCCGGGAGTGAGACACTCACTGGGGTGGGCAGCAGCTGCAAAGTCCACAGAGAATGGAAGCTCCTCTTAGCCCTAAAATGCAACCATAAATGAGGACTAACATCCCTGTACCCCCCGTTTCACCCAGCTGATAGGAAATTTGCCTCCTGAGCCTGCTGCAAACAGCTCCCAGTTATCCTCGTGGTCCTCCAGTCCTGTACTCTTGCAGCCATTCTTGCCCTTGGATGCCCCCCAGAGCCCTTCTGCTGCACCCCAGGGAACAAAAAACACACCCTTGGTACCCATTGCTATGAGAAGGCACCACACTGGCAGGCTATGACATAGTCTTGCTATTATTTCAGACCCTTGGAACTGGAAAACATAGAAAAACAACAATTACACTTAATGACTGTGGGGGCACAGTGCAGGACTCCAAGCCTGGGCCAGCTCTGAGAGGCCAAGCCACCTTCCAGCAGGCTGGGTACAAGCCACTGTGTGCCCAGGGAGATAGGGATGCTATCCCTGGCTCGGGGAGGAGATTGAAGTGGCTGCCATCAGATGGAGAGGTGCCTGTGTTGCACAGCGACAGAGCTCAGTTCTGCTAAGCAACACCAGCAGTCAGGGCTTGAGCAGCTCGGGCACAAAGTCACCTGAGACTGCAGGGTGCTCAGTTGTGCTGCTCCAGTTGTCTGAGCTCACCTGGACCAGCCTCTCCTGCAGAGCTCACCCCAGGCAGCCACAGCTCCTGAGGGGCAGGTGGAGGTGCAGAGGAATCTGTAGCAGCAGGGAGGTTTGCTGTGTGTGTGGCAATGAATAGTAATGGATGCAGTGTCATCCACTTCTCTGGCACTGCCTGGCCTCATGCTGACCTGCCCAGCCTGCCCTCACCTGAGCACCAAGTACCGGCTGGAGAGTGGGATGGATTTGTTGAGGAGGGCTGTCAGGGAGCTGTCTCCGCACAGGGTTAAGCATTTTTCATTCAACATATTCCCTGCTGTTGCTAGAGGTTTTGATGCAGCAGTGTGCTTTAGCACAGTCTAGCTTCAAATTAGCTTTTTTTAACAATAAGTCTGAATTTTGTTATAAGATGCCGGAAGCTTTTTTTGGCCTGTGGTGTGCAGGGAGATGTGAACAGCTCATCTTGGGGTCTCTGTTGCCCGTGAGTGTATGGTCTCTGATGGATATTGTTCCTTACAGGTCCATACCTTTGCCCGTGTATTTCAGCCTCAGCCCAGCCTCCTCCCATAATGTTTATCACCTCTGAAAACACCCACAGCATTTGAATCAGTCTGTTTGGGAAGTAATTTATGTTATCAGATGTATGTGTCAGAAGGAATTTGTCCCTAGAGCAATTAGGTTCGTTGGTTGTCTTTCATGGGATCTCTCTTGATTTATATAAATTGCAGTAAATCTAGGCTTGGCCTCCTGTTAGTCAGGCTGGGGCTGGTTCCACCAGGGTGATGAAAAGCTCCTGGGTTTAATTTCTCTGCATATTCTCTCGTAGGCAAGCTCCTATATTTGCTGCCTGCACGTGTGCATGAATGGTCACCAGTGGCCCTCCCCGAGCCCTGCAAGCAGCAGCTGCACACTGCAACACAGAGCAAAGCAGCTCCACACCACCCCTGAGCCATCATGTTGGCACAAAATGGGCATGTTTGCTTCAAATTCCTCCTTGGAGCAGCTGGCATGAGATGCCCCTGTTTGGCTCTTCCTGTTATGTTGCAAATTGATGTTCAAATAATAAGCGATGTGAAATGATGCCCTTCCTGTGACAGCTGCGGAAGAAGTCTGTGTGTATCATACACAAACAGGCCCTGACCCAGGCACCTCAGGGTTTGAGTAAGCCTGTTGATGGGCTTCAGATACAGCATGTTAAGTGCTTCCTGGGTCAAACCCCAAGGAAATGCCTGCTGGTTCTGGCAGGCAAAACAGCCACAGGATGTGCTGGGACAACAAGCAGGGTAGAAAGCCACCCCAGGATGAGAGCATGCTCTAGCCCCTGTTTAACAGACCAGAATAGCTCCTGTGGATCTCAGGTCTAGAGACCTCCCTCTTGCAAACCCTCTGCTCTGGAGGGGGTGGGAAATCACATCTCCAGTCACAAAAAAATGTATTATATTTTCTCCTCTGGGGAGTGGTTCTGGAAGAGTGCAAATTGTGCCAAGCCAGAGCTGTCCCTGCCTGGCAAAGCCAGTTTGCTCTCACAGACCAGACCTCAGACCTGCTCTTTCACAAGTAGCCAGGTCCACCCAAACCCTCCTGCCCTTGTGGTGCCTCCTGATGGTGACATCCATCCCTTGCCCTAGCCGAGGTCGATCTCACTTGTGGTGAGCTGAGGTTTCCAAGTCTGGTTCTGCCACCGCAGTGGTTTGGGAGAAATGTAAACCAACCAAAAAATGAAGCAGTTCTCAGGACCCAGCTGCCGAGGCTGGGACAGCTCATGGGTGTGCACTGTGTCCCAGAATGACTTCCACCCGAGCAGCAATCATGGTGAGACACCTCTTGTGTCTTGAACTGCTTCCTTCCATTGTGCCCTCCCTTGCTGCCCCTGCCCCCGGCCCACATGGAACAACCTGCAATTCCCACTAGTGTAGATGGGCGCATTCCCTGGGACCAGGGGCTCCCTCGTGATCTATTTGCAGCATGGAGGGGACTTTGGCATTCTCACCCTTGTGCCCTTGCTCCTTGTCTCCCTGCACCCAGAAGTGGGCACTGACCACCAAAGCTGTGCCGTCGCCACCAGCTTGTAGCTGGTGACACCGATCTATTCGTGTGCCCTTGGCTTATCCCCCTGCACCAGAAAGTACTTCCAGTGAAACTGTCCGCTGAACATAATCACAGAGAGTTGCCGCAGCACAGCTGGCAGGTGCAAATAACTTCCTAAATCAAGGTGCCACTGTTACCCAGGGTGCAGAATTATAACTTGCCCAAAAAGAGAAATCTTGACCATTGTCAAGTAATGCCTTAGTGAGCATTGCTGATAGTGGTGCTCACATATCTTACTGCCTCTGAAGCATCCTAAAATGCCTAAGAGGTTGGTTAAATACATATTCTAGAAAATATTCATGCCTCACGTTTTAACACAACTGTTAAGCTGCGAACAGCAGGTGAGCAAAGAGAAGAAGGAAGATGCTTGATTGCTGTAGGTACCTAAAGGACGGTGGAGCCAGGGAGCAAACTGTTTTTTCTGTCTTTGCCCAGAGGCAATTCTCTGATCATCATATCCAGAATTCACGCGTTCCTCTAAGGTGAAGGTCCTGGGTCACGTGCTGTTTGCTCCAGGGCCAGCTAGAGACAGAAGATCCCTGGATTTCTTCTTGTTGTGACTACTACATGTGGGTATTTAGTATTTGATGCTTAATCAAACAGAAACGTGCATAAATGTAATGTAATTATAGTAATAATGATAAAACCCAAACCCAAACAACAGAATGCAAGAAGACACCAAATTACTCTGAAATTAGTCAGACTGTCAAAAATGAGAAAAATGCTAGATGTCAGTGGAGCCTTAATTCCCACCCACCTCTGGGTGACACAGGTTGACAGGCTGTAATTGCACCATGACACACCACTTTGCTCACAGGGCTGGGATGAGGGTTTTCAGGAGGAACAAGGTGGCAGGAGAGGAGAAGCAAGCCGAGCATGGCTGGCAGTGCCGGTCACCCCAGGTCCCTGCTCCATCCAGGCATCCTCTCCTGCATCAGCATTGGGTCTGGGACTTTCCTCCCCTTCACTTACCCCTTTTTGCCTTTACAATCCATCTCCAGTGTGTGGCTTGGTTGTGTGCACCCAGGTATTCCCTGCACAGGTTTATAATGGTAATTTCCTCACAGGTGCTTCTGCAATGGTGTCAGTGTGGCAGCAATTTGCAGCTGCTACTGATGCTGTCTCCTCTGTTCCCTTGCAGGCACAGGCAAGCCTCCCCTCTCAGTTGTGCAGTGAGGGGACTGGGGTCAGTCTGCCTGTCTCATCTGGGGTGCTCAGGGCAGGATATTTTCAGTGTGCAGACCACATTTTGGTGCAGCTGTGCATGCCTAGCCCACCTCAAAATCCCACATCGCTCTCCCTGCTTGCTGGATGCCTGGGAGATGGGGAAATCAGATGGCCCATGGGTTGATGGGCTGGTGGCAGAAACAGAAATATCACAAGCTCAGCAGGGGTAGATCCCCATTCTCTGGCAGGGCCATCAGCTCCTTCAGCCTGTCACTTTAGCAAGTCACTGTTCCTCTTTCCCGTCTTTCCTTCTCAACTAGATCATACAGGCAGTGATCTTTCAGGCAGGAGCCTTTCCTGTGCACAGCCCAGACATGTTCCTGGAGCATTGTCTCTCCTGTCACAGATGGGAGCATGTGTTCCAGCTGATCTCCAGAACGTGACCATGTAATTAATTCTCCTAATCCACAGGTGAAGTGAAAGCTGCACAAACAACTTTACATGGATGCTACCAAAGTACATCTAAGCAAGAGTGATGATGTATTGCATTTATGTACCCTAGACCAGGTATTTCTTATATCATGTACCATGCTGGTAGAAACATGTTCTGAAGGATGAAACTAGTGGTTTAAAATGCTGACCTATCAGTTTTTCTGAGTACTTTGATTAGTTCTTATTTTCTGTTTGCACAGCACCATCTAAATTCAGCTTTCCCTCAGGTCTTAAACAGTAAAAACTTCAAATAAGCTCCACTTATAGGGAGACCCAACCCTTCAAAATGTTCTTCAAAAGCATGGCTGCTGTGGGAGAAAGACCACAGGTGACCCTCACCATCCTGCAGTGATGCTGACCTTCATCAGTCCTCCCAAAACAAGGAGAAACACTGAGGCATCTTGCCCATGCCCAGCTCTTCCATGGTGGTGGTTTCACAGTACACCACAGCAAACCCTCAATTTAGCAGGAGAATTCTCCGCTGTGTAATGACACCAACCAACCTTGAGACAGGAGTCCTTCTGTGCTTTCTTGTAGAGGTATAAAAGCCACAGACAGGTCATTGGGATGTAGCTTTTTGAGAGCTAATGTGCATGCTCCTGCTGAAAGACAGCACACCGTGTCTGCCAGAGCCTTAGTTAGTCCTGTCAGTGCGTGCCTGGAGACCCTGGTGTGAGCCTGGGTGGAGGCAGGCACTGTGTGGTGTAAATATATGTCGGATAAATATGAAATTACTTTGTACTGGGGACAGGTGTGTAGAATTTAAAGGAAACCATGTTGATATCTGCCTACCCTTGCATCAGACCCAAGGAGGCCCTGTCACTCAGGGTGCTCCAGCTTCTCCTGGTGGTGCAGCCGACCTCTCCTGCAGGCCTGGCTCTGCAGTCGTGGAGAAAAGGCTGCTTGGACCTTCACTCTGTCCCTAGAAACAACCCCACCCCTTTTTCTCAGAAGAAAATCTTCCCTTCTTCCCTTCTCTGAATGTTACTGATTCTTAGCTTGTGCAGGGAGCAGTTTTTGATATTCCTGCAACACCTTTTTGGCAACATTCCCTCCCCCAAGGAGCAAGGGTGGGCACAATCATTCCCTGGCTTGACAGCAAGCGGTACCCATAGCAACTTCTTCAGTGCTCGACTAAGGGATCAACACCTCCTGCAAGATGCCCTCTACTCTTAAATGTGTCAACGTTGACAGCTTCAGTGCACCAATGCTGTGATCCAGTATGGTTTGGCATCCTCACCTGCCCAGTGTGTCCCTCCGAGTGACCCTGCACTGTGTTGACCTGACACTGACAGCAGTGGACTATGGAGCCTCTCCATAAACTCAGTTTTTGGATAAATGAGTAAACTAGCAGCTGTTCTCCATTTGCAGTTATTGAGACATTCCTGGGGCTGGATGGAGCCCAGCCATAACAGTAATTGCCCACATTAGGATGGCAGGGATGTTGGGGTCAGCCTGACCAACCTGCTGGCTGCAAGAAGCCCTTCCCTGGAGAGGCAGATGAGGACAGAGCTATGAGGAAGAATGAGGCAGTGTTCCCTGCAATGGCAGCCCTTTGCCATCCAGCAAAAGTCATGGTGAGGGTGTAACAGGGATATGTGGTGTGCTCCACACACACATTTTATTTCTTGATATTAAAAGCTGAAAAATCACTTTTGCTGCTGTGATGGAAAGTTTTGGGGGCCTCACAGGACAACTGCTATGCCTGGAGTGCGGTGACTTGGTGGTCCACCACTCATGGTGGATGAGACTCCTCTTGCTCGGTGGTGAAGAGAGCCACTGAGAGCCCACTTTGTCCTGCCAGGGCTTCAGTTTAAGGAAATGGACTGAATCCATTAAAAACAGTGAGGTGGCAAGCCCAGAGGCAGAGCGACACAGCATCCCTGAAGCAAAGAGAGCAGCTGTCACTGCTGCTTGCTCTGCTGCTGCCATCCTGCCATGTGAAGGCAGCTGGGGCTGTTGCCAGGGCCCAGCTCCAGAGACACCCAAGCATCGCCTCCGCTAAGCAGCTTTCCTTACAGCTCCCTGTGGCAGGATCAGCACTGTGGATGAGCTGAGGCCACCCATGTGGTGCCAGGACTGGGGTCTCCACAGCTGGCTGCAGGTTCAGCAGAGCCCTTCTTAGCAGGGAGCTGTGGGCAGCTCTGGGCTTACAGAGAGCAGGGACACCAGAGCCCAGTCCCCCATATGGTCTGGCCACAGGTCTCTGTTGGGTCTCTTCCTGCTGCCACAACCATGTAATCCCTTCCCAAGCGAGCCAGGAAAAATCTTGCAGTGGGTGCTTGGTGTATCACATCCTGCCTGAGCTCCATCTGGCCTGGAAATTGGAGGGGGGAAGCTTAGTCTGCAGCTCCTGGTGCAGTGCTGAGCTTCCCAGATACTCCATTGTTACCCTGAATGCCCTTTTCCTGACAGCACAACCGAGGGGGAACTGCTGAAACACGGGCACCTTTTATTTTCTTCTTTTATTTTTGTGTTTTTGTGGGGCATGACTGCACTGCACTGTGTGCTGTGCATGGCAAACAAATGGGTGTTTTCAGGGCTGCAGGGCTGAGCATTTTGGGGCTGGCTCTGCAGTGAGGCATCTGTCTGTCCGTCTGTGGAGCTGCCTGCAGCCACCTCCGGCACAGGAGGCCTTTGGCAGCACTGCCACAGCTTAGCTGGACCTGAGGAGCTCCAGCCCAGCTCGCAGGTAATGGGGGGAGTGGAGGCCATAATGTTGAGCGAGTAATCATCCTCCTGCCTTGGCTTTTGTCACTCGCCCTGCCTGGGCACATGCCTTGTGTCAGGCTGTGCAATCCAGCACAGGGCTTGGACCCCATCCCTGCCAGCTGCTAGGGCGGCTGAGACAGCACATGCCCACATCCTGCAGGAAGTCTGGGATGTAAGAGTGCCTTGCTTGGGGCTGGGGATGGAGATTCCTCACGTGCCTCACCCTGACCAGCACTCACCGGGGTGTCCCCCGTACCTCCTCCCTGGCAGCAGCTCCAGTCCCAGAGCTTGGGCTGGCTTCTGCTGGCATAGGCTGAGGAGGGGACCAAGGGGCCAAGGGCAGTATCCAGAGGAGGCACCACCAAAGCCTGTCAGGGTTAGATACCTGCAACCCCAGCCAGGGCAGAGGCAGTGCTGAGCCCTGGGACGTGGCACTGGTGCTGGGCCCAGTAAAATTTCCCATCTCCCAGAACCCGTGGTTTGTCCCAGCCATATCCTGGCTCCATGCCAGGAAAGCGGGGTCATCCCAGCATCCACAGAGGTGCACACCCACCAACACCATAGCCATGAGCATTTTAAGGAGCAAGGGGCCAGATGGCTCCTTGTCACAAGCTGCCTTTGCAGCTTTGAGGGTGTGCATGACAGACCCAGAGCTTCAATTTTTGCAGGTACTGGGCCCTACCATCCCTCTAACACAGTCCACAGATCTGTCACCTGGTGAAATGTCACCTCCAATGGGTCATGGCTGGGGCAGTGGTGAGGTGATGGGCCCCGTGTCTGCCCCTCTCAACAGAGGCAAAAATTAAGCCATTTAGCAGGGACACAGTCTTCAGATCTGATAAGTGGCTAATTTTGCTTCCAGGGTGGTGTGGCAGGTTGCACAGAGACAGAGATGGTGTGCTTGTTCCTTGCCTCAGCCAAACATGCAAATACTAACAACTGGGTAATCTTGTGTGCTCGGTGTAGCCCTGAGGCATTCCTTATTTGCTTTGCAGCAGCAAAGATTTGTGTCTGATAAGAAAATCTTTCTTTTGACAGTCTTCTCTTTTTTTACAGAAAGTCTTCAGCTTTTCTGAAGGGCCTTGGGAAAGTTAATCCTAACATCTGAGGTTTCACCTACCACCCACCATGCATGTCAGTGGTGGAAACACTGGATAGTTGGGATTGGCACATACTGGAAGTGTACTTCCACTTTTTGCCTGCCAGCAAGAAATCCCAGACCCCGGAAATACCTCTTGCCAAGGAAGGGAACAGCATCAGATAGATGCTGAGCACTCAGAAATCATCACTCTTCCTCTACGGGAGGAAGGCTTAAAGTTGTGCCTGGGTGATGTGAAGCGCTGCCCCACGCAGCCTCAGAGAGAGATGTGGGAGTCACTTTGTGCACATCTCATTAGCTTGATGCAAGGGCCAGGCTAGTCACCAGCCTGCCACAAAGCCAAGAAACTGAAATACTCACTCTGTGGTCTGTTCTGGCTTTCCTCAGGCTGCCTTGGAGTATCTGCGACACTTGCATCCCCCACTGAAGTACTGATTTGTTTCTGTCAGGCACCTGGAGATGGTGCCTTGGTGTCAAGCCGGCTCGTAAGTCACTGCTTAATTTGATGTAGGACATGATGGCACAATGGTGGGGCCTGGGTGACACGACCCTGATGAGGCTGTGTGCACGGCGCCGAGCCTGAAGCACCTTCCTGCTGAGGAAAGGAGTGTGCTGGAAGGGTAAAATGCATGAGAGGACAAAAAGCAGCTGAGGAAAGCAGCCTGAGACCCTTAAGGATCTGTCTGTGTTCCTGGCATCTCCTGGTTCCTGGTACCCCATGCCAAGACAAATCCCACATGAAAGCATGGTGGGCTCTCACCTCCACCTGGAGTGTAGTTGGAAAGTAAATTGGTGAATTTAGCAGGGGGAGAGGAGGCATGCTGTGGTCTGTTCCCTCACAGCACGGTGCCGCTGCTCCCACATGGCTCCTCCTCTCTGTCATCCAGCTTGGAGCCATTGCCCCCAGCGCTTTCCTGACTCACCTTCCCAAACCGCCTCCTCCCGCCCCACTTGCGCAGAGCTGCAGGGTGAGGGTGTGCATTCAGCAGAGGTGTGATGGTAATAACAAGGTGTAGGGCAACATAAACAGGAAATCCTGCCACAAGATAGCTCCACAAGCACTTAATCAGGCTTTCAGAGTGATCCATCACCCCAAAGAGATGGACCAACCCTATATCCTCTTGTAATGCCAGGTGGGAATGCTGCTGTCAGGGTGACAGAGTACTGTGCCTGGTCCAGCTGCTTTGCCTTTGGCAGCTGTACCCTCCTGAAAGCAAATGTGAGAGGGAGTCAGATGCCTGGCAAATCCAAAGGAGAAAGGTTGACTTGCCAAAACTATTTAGTCTATTCAAGGCAGAGTAATAAATGCTCGTCTGAGTAGCGTCTACTATTAGTGGACCTGTTCCAGAATGGTGGGAGATGTGATTAAAAAAAGAGTGTTTCCATTTTAATAACTAATTAAACAGCCTAACTTAGCCAGGGACCGCTGCTGTGGAACTAAATCCAAAACTAAAAGAAATAGTGGTAGCTATAGCCCGAAGCCTTAGCAGTGAATGAGTGATAAAGCGAAAACATCTGTCCCTTGGAAGAAGGTCAGAAAAGACTGATAGTCCTCTTCCAAATGGAGAAAAACCTCTCCACACTGGGAAATAAAACTGTTCCCATTGGACCCATGCCCTCCAGTCCTTGACAAGCCAGCCAGGGCAGTGGCAGATGCTCTGTCTGCTGCTGTGGTTCAGGCATATGGCTGCGCGTGGGCTGCAGTGGTCCAGGCTTAGCACGGAGCCAGTGCGATGCTGTGCTGCCACAAGAGTGGCTGGTGTGCCCCAGCCTGGCCCTGGCCCTTCTTGTGGTGTTGCTGGTCTATTAAATCATCTGCTGGGCTGACAGCTCCCCAGTGTCCTCATGGCTTTGCCTGCAAAGCTGGCTTAATTCCTGGCCTTGAAACAGGCTGGAAACACAGCATGCATGGGGATTTGCAGTTCTCAGCACGTTTATCAGGGAAAACCTTTTCCATGAAAGTTAGGGTCAGCCCACAGCCTCCCCCATCATATTATGCTTGCATAAGCGATCATATTCACCTGGGTTTCCTGATGTTGCACTGGTGCCAGCTTTCTATCTGCTTTCCTCAGCACAGAGGGCATCCTGCCTTACCTTGGAGGCCGTTTTTACTGGATTTGTACAAACCAGGTTGCCTGAGTTGCCTTTGCCCTGGTGCTGAGGTAGGTAAGGTAAAAAACTACTCTGAAGAGGAGCAGAGAGGCAGCAAGATGCCCATGCATGTCTGCAGGGAAGAAGGCTGCAAGCTCAGAGTGTGGTGCCACATGCTGGGATGCAGCACCAGACCAGGGAGTCCCCACAGCAGCGGCCACTGAGAGCATGAGCAGAGACCTCACCCCACCTGGTTTTGCATCCAGAACTGTGCAGCCAGATCAGGTGGGAAAAAATTGCCTCAACAGATGCGTTTGACAGAAAAACCTTTTTGTTTTTTCCTCTGACAGGTTCCCCAGGCAAATCTGGAACAACCCATAGAGGATGAGTTGGGCACAGATTTTCCTTAAAGCGGGCAGTCATCTCTCCAGAGACGGTGTCTTATTTCTCTCTGTGGGCACGGCTGCCAGGCAGAGCAATAAATCTTTCAGATGGAAGTACTTGGCGTGGACTTAAATTCACATTTCTTTCTGCAATCTTCTCCGCTGTACAACAGCAACTCTTATTTCTGCTCCCATCCTGCTTATCGGAGCACAGAGCCTCTTCAGGCTGCTGACACCTGCCTGCCTTGGGTCACACTTATTCCTGCTACTTTGGGATGAGGCAGAGAGAGAGTGACTCTTCCTGTGGGAGGCTGCACTGGTTTATTTATCAGAGGAAGCCATTCTGCATGCCACAGTGGCTGGACTGTGCTTGTCTCCTGGAGGGATTTGTGGTGTGTGTTTGACCTGCACATGGAACAGCCCCAGCACGGCTCCACTACTATGGAGGATCAGAGTGGCCCCTGCACTGCTCCAGAAAGGATCGTAGAATTACAGAAGCATAAAATGGTTTGTGTTGGAAGGGACCTTGAAGATCATCTAGTTCCCATCTAACCCCCCTGCCATGGACTGGGACACTTTCCACTAGACCAGATTGCTCAGATCTCCATCCAACCTGGCTTTAAACACTTCCAGGGATGGGGCATTCACAGCTTCTCTGGGCAACCTGTGATAGTGCCTCACTATCATCACAGTAAATAATTTTTTAGTAGTATATAATCTAAACCTACTCTCTTTCAGTCTGATGATGGAAAGCAATTGAGTGCTGGGAGTGGCATGTGCAGAAGTATTCCAGAATAATCCATGACATGCCAGTTGTGGTGTTTTGGGCCCTTGGAGCTGGAATTTGTTCAACCGCCTTTTCTCCTGACCTCCAGGCTGCCAGGATAACAGCTTCTCTCCTCTTATCTCAGCTGATGCTATCACTGTTCCTCCCATGCCCGCAGATACATGTCATGTGGTAAAATCTCCCTCTAGGGGAAGCTGCCTTGCCAGCCTGGCTGCCAGTAAGCCTGGTATGATCCTTCTTTTCAATTCAGGGTGGAAAGGGGTCAGGAATAAATGCTTCTCTACTTATTAAAGCATCTTTCATCCAAAAAAGCCAGTATGGTATCCTGCCCTTTGATCTGTATATGAGAGCTGGCAAAGGAAGATTACAGCTTAAACCCCTCTTAGCACAAAGCACAGTGCTGGACTTTGTAAAATCTGAATTGTTCCTACCTCTAGTGTGAGTTTGGGCAAGCCCCTCATCCTGGCATCGCTCTGGGGTAAGGGGACAAAGGCAGGTGGGTCCCTGTCGGTAGGGGTTTGTCTTCTTCCCAATATCTGTCTTTTGCTGGGTGGGGAAAGACTGATTCTGTGAAAGCCACTTGGGAAGCTATGGACTGGAGCTGGGTACCCAAGTCATTGCCTGTTTTGCCACAGAAACAAGTCCCTGATTGCAGGTAGATGTGTCTGTGTGCACACAAACACACCCTCACGTGGGCACTCCTTCTCCAGTGGCACTGAGGATGTTTTTTCCTCACACGCTGGTATTTTGCTGAGCTCAAATGTCCCTGGCAGAGGGAGCCTGAGCAGCATTGTGTCTGAGGGACCCAGGGCTGCCTGCTGGAGCTGAGGAGGGAGGAGCATTGGTATGGGTTTCTGCTGGCCGGTGAGATGAATCATTTGGGCCCTTCCATTCTCTTTACCATCAAAAAGAAGGTGGCAAGTAAGCTTTGTAATATGCAGCTTAAAACACAAACCTGCAGTTAAAAAAGGAAGCACAGAATATGCTGAGTTGGAAAGGACCCACAAGGATCATTGAAGTCCAACTCTTAGCTGTGCACAGGACCATCCCCAAGAGTCACACCATGTGCCCAAGGGCACTGTCTAGACACTTTGTGGACTCTGTCAGGCTGGTGCTGTGACCACTTCTCTGGGGAGCCTGTTCCAGTGCCAAACACCCCCTGGGTGAAGAACTTTTTTTCTAATATCCAACCTAAACCTCCCCTGACACAGTTTCAGGCCATTCCCTTGGGTCCTGTCACTGGTCACCACAGAGATGAGATCAGTGCCTGCCACTCCTCTTCCCCTCATGAGGAAGTTGGAACTGCAGTGAGGTCTCCCCTCAGTCTGCTCTGTTCCAGGCTGAACAGACCAAGTGACCTCAGCCACTCCTCATATGACTTCCCCTCAAGGCCCTTTCAATCTTCATTGCCCTGCTTTGGACACTCTACAGTAGTTTAATATCTTTTTCATATTGCAGTGATCAAAATTGCACACAGAATTCAAGGTGAGGCAAGGACAGGTTTGCTACATATACTTCTTACTACTGTTTCCCTGTGTGCCGTAATTGCTCTGTGTGTATGTCTGTGACAAACAGGCAAAAAATGGAAATATAACATAGGTTCCCTGAGCATAGTGTTTAAGGGAGACACTGAGGGGAGAGGTGGGCAGATTCACTCCTCATTACCTGCCTAGTGATCAATAAAGTCTCCTCAGATGTTGAGGCAATGCTCAGACATGCCAAACAGATGAGCTGAGTGGCTTTTCTGTGCAATAGAGTTTTGGAGAACAGCTGGTCACCCGGGCTCGATATCCCTCTTGTAATACACAGGTGAGACCCTGGGCCAGGGGCTTGCTCCAGCCTCTTGATTATAAAGGACGTGGCATCCCAGAGGATTTGGGAGAAGATCTGATAAAGGCTGTGCCTGGAGTGAAGGCACAGCCTGTGCCTTGTGAAACCAACTCTCCTGGCCCTGCCCCAGAAGCTCAGCCAGGGGCTGTGCCAGCTGTCCAGGCTGCAGCTGGTGGGAGCAGTACACAAGACATGGTCACCTTGTCCTGGATGCTGCCAGCTTCTGCAGAGAAACCTCCAGGGGTTGATCACTCTCCATACATATATAAATCCCATGCGAAGTGTGGATACCTCTCAGGTTTCTCCCCGGTGCATCACTTTGGGGAGATGTTGATGTCCTTACCTTGGTCCTGGATTTGTTCTCAATTTGACAGAGGGAAAAACAGTAAAAGAGAGAATGGGAGTGTGTAGGAATGGTCTGCTTTTCACAGCACACCTGCCACGGCACAGAGGCTGGAGGGAAACCTCACCAGTCTGAAGAGCTCAGGACCAGGGGTCACCTCTAAGCTTGACCCCTTTGCAACAAGACACTGTCATGGAGCAGCTGCCAGGGCCTTGGCTCTGGAGATGGCAGTGCCCTGTGTGCCTCCCACCTACCTGTGCCCAGGCAGGGCTGTCGGGTGAGGAGCGGAAACGCTTTGCTCCCCACCCTGCTGTGACTCACAGGGCACCTGCTCTGCCTGAGCTGCTGAAATTATTTCAACATGCGCTGCTATCTGACCCATTCCTAAGGCAGGTGTCCCCTTGGCAGGTCCCTGGTGCTCCAGTGACCCTTGAAGAGCATCCTGCCTGGCATGGGACATTTGCAGACCACTTGCTTGTGGACCGCTGCGATGTTCCTCCTAATGCCCTGTGCCAGCCCTTGCCCCTGAGCTCCATGGGGATGCTCCCAGCCATGACAGCCAGCACCACCTGCATGGCATAGAAACAAGGCATGGGTGTTGCAGAGATACCTCTTTAATTGCCCTGAAAACTACCCCTCCGAGTTCTTGATCATCCTTCGACCTGTCCAGACAATCGTGATGCTATTTTTGCCTCAACTGGATCTGTGCTGCAATATGTCATATGAATACAGCTTGTCACCGTGATAGCTCTCTTCCTTCCTAATCTCTCGTCACAGTTGTCGGTCATGTGCAAGAGAGTGACTCCTTTCCTGTGACAGAGAAGTGTAATGCCTAAAGGATTACTTTCAGGCAACCCACAGGGGATTCATCTTGGCAGCCACAAGTTACTTTGTTTTACACTACGTTCCTTAAACCCTCTGTTTTGTCTTTCTAGCATCACATGGAAGAGACTTCCAGGTTCCCTTTTACTTTCCTCTGCTACTCTTCAGCAGGTTTGGTGCCTAAAATCCCATGGGACTTTGCAGGAGCTGAGCACTGCTTTGGAGAAGCAGCAGAGACCAGCCAGTGGGAACCGCCACAAGAACAGTTTGAGCTTTCACAGAAACTCTAGGCTCCAAGAGGATATGCCTAAATGTCCATGGCTCCAGTTGCTGTCTCGGGTGGTCTCTGGGCTGTCTAGCTGTGATCACCATCCCAGAGGCTGTGAGTGAAGCGCCTCTGGCGTGGGACAGCCAAGTCCACCACGCCATCATCTTGCCACCAGGAATTTTCATGGAGAACCATGATGTGGGATCTGTTTGGAGGTGGTTCTGGGGTTCAGTCACCTCAGCCTCCTTGCCCCAGCTTACTCCCAGGCCTGCC
This sequence comes from Falcunculus frontatus, assembly GCA_013398115.1. Classification (NCBI taxonomy): domain Eukaryota; kingdom Metazoa; phylum Chordata; class Aves; order Passeriformes; genus Falcunculus; species Falcunculus frontatus. The sequence continues at coordinate 512,787 of VZRV01006381.1, read as the reverse complement.
CCTTTCACACGGTGGTGAGGAGCTGCTGGCATTTGTGCCATGCCAGTGCCAACACCTTCAGCGTGGCTGCCGGAGCATGTGGTGTTGCAGAATCTCTCTTGGTGGGACAGAAAGGCCTCCCTGGGTTTGTGCTTGGCAGGAGGCTGAGTGGAGTTCTGGGGCTTTTTCCAACAAACCGGAATTGCCACAGTCACCTGTGGCAAATACAAAAAGTTTATCTGGAATAAACGCGCTGTGCTGGTGGGAACCTGTTATTTGAAAGATGACAGGTTCACTCTGTGTCCCACCAGGGACTGTCTGTTCCCCTGTGGCTGGTGCAACCCTGTGCCACCTCCTTGGCCAGTTCAACAGGAATGAACCTGTGTATGTGCCTCTGTCTAACCTGGGTCAGACATGCCCAAATGGGTGATTTTTCTCAGTTTAAGGATGATGGAGCTGCAGGCTGGAATTGCCCACCTTGGGGAGAGCACCTTATGCCTGCAAAATAGTATATGCTCTGCTTGAGAAACCCTTGGGTTTCCAAAGAGATTATAGCAGCCAGAAACACCTCTCCCTAAAGAAATCAGGGGTCAATAACCTTTGGGTGGGAGAGACTTTAATCTGAATTGCATACCTGAGATATTTCAAGGAAGAAAAGGAGTGGAAAGGCTGCTGCGAGTGGAATTTCCACCCAGTGCAGGCAGCCCGAAGACCTGGGGCACACAAAAGCACCAGGGGAGTTTGCAGCAAAGCAGTGGGAATAAAACAGCTGCTTTGCAGGGAGCTGTGCCCCTGGCTCTCCTGGCAAAAAGGCCTCTTGGAGGGTGGGTGTCAGGCCTTTTATCTGCACTACCTTTGTAGTGATAAGGCTCTGGTTCTTGAGAATACCAGAGATCAAGTGTGGAAATCAAAAGAGGGCTTTAAAAAGAGCGTTTATTTCAAGCTGAAGGAAATAAAATGGCCACCCTGCCATCCTGAGGGAGCTTTAGCAGCCTTGAAACAGGCAGCTCCAGCTCTCCACTTTCACACAGCAAAGCAAAATCTGTATTTGATTTGTGTGCATTAAGGGGGCAGAAGAGTCCTGTGTGAATTTGAAAACTCATAAGGAGAGAAAAAAAAGGAAAAATTCTTTGTTAGTTTTAGAATAAACAATGTTTAGCTGTGTTTTGCAGTTTGTGTTTTTCTCAGGCACAAGCATCAGCAGACTCATCAGACTGAATCATTTCAGAGCTGTGCTTAAGCCTGCTGCTTAATTCTTTATTGCCATCAGAAGTTAAACAGAAACAACTGTTTCTCTTTACCATTCTTTTTAATTTTCTCGTCCTTTTTTTTTTTTAATGTGTAATAGAATTGCAGAGTTACAGGATAATTTCAGAGAGAAGGAACTCAAGGCTAGGCCAGCTCCAAAGCTAGACCAGGTCCTCAGGACTCTGGTTATGAGTTTTTCCAGGGATGAAGATCCCAGCTCCTCACTGGGCAACCTGTGCCAGTGTTTGACCAACCTCATGGCAAGATACTTTCCTTTTAATGAACCAGATTTTCCCTTGTCTCAACCTGTGACCATTGCCTTGGTCCTTTCAGTGTGCAACTCTGGGAAGAGCCTGCCTCTCTCTTCCCTGTAATGCCCTTTAGGCAATGGACAGCAGCACTAGGTCCCCCCATAGATAGCATTAGGACTCACCCCTACCACAGCCCCCCAGATGCAGCCCCACGGGTACTGAGTAGAGGGGAGTTCTCATTTCTCTTGATGTCCTGAATACTCTCTTGCTGATGTGGCCCCATGGGTGGCCAGGTCTCACCCCCCCCCACCCCCTTTGCAGAGCCCTAAACAAGAAATGATGTGTTAGTCACAGAGTTTGGAGGCAAAATACCATCACTGAGAGAGTTCATTAAATATTTGACTTCTCAAGAAGCCTAAAACCTGTATTTGCTTAGAATAAAACTAAGAGCATGACTTGAGAAATGAGAAAGAAGGAAGGGGGTATAATCTTGCAAAGATATGCAGCCTCAGAGAAAAGTATGGACAAATATTCGTTGGAGGTATTAAACAAGTTCAGGTCCCATTCAAGTCAAGGATCTTCTAAGGCTTAAGTGGAAAAAATCTAGCCAATCCATCAGGACGGGAGATGCTTGACCTTTTTGCTTTTGCCCCAAAGTTCAGGTTGCTGCCCCATGGACCACCAGAGGAGCCAGCCTGGGAAGTGGTGATGCTCACCAGCATCCTGAGAGGGATAGCTATGGAAGGAGGTGGAGGGCAGGAGGTGGAGAAAGACGTGGTGCTGCTGGGACAGTAGTCTCTTGGAGAGCTTCCCCCATGCTTAACCCCTCATTTTGGGAGCTAAAAGCCCTGTCATGGAAAACACCTTTGAAGCACTCCCTCCTCTTACTTCAAACTACTCGACTGCTTGCCACCACCTTCACAGCTCTGACACTGCTGGAAACCTGGCTGGGCTGGGGCAGCCGTGGCTTTTGCTGGCTGGGGGGTACAGCCTCTACAGCAGCTGGTGGATATCCCAACCAGCCAGTTCAAAACCTTACCCCCTTTTTGCCCTTCGCTTCTTCCTCAGGCTACAAAAAATCATGCCCACTGATGTGCCTTCTTGCTGGTGGCTGATCTCCCATGCATTCTGCTCTCCCACCACAGCTTGGACCAAAACTGTGGAGAGTGAATCAGGGAAAGCTGGGCACATTTTGAGACCTGCTTGGCTACAAAGAAACATGAGTGTGTCAAAACCTTCACCTCATATCCCCACCTTCCCTTGCTCATTGGACCCCTCATGTCACCCCAAAGCTGGTACATGCTCGCTAAGTCACTGGAGTGCCTTCTGACCACATTTACCCCTTCACCAAAAGGGGGAATGTGACTGCTTTGATGTCATGTGCTGTGCGAGGCACATAGTGGCTCATGCCTGACTGCCCTCTAGTAAAGACATCAAAATTCCCTGGGATGACAATTCTGTGCTGGCCCTCTAATTCCCGTGCCTTACTCTCAGGGTGCCAGACAGATTTCCAGCACTGTCTGCAGGCTGCTGGTTTGAGGTGGATGCTGTTAAGAGAGTTCCTGGATGTACCTGTGCCGTTGCCAAACAGCACATGGTTGCCATAGAGATGTAGGACACGTAGATCTGACTGATAATCATCTTTTTCCCCCCACCCTTTCTTTCTTTTTGCATTAAGTAAAGGAAACTGCATAGCCAGATATGCCTCTGAGGAGCTGCATTGGGAAATCTTGGCAGTCAGGGGGTGGTTTCAGACACTGAAGCTCCAAGCAGCCATGTGTTTACTGGCAGACCAGGGTAATGCTCAGGGAGCAAATCTGCTCCAGAATGGGTGATGGACAGAAGCTGGAGAAGGCTTCAGCTCTGCTGAGACCTTATACTGCTGCACAAGGTAGAAGTGAGCTCAGACCCTGGTTTTGTTATGCACCATCTCTCCACCCCCAAAATACATGATCTCATAACAGCAGAAATACTCTTTCCTAATTAATAATCCATCTTTGTGTCCACAAAGCTCTGCCAGCTATTTCTGCCAGCAAATACTGTTTGCACTTTACAGCATGCTAGGATGTGATCTTTATCTATATAAACTTGATTTGCTCCTGTAGATCCTGGATAAAAACAATATAAGGCCTCATTCACTTCAGAATTACCAACTGCTTGGCTCCTGGCACGTGCCCCAGTGCTACTGATTTTTAGGCAATCTTGCTAGTGTAACTCTTGTTCCAGTTGTGTTTATAACATGCCGTCTCCTTTTGCTTTGGAAGAGCAAGATCAGGGCACAAATAACCATACAGCAAAGAAATAGCTGTTCAAACATTTTATCAAAGACCATAACAGAAGCATTTAAGAAAGTGTTGAAGTGTTAGGAGTTTAAAGAAACAGGGCTTCCCACCAGAGCTAGAATTACCTCCTCCTTTGGCTGCACAGTGTCCTCCTAAAATGGAGCCCCCACCAAACCTTGTGGTTGCTGCAATGTGAGCCCAGCCAAAATATCCAAGATGAGGAAGGCCTTTGCCTTTTTAGAAACTTTGCTTTTTCTCACAGAAGCCCAGAAACCACCCTTTGCTCACCTTAGTGAGTCCTCCCTCATGTGAGGGCTGCCATTAATGTCAGAGGAAATGAGTGCATGCCCAGCAGCATGGGACAGCCTTGCACAACCAGGCCTAAATATAAACCGGACATGAAAGATAAAGTCTCCAGTAAATAAAATTGCCATAGCTTGGGGCCCCAGCCAGCTCATGTTAATGTCAGGGGGCGTTGGCAATCCTGGCTTCCCCTCAAATCAAATGAATTCAGCACATGGCCAAAACATAAGGGTTTTCCCTGATTTAAAAGCATTCTTAAACAGTGCGTGCTAACTGGTGTTTCAAAAGTGCTGTGACATGAGAAGATGAGCAGTGTGGCTCCTCCTCAAGCTCAGCAGCCAGGACTCTCTCCCTCCCTGCACAGCAGTCAGGACATTTCCTGCAGCAGCTCACTGTGCTGCCAGCCTGCTGCCTGCCAGCTGGTGGGATGCTCATGGATGGACACTACACATTCACCAGTGTGCTGGGCCCCATCAGAGGGCAGACATTCTGGTTAATTACCTCCCTGAGAGCCAGACTTTCAGAGCATATAATTCAGCTCAAATTAAATTGCTCATCAACAGGTAATCAGCTGGCCCACTGGATCTGCTAAGAGCCATAGCTGATGCTTTCCTATGCCTGTGTTTTGTTCTTTGACATGTTCCAGAATTTAAGGTCAAGGTGGGAAGCAATGATCCATCCATCCTGCATACCAAAGCCTGCCTTCAAACTGCAGCCTCATAACACCTTTAAATGGCTTTATGTTGGAGGGTTCAACTAAACACCATGTGTAAGATTGCTCTGGCACATCCCTTTTCTGACACTCCTCCAGAAGGAAACATGCCTTCATAGACAGATTTTTGGGCAACCCAGCTGCTGGTCTGGCACAAGATGTGAATTTTTGCAATACAAATGTCTGCAGTGATGATGCTTGAGCTTTCTTGTGTAGCACTTGAAGGGTGTAAACCAACTTGAATTTATACTTGAAGGGTATAAACCACCACCACCAGCAGCAGCAGCAGCAGCAGATGGATCTAATACTGGAGATGCCATGGGCCTCTGAGGATGTGTTGATGCTCTCACCTGCTGCTGGTGACTGCAGGAGATGCCTCATGCCTTGTGAGACATAAGGAAATGTCCAGGCTCCTAAAAAAATACCCTGACATTAAAACAATGCATCAGTTTGTGTTCTGAGTTCTGGAGGGTTTGCAGGACCTTTTGCACTGGTTTCAGCGAGAGAAATACCACCCTGCAGGGTGGTGGTTTGCAGAAAGCAGCTTGGCTTGCCCACACACACAGGCAGAGTTTCAAAGGCGATGGAGATCAAAGGAAAAGGCTTCAGACAAAGCCACAGCACAGAGTACTAGGCATGTTAATAATTTAGAAACAGTCAAATATAAGAATAGTCAAATGCAGGCACTGAAGGAATCACGGGGCTTTCTCAGTGAGTGCATCCCAAGGCAGGAGACAGGCACCAATGCAGGGCAAAGGGCTCTCCCTGCCTTGCTTCCCCTGCTGGCTCACCAAGGGAGGTGACAGACCATCCTCCCTCTCCGGAGGGCCTGGAAGCATGACGTGTTCAAGATGTGTGTATCTTTGGGAATAAAAACCTCTGGTTTTGCTGGTTGTGCCTTTGGAAAGTCGTGAGTGCACAGATTATGGCCAGCTGCCATTCATTCTGTGCACAAGTGACCTGAACCTGAGTACGCTGAGTGCACCCAGCTGGTAAAATGAAATTTTTGGGTGGTTGTTAAAAATTGTTAATAAATATTATTAGGGGGATATATTTTTTTCTTTGGAAATAAAGGATTTTTAATCAAACTTTAGTAACCATGTGCCACGGATCTTCCTTAAACTGCAAGTAATGAACTTCAGCATGAATAGTGTTCTTAGGTGACTAATGGGATATTGAAAAACTCACTTGGTGATTTTTAGGGATGAGTAAGAGATGGTGTAAAAAGAGAGCCTGTCAGAAAAGTGCCTGTAATCCTTCAGCCCTGGCTGCACGAAGAGATGAAAATGGGAACCTGAAATGGAGCTTCTTTATAAACCCATCTCACAATATTAAGGCATAAATTTTAGAGGTAGCCCACATAATGGCTTTCAGTTTCAAGACACAGGTAAGATCCATTTTTAATGGTACTATTTTTTGCTGTGGTGCCTCTGACAAATGGTCAGAGAAACTGTCAGTCTTGGCAGTCCATAAAATTAGCAACATCTCCCTAAAAAAGCTAAAGAGAGGAGCCACTTTCTGAACCTGTAGGGCCAGAGCAGCCCTGGGTGTGCAGCACAGCTCAGGCTCCGCAGTGCTGCAGGGTTGGCTCTCTGGGGCAAAACAGAGCCTCTACAGGTCCTTGTGCCACACCCCATGCTCTTACCAGGTATGGGCATCCACAGCTCCTCTGGGCAACCTGTACGAGTGTCTCACCACTCTCACAGTAAAGAAACTCTTCCTCATGTTCAATCTAAACTTACCCTCTCTCTGTTTAAAACTGTTACCCCTAATCCTGTCCATGGGAAAAAGCTGCTCTCCATTACTCTTACAAAACCACTTTTAGTACTGAAAGGCCACATTTAGTTCTCTCCAGAGCCTTCCCTTCTCCAGGCTGCAGAACCCCAACTCTCTCAGCCTTTCTTTGCCTATTCTATCCTTCTGGTCATTTTTGTGGCCCTACTCTGGACCCCCTCAAATAGGTTCATGTATTTCTAGTACTGGGACCCCAGAGCTGGATGCAGCACTCCAGGTGGGGTGTCACCAGAGAGGAGTAGAAGGGAAGAATCCTCTCCCTCCTTCCACTGCCCACGCTGCTTTGGATGCAGACCAGGACACAATTGGCTTTCTGGGCTGTGAGTGAACATTCCTGGGTCATGTCCAGTTTTCACCCACCAATATCCTCAAGTCCTTGGCAGGGCTGCTCTTCATATGTTCATCCCCCAGCCTGTGTTGATACCAGACATTGTCCCAACCCAGGTGCAGCAGCTTGTACTTGGTCCTGTTGAACCTCATGAGAGCCCCATAGGTGCACTGTTCAAGCCTGTCCAGGTCCCTCTGGATGGCATCCCTTCCCTCCGACATATCGACCACACCACTCAGCTTGGTGGTCAGCAAACTCACTGAGGGTGCACTCAATCCCACTGTCTCTGTCACTGATGAAGATACTAAACAGTATTGGCCCCAGGATGGACCCTTGAGGGACACCTTTCTTTACTGTTTTCCATCAGTACATAACTATAACCTGTTGGACAGAGCCATCCAGCCAATTCCTTATCCACCTAACACTCCATCCCCTATCTTTCCTACTTAGTGTCAGCAATGATGTGAGGGATTGCACAAAGGCCTTAGAGAAGTCCAAGTAGAGACACTGCCTGAGCTGCAGGGCTTGCATGGTGGGAATGTGCTGTCAGTCCTGGGCTAAGCCCAGGGGGCCAGCAGTGTGCTGGGCATCGCCATGCCAGGCACAGGATCAGCCACTGGGAAAGAGGACCAGGCTGCGGGTGATGGAGGGAAATGCTTACTTAGCACCTAATCTTGACAGGCCTTTTTGTTTAGGAGTTCCTTAAGGTACACGCCTACACCCACACTTACGTATAGTATATATACGTACTTATATAGATTTCAAATCCAAAGTTAAAGTGCAAAGGCTTTTAAAAGCTTTAAAGGATTTAAAGGCTCCCACTAGGGGTGATGCTGGTGTGGAAGAAGAGAGAAAATAAAGTTTTGCTCTGGCTGGGGGAGCAAAAATGCAAAAGAGCCATTGTGGGGAAGCCTGAAGTCATCTTTTTATCCGTTTCCAGACTTTGTCACTGTACACAAAGTGTGGTCAGTGTCTGCGAGATGGGGGCAGTCAGTCCCTTTCCCATCATGGGCCCTGATGTCCCCTGCTCACAGGCTGCCTCTCACTGCACAGCACAGTGGAAATCCTGCCACCTCACACTACTAAAATAAAAATAACATGAAATAACAGAAAATTAAACTTGGGTCAGTCGCTACTGATTGGCAGCAAATGGACGGGGAGCAATTTCAGAGAGGGCTGGCATGGGGTAATACAGCCAAGAGCTGATACTTCAGGAAGTATTCACCATGAAATGTGGGTTTTTTCCTCTCTTTTCTTTTTCTCTGCATCTTTTTTTATTGATCTGTGAAAGGAGAGCTCTGCAGATGCAATATCTGAGAGCTGGTGGTATCCTCATGCCTTTGTCCGCAGCTTTTGTCTCAGTAATTGTTTCTGGCTTCCTCTCTACTGTACTGTGGGCTTCCCCCGGGAGGCCTTTTAGCCATCTGAAATTAAAGGTTCTTCTTCATCAGCCCTTTACCTGAGCTTCTTGCTTCCATTATTAACTAGCAATTTTCTTAGCACTCTGAATCAATTCAGTTTTTCCATCAGAGGTCAGGTGTTTCAGCTGGAAAGAGCTGCTGGTGGGGGGGCTGTCACTTCTTTCGGCCCCAGCCCTCCTCCTCCTGCTCCTCACCCAGCACATGGGAGACTGGTTCAATTTCCATGTCCTCCTCCAGCACAAGGAGCTGGAGGTGTGCTGCAGACCTGCATTTCCCTCTTTTCAGTGGTGAAACAGCACAGCCCCCCTTATATTTCCATTTTTCTGGGGAGATGGGTGGGTGTTTCCGGATCAGTACCTGTGTGTTCCGAGCTGAGAGAGGGGAAAGCGCTGCCCTGCTCCTCACACCTTGTGCCCTGCTCCTCACACCTTGTGCCCTGCTCTGTGCCGCGCTGTGTCCGGCACTGTGGGTCCATGACAGATGGCCGCTCAGTTCGCAGCAGCGTTCGAGCCCGGAGGCGCCGGCATTTCCCAGGCAGAGTGCTAACCGGACGCAGAGATTAGCTCTGGCTCATCTCCATGTTTAAATGAACTTCCCCTAATTAGGGAAATTGCCTGTGCTTACACTTCAGACAGATCCTCCCTGGAACTGCATTCATAAACTTCTCGTGCACTGCTGCATACAAGCCCAGTGTGAGGTGATGATTATCCCAAGCCCCTGGCTGATCCCACCTCTGCTGGTGGCCACATCACTGCCCAGGGTTTATGCCCTTTCACCTCCTCTTTGCTCACTTTGCTCACTTCTCACCCCATCTTCACCTGGAGATATCTAGGTTCCTCTTCCCCCATCTCTCAAGGGTTGCCCTAACACCACCAAAGCCATAACCCCACACCTAAATTTTAGTTTCCACCAACCCCTGCTCAAATCCCTACAAGGCCAGCTCATGAAACTTCCCCTACCTCCCTTTGCTAAACATGTACAATTTTAGGAGACCTTAAGAAAGCACATCTTTAGGGTTCTGTGAGTGTTCATATTATATTGCCACTTTTTCTGCTCAAAACAGACTTTTGGTGTATGGTGAAGACCGTGCTGTGAGACAAATTAAGTCTGGGGAAAGAAAAAAAAGAAAACCAAACAATTAAGCTTGTTAAGCTTTACAGACAGCTGCTGCAAGGCTGAAGCAGGACTTAAAAGCTGGGGTTTTCAAAGGGCCCTAAGGGAAGCAGCCATGGGACTGACACTGAATTTAATTTGCTCTATGCTGAAGGAGGCAGCTTTGGAAAAATGCCCACATGCATACTGATTCCTCCAACAGACACTTTACCAGGTTTAGCAAAAATTAGGAGCTCCAGAGCAGCCAGGGAATCCTCATGATGAATAGAGAGCAGAATCCAGAGAAAGGGTACCTCCACCTTAGTGAGGATGTCACAGAGCACCACAGCTTTTAATAGAGATATTACTTTTTCTCAGGAGATGTAATGGGAATTTATCAGCATACACAGACAAGAGAAAACATTTTCAAAACAGAAAAAACCCACCCCAAGCCTCCAGAAATTGCAGATGAAATCTATGTAAGAACAGGAAATAAATTTTCTGTTAATAATCCTTAAGGTTAACAAACTCACCAGAGCCAGACAGTGAGAACAGTGCCCAGCTCTGACACCTGCCCTCCAAAGCACTTTTTATTTTATGTCATTTTTTAATTGAATGGATTTCTCTTTTTCTGTTCTTTGTATTGCAGGCAATGCTCTGGATGGCATAAAGAGGCACTGAGCCAGAACGAGCTGGAATTGAAAGAGATCTGGGGGAAAAGTGGAGCTTGCCTGGTTTGAGGATATTTCTTTTCAGTGTGGAAAGAGACAAACCAAACAGGCAGAGTTCCCTCTGAAGGAAAAGACACCAAAACCTAATTCAAGTCCTGGCTTCAAAGCCTGGTTCCTTATCTAACAGCAGGATTTGTCATCACAATTACAGTCACACAGAGAGAAATAGAATAATAAGAGTGAAAATGCATTGAGTGCTTTTAATACACTGTTGTCAATCTGATTTATTTCATCTTGAATTCCAGTATCTGGAGCTTTTGTTAAGGACCAAGATGCTGCAGTCATGCAGCTTTAGCAGCATTGCAACTTTTCATTACATCTTCTTCTTTCTCTCTTCTATGTGAAAGAAGAAAGCTTGAACCTCCAAATCCTGAAGATCAGGCTTCAAAGATCTTGTGAAAGATGTTTTGTTTCTGTGATTTTAAACCCTCAGTGTTTACAAGCAGGATGAAAATTTTGGGGGTAACCAGGTGAGCATCTGGGACTGGTCAGCATGAGGCATGCATCATAAGAAATAAAAACAAAGAAATTGCCACATATGTGATTTTTTTTTTCCAAATAGCAGGATTTAATGTCAACTTCATAATGGGAAGGAAATGGACAGATACTGAGAGCTGGCAATCCTGCCTTTACCTAGATTTGTCCCAAAAGCAGGATGATATTGACTATGTTGGATGAGACTCTCAAACCTGGTAATAAGGTTTGGCCTCCATGCAGGAAGAGAGAGAATGTGGCATCTGTTTTGCCTCAGGCAGACCTTTGTGACTCCCCTGATACCCAGATACTGTTTTGGGCGCTGCGTATCAGCCATAGAATCTCTCTGGGTAGTGATGTCTCTCTGCAACCAGGCAGGGCTTGTGAGCTGCCACACAAGGTCTTTGTCTTCCCCTCGAGTACATTAGCCTGTGTTTGCTTTGTGATTGGATCTTTGATTGGTGGTAGAACTTAATTTCTTTCTAAATTTGCCTGGGAATTAGTCCAGTTCTTCCAAGCGCCAGCTATTTGCAAAGAAATAACGACGTCCTGGGTTGGAGTAACTCTGGGGCCAGCGATTAGATGGCCAGCCCTCCCTCCTGCCTCGCAGGGCACACAGTGAGCACGGCTTTATAATGTCAATACGCTCGGTACACTTCTCCAACCCACTGAGCAAACATGCGCCGAGAGCGTGCCGCAGGTGGGCTCGCTTGCCAAGGGCTGCTGCCTCCTTCCGTAGCGGTGCTTAGCGAGTACATGGTTTTGTTTAAACAGGAAAACACATTAAGAGGCACTTCATCCTTGAGTGTTCCTGTCTCTGCTGCCTGCATTCCTGGCTGGGGTGTTTAATACACATTAAATGCAATGTGCTCATGGGACCCTCTGATTAAAATACCAGCTGGCCAAGAGCACTGGCGTAATCAGGGTGGCTCCTTAATTGAGAAAAGACCAGTTATGTTCAGTTTTTTATCAGTGTTTCCTTTTACTTAGGTTTCATGTCCTCTGTCTGATGGTCCATATGCTTCCCATAGAGTTCCCAGTGGCCACAGCGATGGGACCTGAGATAAAATTCACAGTCACAGTTCTCAAGCATGACCTCTGGTCTTGGGGTTGGGTTTCTTTAACTTGCACCGTATGAAAGTTTCCTTCAGCCTCAGCTGAACATCTATGTTTGTTGTGCAGCCAGGATTAGTGCCCAGTCACTGAGCCAATGCTCTCCCCATGCCGGTTTTTCTGTGCTAACCATGGATAGATACAGGATGGCTTACAGAAGAGGGATGATGCTTCATGAGGTGAATTTCAGCTGAGGTTGCTGTCTTCAGATGCTCAGGTTGAGGGGGGTGAAGGTGCTTGGCCTCTGTGACAGAGCTCAGCAACAAATCTGGTGCTGTTAAAGTGTGAGTTGACCAAAGACACTAATCATCCAGCCAGGCCCTCATCCTGGTTACACCTGTAGTGTAAAATCTAGTTCTATTCTCTTCTGCTCAGAGGGGTAACACAGATTTACAGCAATGCAAGTCTTGCCCAAATGTGAAAATTTACAGATGCAGTTGCTCTGGAAGAATTACACCTAAACTGGTCCTTGACTATGACTCCAAAATCAAACCCAAAATTATATTCCTCCATGATATCCTGGAACAGACACTTTGGCTCAATGCAAGAAGGTGTCACCTTACTGAATCTGGGTCCCCAAACAGCAGATCCAGGGTCCCACAAACATTTTGGACTGCAGAGATGACAGCAGAGCTGCTTTCTGTGGCCTGCTGAGCATGTCCTGGGAAGGAATTCTGTCTACTCCTCCTTCATCTCCAGAAGACCCCCTGCCATGAGCCCAGTGATCACTGATGGCCGTGGACTCACCTTGCACTAAGCAAAACCCTTCCAAGAGCTCCCACTGTGACAGGCGTGGAGAAGGTCTGACCCAATAACCTCTGAATTTAGCACTGGGGATGAGACACAGATTTTATCCGTAAAAAATTTTTAAAAGAAGAAATAAGTAAAGAAAACACAGCCACTGATTCTTTTTAACATCCTTCTCTCTTCTCGTGAACTGGGATAATTTTCTCAAACAATAAAGTTTCCTCACCTCCATCTGATACTCTTTCACTCAGACCAAGACACTTCTCACCCGCAATCATGGTTTGGTTTTTTTCTAGCAATCAAACAAATCCCTGCAGTACAAAGAGGAGGTTATTTTACCTCCTTCTCAGTAAATAAGGTTGTTGAAGTGGGTTTTCATTGGATGCACTATACCAAGCACTGAGGTTAACAACTGCTTTTGTTGGTCCCACAGCTTCCTCCCAGCGGGCTGAGTTGCAGTTGTCAGAGACCTCCTGCCTCAGTCCAAGGCTGATCTGGTTCTTTGTGGGACATCAGGGACACAGCAGTTTAAGAGTAGGATATTTCTCATTATCCTACTCTGAAACCTAAGTTGTGTCTCAACATTTCTCCCAAATTATCTCAACACACAAGGCATACTGAACTAAAATCAGGGGAGAAAAGGGCACAGACCTGGAAGCAAGCATGCCAATATTTACACCAAAATAAATAGTTGGAGTAACTTAACAGAGCTTGTCCTGGAGCAGATGTAGAACAATTTGCTGAGTAAACTTCCAAGGGGACATAAAGCTGGCCAAAAAACCCCATTTTTACATATTTTTGGGAGATATGTAGGGAAACTCTTTGGAAATAAAGCAAGCTCTATTTGCTTGTCCTGGAAAGAAAAATATTTTAGGGTTTGTGGTTCTGGTTGTCAGCACCTCACCTGAAAGACTGCCCAGAGGCCCATTTGCCAATAATAATGATCAAGTTACAGGATTACAAGGCCCAACCCATGAGAAAACCAAGCAAGGAAGTCAATACTGCTCGGCACCTCTCTGTGTGCCTGCGCAGTTCGGGCAGTGCTCTGGTGCTGCACAAACACCGCTGTTGGTTACGAGAGCAAAGTGCCCCACAAAGAACCAGTACCTGCAGAACCAGTCGACCGAGGAAATGGGGGCTGCTGTAAGAAGAAACCTGATCTTTGTGGTGTACCCAAAGGAAAGCCAAGGGGAGCTGTCGCTGCCCGCTGCAAATTCCTCAAAGGGTAGGGAAGACTAAGGTAAATTCTGGCATCAGAAAAGAAAAAATTATAATCTGTCTCCACAACAGCTCAGGTTAGGAGGGAATATCTCTCACTGCTGAAGTGTGATGTCTTGTAAAGTCCCTGAGCTCCCCTGGGCAGTGGTGGAGGCTGGAAACCCTTTGGTGAGCTGCAGCCTGGAATTGTTTGTATGCAGCAGTCACTGATGGGCAGGGACTGGAGGGTTATCTCAGCAGTGCTCCCGCCAAGAAGGGAATTGTGGAGCAGAGCAACATCTGCTCACTGCACTGAAGGACCAGCCACTGGGCTGGCATTCTACAAGGGTCCCCAAGATAAGCTGCTGGCTGAAACCAGATCCCAGACACTGATGATGCCTGCAATGTCCACCAGACAATAAAATAAATTCATCTCCTTTCACAGAGGGGGAGAAACTCAGAAGAATTAGGCCTGGGAATTTCACTCTTTACCCTAAGAAGAAATGAGTCTCATGGGTGAAAATAATGTAGCACAGCCAGGGCTGGGCCATTGGCAACACTGGAAGCCATGCTGGTCTCATTAACAAGGAGGAGCAAGTGGGGACAAAGCCCGGAAGCAGCTTCCAGACACATTGCATCTGGGAAACCCTAGCGAGCCCATGCAGCCCCTGAAGGTGTCGAGGGTGCGAGTAGAGAAATGGCAACAGGCATGCAGCAAGGACCCAGAGACCTCAAAGACCAGCCTGAAGCCCTGGCTGGGACTGGTGGCCACCTCCAGGCCAGCAGACTCCCAGGGAGAGGAGTCTCCTGCCCATCCGTAAGATTTTTCCTCTTTCCTCAATTTAAATCTGGTTTTATATTGTTAACCGGCATAAAGGGCTGGTAGCCTGCTCACCCTGGCCCTAGGATTTCTGGTGCTCCAGATACAGCTGTTGGAGGAGACTGCAGTGACCCCGTTTATTCCCTGTTTATCAGCAGCGAGAATGGCATGTCCATGTCAATTCAGCTGTACCCATCTCTGCTGATAATTTTTGTCTCTGGAGGAATGTAAATATTCATTTGTCCTTTCCACTAATGAGGGGTTTCTCAGAGCTGGGATAGCCTCACTGAATTCCATGGTGTTATTGCTGGGTTAGAAACAAAAAAAGTCCCAGAGAGGTTGGCCATGCCAGGGTTTTCCACATCCTCCACCTGGTTTGCATGACAGGAGTTGCTTGGTTTTTGACTGTATGGCAATGCTGGGGTTTGCTCTGACCTTTGAGGGCTGCTCTAGCCTTGGAGCATGGCAGCACCTGCAGGGAGATGGGCAGGTCTGCTAGGAAAGAGCCTGCCAGAGCTGCAGGAGCTCATCTGCTGGAGCCCATCAGGCTCTGTCCAGGTGGAAGGAGCCTCCAGGTCTCAGGACAGCCAGTGATTCCTCCAAGCCCAACGTGCTGCACACCAGGGCCCGAGCTAGACTGGGTAACACCTTTTACAGTGTGCCAGCAGAAAATGACTCATCTGCTCATGAAGTGGTATAAGACACATTATTTGCATCCAGAGTGATTGTATACCACTAGGTACATTTATAAACTGATGTATCGGGTTAGCATGGCTGCAGAGGAGGGCTACAGGGCTTCTCTGAGAAGATGCCTCATATCCCACAGAGCCAATGGCAGCCAGCTCCAAGATAGACCTGCTGCTGACCAGAGCCAAGCCTGCCAGCAAGAGTGGTAGTGCCTCTGGGATAATAGGTCAAAGAAGTGGTGGAAAAAAGCTGCACAACAGCAACTGCAGCCAGACAGGAGTGAGAATATGTGAGAGGAACAGCCCTGCAGACACCAAGGTCAGTGAAGAAGGAGGGGGAGGAAGTGCTCTGGGAGCTGGAGAGGAGATTCCCCTGCAGCCCATGGCACTCCCTGGAGGAGCAGATATCCACCAGCAACCCACAGAGGACCCCACACTACAGCAGGTGGATGCCCACAGGAGGCTGTGACCGTGTGGGAAGCCCATGCTGGAGCAGGTTCCCAGCAGGACCTGTGGCCCAGTGGAGAGAGGAGCCCAGGCTGGAGCAGTTTGCTGGCAGGACTTGTGACCTCACAGGGTACCCACACTGGAGCAGCCTGTTCCTGAAGGATTCCACCCTGTGCAAGGGATCCATGCTGGAGCACTTTGTGAAGAACTGCAGCTTGTGGGAAGGACTCACATTGGAGAAATTCATGGAGAACTGTTCCTGTGGGAGGGACCCCACACTGGAGCAGGGGAAGAGTCAGACGAGTACTCCCCCTGAGGAGGAAGGAGTGGGAAAAACCACATGGGACGAACTGAGCACAGCCCCCATTCCCCGTCCCCCTGTGTTGCTGGGGGAAGGAGGTAGAGAATTCAGGAGTGAAGTCCAGCCTGGGAAGCAGCAACATGTGGGGGGAAGGTGTTTTTAAGATTTGGATTTATTTCTCATTATCCTACTCTGATTTGATTGGTAATAAATTAAACTAATTTCCCCAAGTCAAGCCTGTTTTGGCCGTGACAACAATTAGTGAGTGATCTCTCCCTGCCCTTACCTCAACCCACAAGCCTTTCATTACATTTTCTCTTCCCTGCCCAGCTAAGGAGGGAAATGACAGAATGGCTTCGGTGGACACCTGGCATATAGCCAGGGTCAACCCACCACAACCAAATAAAATACTGTGTTTTCTTTTAAATGAACTCAGAACTGTTCAGAAAATGGGTGAGACAAGGGCAGATAATAAGCAAAAGGAACTAACATTAATCAAAAGGGAGCAAGAGTCCTTCCAGACATTCATTTATACAAACTAAGAGGAGGATGACAAAGGAGAAAATAACTGATAAAACACTGAAAAATTAAATTAATTGGTACTAAACAATAACTGAGATCTGACTTTTTTTCAACAACTAACTTACCTCTAGACAAGACACATGGCCTGGCTTCCAAGACATGATGAAACAGACCATCAGGATTTGAATGATTAAGTTTCTGGAGCTTCTGAATCCAGAGTCAAATTTTTCAGGTCTCTGATGCCACAATGAGGAGTTACTTCACAGAAAGAGCTGTATAAACCAAAACATTTCAAGGAGAGTGAGGTTATAAGGGGCTTGGCTTGCTCAGTCAGGGCTGATAGACATTGCAAAAGGCCTCATCACCAGTTTATTATCAGTGGGATTGCAGCAGTCCAAGGCACTGTGTCAAATGCATGGGAGGAGCCTGGAGTTTTTGAAATCTGAGCAGACCAACACAGAGCACAGAAGTGAAGAGACTTGCCCAGGGTCAGAGTGCAGGCAAGAAGGGCAATGAGCTCAGATCCCCTTGGCACTGTATGTTCTCGTTGCATGTACAGTTAGGCAGGACTGCCTTAGGGCAGTTACCTACTGTGTGCATTTTTGGCCTGGTTGCTGCAGACTAAAGCTTTGCATTCTATCAGCACCATGCTTCCCTCTGGTACCCAAGTGGGAGGTTCTTCCTTTCACTTCTTCTTTCCCCAGCTGCACACAGCCTTGGGGCAAACAGCCAAGAATGGCAATTTCTTGCAGCTTCCTCAGCTGAGTTAGGCAAGAAATTAAACGGTTCATGCCCGCTCTCCTGTCCCTGTTTTCTATCTTGTGGCTTTACGCAGGATATCTTTCAATCAGAATTAACAGCCAGCCATACTGATAGTGGGCTCTGGAGTGGCTGACCTGCCATCCCAGCTCCAATGCTGCGTATATGGTGCTGGAGCAGCCTGGCTGTCACCACACTCCGGTCCTCAACCCAGAACTTTGCAGAAGTCACAGCTGAGATGCTGCTGTTTCACAGGAAGCTTGAATAGTTGTCTTCACCGAGTGCCCAAGCTATAGTTGGGCTGCCCTGGAAGAAGCTGTCTCTACCTGACGCACTCTCTCTCACTTTTCTGAGCAGCTGTCCCAGCTGCCAGGTGGGAGCCTGCTGACATTAATCACAGCCATACCAATGAGAAAGTGCAGTAAGAAATTGTTTGAGGGTGTTTTAAATCAGAAACTATTTTTTATACTTCCTCTTGAGATCAGCCAGTCTCTGCCCAGGCATGAAAGATGGTTTTCCTCTTCCCTTTCCTCTGTGCCACCCTGATCCTGGGAGGGTGCTGGCAAGGGCAGAACCAGGCGTTCGACTCCCAGGAGCTCAGAATACTCAAGTTGTCTCAATACCATTGTGAAGAGCAGCAGGCTGGTGGGCAGGGGCATGCATTGCCCAGCTGTGAGGGTTGCCCTCTGTCCTGTGCTGGAGTCTCATGCTCCAGATCCACTGCTGTTCCATTTATGACCCAGCAGAAGAGCATGGTGGCACTGTCCACTGGCTGCACAGGGGTGCCTCCTCCCCTGACTCTGCCACCCCACTCTTTCCTTCCCTCTCATTCAGCTCTGTGGTGTCCAGCACGAAGCACTCCTGCAAGGTGAAGGTCACTTCCAAGAAGTCTGGAAGAATGACCCAGGATTTTTTTCAGCTTCCACCATAGATGGGAGGCCCTGGATAGCCCTCTCAAGAGTTCCTAGTCTTGCCTGGGGGCTGGCAGCTTGGCTACGGAAGATTTTCTGTATGCATTTCATCATCCAATCTTTCTTTCAGGGATATTTGCTCTGAAAAAGAAGCTGCAACACATTTCCTGTGCCAGAGTGTGTCTTGCCCCTCAGCTACAGCTCACAGTGCACTGCACAGTCTTCAGGAAGACTCCAAGTGCCAAGGCATTGCAAACTGAATAGGGTCAAATCTTCCTTAGCTCTACAATTACTGTATTTGCCTCTCCAAGCCTACCTCTTACACTTACTCCCAGTTTCTAGCAACACACTCTGGTCAAAACATTCAGGAGAGAGGCACAACCAAGCCCTCCCAGGGCAAGATGAGAGGTGAAGCCTGTTCAGTCCCAGCTCTGACCCTATGTGTGTGTTTGGGCAAATGGTGCATAGGCACATGAACTCCTAGGCAGCACTGGCTGCCTCTGGCTAAAATGATCTGGTGGCCAGAGAGTACATTGTATGGTTCCTGTGGTCTTTGGGAGACTGGAAGAAAAGGTGTGCCCATGGGACAGGAAGGGCCCTGGCACAGACATGCTGCCCACCTTCCCTTGCAGCACGGCTGGCGCAGCTCTGTGGGAATAAGGGGCTCTACAGCTCCTGTGAACACCTCAGAGATGTTTCTCACCTTGTTGGACTTGTTTTGTAAGGCCAGGGAAGGGCCTATGTAACTGTTGAAATTTCTTCCCTCCGCTGAGACAGGCAGACACAGGAGCAGGGAGAAGAGGAGCGTGACTACGCTGCTGAGTGGGCAGCAGACCTGGCGGGGCAGGAGGATCATCATTTCCAGTCCCTACTTCTGGGCTTGTTTCTGAGTTTCTCTTTGTATCACTCCTTATGAACTCCTGTATTACCACGGGGGACCTTGGCTGCTACTCATGCAAAGCTGTGTGTTAGGGGATCACGGAGAAATTTGGGATACATCACCACAGTGCCTGTGGAACTGCACGAGTAGAGAGAGCTTCCTCCTGCCCAGCATCCCCCCTTTCCTCCCAAACTCAGATGCACAGTATTGCCCTCTTACACCTTGTGACAGCATGCGTACAGACCTCTGCTTCCCAAGGGGTTAGTCATTCCCGTGACTGGGGATCACCCGTGACACAGACGGCTGAGCACCTCATCCTGCAGCCTCGCACCGGGACACCCACCCTGGGCCACGGCTGAGCACCCCATTGATAAAAATCATCACGGTGACACCAAAGGCTGTGCAGTACAAGCTGCGGGGACGCGAGGGGACCCGGCTTTCTGTCGCCAGCAGATGGCATCGCCACTCTCAACGCCCTGGCCAGGGAAACCAAGAAAAACGTCTGCTTCTCTATTTCTTTTTTTTTCTTTTTTTTATCCGTCTGTTCAATTTTTGGTAATTTTTTTTTTTGGGTGCGGGTGAGCCCAGAGCTGCAAAGCACTTGATGGGTGAATTTACAAAATACATTTATAAATACTGATCTTCTCTGAAGATCTGTTCTTAGCAAAACCTAATGAAGGAATGCTGCCCCGTTTATTCCTGAGAAATAAATGGCTGGATGTGCAATATGCCAAGCATCCTTATATCTTCCTAACCTGAGGAGCTGAGGGTACTCAGTGCCTTGGGTCAGACTCCAAGAGGATCCAGGAGCACATCTCTTACGCAGCATCTCTGAGTGCCGGAGAGGTGACAGAGAACCATGCTGGATGCTGATCCCAGCCTGCTTGCCTGCCAGCGCCTACATTTCACCCTGCAAAGCGCTGCCCAGAGAAGACTGGCTGTGCCTCCAAAAGCTGAGTCAGTGAGTCAGCAAAATAAGGCTGACTAAGCACTTCCCCGTCTGATGCTGGACACCAACCACAAAGCATGAATGACTTTGCATTTATTAGGCAGAATTACTGAAGTGGCTACAAGCTAAGAGCCTTAAAATAACCAATTCTTCCCTTTCAAAAGCAACATCCTTACTAAGCTCAGGTGATAAAGATTTCAATTCCTCCAGTCCCACAGCGAGGCAGATTTGTCTGGGAGGAGCATAAGCCAATATATCCTGTCATCTCCACTTACATGCCGCTTCTACCATGTCAAAGGGTCAAACATATTATGTTTTGCACATACCATTAATGATTAACTGTTTTCTGTAGGGGAACTAGTTTTTCTCTTGGCTTTTAAAAAAAGAGACCTTGAAAGATGAAATGGAAAACCATCCTTGGGTTGATTCCAGTGGGTATTTATGACCACGGCATTGATGGTACAGAAGATTAGAAAGCATTTGGAATTTCAGGATTTTTTTTTCCTGATCTGTTCCTGGTAGGCTTGAAAATGGTTAAAAAAGCATGCAAGAGAAAGCCAGGCTTGTGTTTGGGGCACATAATTTCCTGGTCTGGTTGCCAACTCTGTGACCTTGAATGGGTCACTAGGAGAGCAAAGCACTTCTGTTTTAGGGTTTTAAAAGTTCAAATCTAACTCTCAGAGACAGGAAACCTAAGTCAGGGTCATCCCCTGAGCTGTGGGGCCAGGCCCTACAAATACCTCAGGTTTTCCCTACAAGCGATGGAGGGTGAATCATACCACGTATCTTGGGTTGAGATGAAGTGCTTTTTTGGGAGAACCTACTAAAAAGAACGTTTTTAAAAAGAGGTTCTCAGCTTGGCTTAGCTGCCTAATTTTGAGACGGCCGAAGGAGATTAGGATGAGCCCTAGCCTTAACCTCTTCAGGACCTTGCCTTGCAGCTGCACGGTTTGTAGGCATGTACCTCAGCAGGATGAGGTCAGAGAGCTTATTGGTGACTCTCATCTGGGTGGCATGGATGGGGCAGCACGTTCCCCAGCAGCCCCTGAGCTCACTGTGCTGGGGCTGAGGGGCCTGTGCAGGAGACTGGCTGCTGCACACAGCTCTGCTATGGCCATGGAACCCCTCTCCCCATGGACATCAAAAGGACCATAGAAATAACCACCTCCCAAGAGAATCATAGAATAGTTTGGGCTGGAAATGACCTTTAAAGGCCATGTAGTCCAAACCCCCATGCAATGAGCAGGGACATCTACTAGATCAGGTTGCTCAGAGCCCCATCCAACCTGACTGTGAATGTTTCTAAGCTACCACCTCTCTGGAAAGAGGTCCCACCTCTCTAGAGCTCAGCTTTCATATAAGTATCCCCTGATGATAAAGGAAAATAAAAATAATTATGACCAAATTATTCTTTTAAAGATACCCTCTGGTCATTGGGGGAGAGATGGAAGCATGAATAGAGAGTCACAGATCAGTCAGTTGCTGTGCACAGAGAGTGTATTGATGGACATGTTAAAAATATCTGCATGGCTGTAAGCCAGAAACCATTTTGTGTCTAAAACGGGATTTCATTTCCTTTTCCTTTCTTTTGTTTTTTTTCTGTTCCAATTTTTCTGAAGGACCCTATCCATGATTCGCTGCGTCGAAGCTTCAAACTTTCTTTGTTGTGAGACAGGGAGGGTTTTTTATCTGCTAAGAAGCTCACAACAATATTCTAGATGGTATGAGACAGACAGAGTTGCAAGTAGAATCCTGGTTCACTGCTGCAGAGCTCACTGCACCGGTGAGTACAAAGCTCAGCTCACTGCACCGGAGAGCACAAAGCTCTCCCTCCATCTCTGCGGGGAGCTGTACCAGAAAAGGGCAGGAGCTTCTGGGGATTACCTGCTGTGACTTTCCCTTGAAAACGGGGTCTTAGACTGGATTTTCCAAGTCTCTAAGCACCATCATAGCCATCCACTGCATCCTCCCCTATTTTCCAACGTGTCTTTTGAACTGAAGGCACCAAAATAGCACCAGGCCTATGAACTCCATAGAAGAGTGTAAGAATCCCATCCCCTGCTCTGCCAGCTATGCCCTTCCTGGTCCAGCCCAGGAGATGGCTTGTTTTTGCTGCTGCAGGAGGCTGCTGCTGACTCAGATTTGTGGAGCTGCATTTCTGCTGCTCAGAAATCATTCAGGAGGCTGATTTCAGTGACAGGTACACAGTAACACGGACAGATCTGTTTGGGAGTAAATGTGCTAAATAATTGATATATACTGGGTACAGCACTACAGCATCATCTATGCTGGATGCAACAAGAGTGTTGTGAAAGAAGCAGAGGAATATAAGGACCTTTCACCCAGGAGCTACAAGTATTTAAAATCATCATCCAGTGAGTTAAACCTTCCCTTCAAAGGTGCCAGGTTTATTTCAGCGTATAAATAGAGCGTATTCCTCAAAATGGATAGAACAATCAGAAAGCTTTTATCAAAGGTCCCCAGTTAGTTTTTTGCAAAATTTCAAGACATTGTGTGCAGAAAGCAGGTAGGTTTTCTCTGGCATAATGGTGGTCCTTTGTGAGACATGACAACGAACTCCCTAATTAATCTTCGAAATGTCAGAGCCTGCTGGAAGTAATTGGGCCTGACAGTTCAAGGGCTAATTACCTTTAAACCTTGAATTTTCTCTTGCTTCCTCCACAATTCAAGGTCACTTATTTACTTTCTTTTTATGCAACTTTTATTGTTCTGTAGCGTGTCTGTTCATATCTGCTTTTCTGGACATGAAGATCAAGACTAAAGGTATTAAGTCGGGTGTGTTGCACCTTATGAATCCTCAAGGAGTTTCCTGACTTCACAAGAGAAGAGAGCTGCTGTAAGCAGAGGGCTGGTCCCTGGGGAGCAGCTCACTATGGAAGATGCTGGCTGCAGCCTCCTGAGATATCAGCAGTATCCAGGAGCAGGGAGCAGGCAGTGTTCCTGGGGCTGGGCATCCTGCGGAGTGGAGCCAGTGTAATCCATCATCACCGCTGTCCCAGCAAGGCAGCAGGGAGCAGTTTTACAGGCCCCAGAGTGCTGCGGTTTCACTGCTCAGCTTTATGTGAGCAGCATTACGTGTGCTACAACCTGCTGTCTCGGCAGCCTCCGCTGGCCTCCTCCATCAGATCTCCTGGGGCTGTGTCCCATTTGTTTTACTCCCTCTGCAGTCTCACTTGACCCTTGGCTGAAAAAAAATGAAGGACTTTAGCAGCAGAGGTTCCAAATCCTATCTCCTGCTGCCCTTACTGATGTTGAATGACCTTGTGGCTATTACTAGAAATGCATGAAAAGCCTTTTCTCTGGTTGACAGGCTCAGTCTCTGGTCACTCATGGATACAGAGCACATCTTCATGAGAGCAGTGTGTGCATAGACTCCTGAGTTGACCCCTGCATCTCTTTGGTTTGCACATGGCCAATTAACAAGGACAAGTGAGGCAAAGAGCTGTTTGGGAGGCAATCCCTACAGGTATACCTGAGCTGGGAGCTGTGGGGCTGCCTTCAGGGTCTCCGGCAGTGGGAGCAGGGACCTGTGCCAGCTCCTGAACCTCTGCTGGCACTGAACTGGTCCCCTCCAGGGCACAAGGATGGGCAGCAGCATCCCTCCACTACGTCCTGCTGCTGGCTGTGAAAGTCACAGCTGCCAAATGATTTCAGTCTCTTTCTGCCTCAAACATAGCTGTGCTGATTACATTTGCCCTCAGTGTAAAAGACTGAAGAACGGGGAG
Source organism: Falcunculus frontatus (assembly GCA_013398115.1). Taxonomy (NCBI): domain Eukaryota; kingdom Metazoa; phylum Chordata; class Aves; order Passeriformes; genus Falcunculus; species Falcunculus frontatus. Next base: position 489,094 of record VZRV01006381.1, on the reverse strand, counting down.
GAAAGCTGGTTATATGGCAAACTATTTGCAGGGAAGACAGTGTTTTCATCTGTCCAGGTCAAGGCTGAGATTCTGGGTGCCTGAAGTCAAACCACGGCAGCAGCCATCTCCCATCCAGCCATTGGCTTCAGACACACACGGCTCATACCTGAGCAGAAGAATCATCTGCTCTGGAGATCAGGGGCTGGAAAAGCTGTATCTGATTTCCTCACTCTTTTTTTTTTAATCCTCATTTCCTCTCCACTAGGCTTTCTTACAGCTGCCGCACAACCCTCTCCAGACAATATCTAATCTGTCTGTCACAGGCGTATCAAGATGTCCCTTGAGTGTGGTACCTAGTGATGACTGACAACTGTCATTAAGCACTACTCCTCAAACGACAAGGCTCATTTTGTTAACAGGATTGCATAGTTTCAGCCTGCAGTCTCAGAAGGGGAAAAAAAATGCCATATGCTCACACAGGATTTGTATAATGTCTCCTTTTGCAGTCCCTCTAATTTAGTAGTCCAACAAAATTAAGAACATATGATGATAATAACCATATATTTCATATATATTTTTGTTGGTTTGCTTTTAAGTGTTCTGTCAAAGAAAAGAATGTTTGATCTGATTCAGGCTGTTTTCTTTCACTAAATGTTATCCAAGTCACTTCAGGTTGTCTGAACAAATGAAATAGAGGTGAAATGTCGATGGAGAATAGGTTTCTGAAAAGTTACTATTTTACGGTAAAGGGGTGATGGTGGTGGTGGAAAGCAAATATAATGATCCAGAGAGCAAATGGCAGAATGAATCCTTTCCATACAGACAATTTTTCCTCTACAGTTATGGCTTCTTTTTGTTCACACTCTTCTAGGAAGGCCATATGAAAGCACTATTAATTTCAGTTTTTCCCGGTCGCCTTCCTATCCTGTGTTGAATGATACTGTGATGACAACACTTCAACACCACCAACTGAAATCAGCACTGCTATGAATTAAACTACTTATTCAAGTTGAGAAATCAGGGGCTCATCAGACACAGGAATCCAATGTCAGAAGTAGTAAGTCTTTTGTTCAGGCTTGAAAGGATCCAGAAATGTAAGGAAATCGTCTCTACCAGCTTCCCTTTCCCAGTGTTGCAAACAAGGCATATGGTGACATGTCAGGAGCTGGTGATGCTGAAAGAAGGGAAATGACTTTCAGCAAAGAGCTTCTTGCCTCTCTTTGCACGGCTGAAGCTTGCATTTATCCTTGCTTCGGTCTGGACCCCTTCCATGCCCTTGCCCCAGCTACCCTGCCTGGCTCTGGCAGCCAGGACAGCCTGGAACCTTCTTTGTGTGGGTAATGGAGCAAACCCACATTGGGTGCTCTCATGCAGCACCTCAGTACATTGATGTTTTTCTGCCTCATGGCCGTGTCCTTTACCTCTCTGCACAAGCTGTACCACACTCAAAGATAAAAGTCAAGAGAGGAGCATTTCTCTGCAAAGATTTTGGTATTGGGGTAGAATGCTGCTGGAATAAAAAAAGTGATTTGCTTTCCCGAATGAAGTCCAGCTCTGACAAGGCAAGGAGTCACTCCAAAACATACAGGTACTTCCAGCAGCTGAGATTACTGCACCAGGAATTTTGTAGGCCTTCAGGATTATTTTCTTCCCTACTTTGTGTGAAATAGTGCTCACATTAAGCCAGCATTCACCTTTGGGCTTAGCCCAATTATTCTTACAAAAGTAGTTGTTTCTCCCCTCCCTGTCACTGATGTATTGGGAGGAATTAGGGAAAACATGAGGGTATCTGGGCTCATGACTGTAAATGTGAAGACTGGCACACTGGTAAGTCCATCCAGATACAGATAACCATGCTTTGGGCTGGCTGCAGTAGAACTTCGTGTGCTCTGGAAATAACCAGGGATGAGAGCAGCTTTATGATCATGTCTCCAGAAGTATTGTGTCTACAGTGATCTGTCTCTGGGTACTCCTACATTTTCTTTCTTTGCTCTTCATCAAATCCATGAGACTTTTGTTTCATCCACGAGCAGAAACAGATGATTTTCACTGTGCATGCAGCGATGAGTGGCACTGGTAATATTTACTCTGCCCAATATTTCTTTCTCTATTTTATAGAGCATCCCTGAAGGAGTGTAGAAACATCAATGGACCTTCTGCTGCTGTCTCCAGAGAGAGGAATGGTTTTGCAGACACTTATATTTTGGCTAAAGGAAGCCCCAGCATTGCCTGTAGTGCTGTGCGTTCACTTTCTAGCAAGGGGCTCAGACAATAGTCTTTTCCTGATGCCAACACAGATTTGTCCTTTTCCTCTCCTGCAGTCCAAGGACGAGTCTGAAGGTAACCAGAGAAGGCTTTCTCCTCTTCAAGCCGGAAGGCATCTGGGGACAGTGCTGGGAGCCAAAGCCAGCATGTGGCCTCTCCGGGTGTGAGATGTGAAGTTCAACATCAGGAAGAAAATCCTCATGGGTTCCTGTGCCTGGCTCTTATTACAAAATTAAGTCATTACATTTTCTGCTTTCTGTGTGTTTAGATTTTTAAAAGGCACAAGCACTTTCTTGTTTCAAAATGAGAAGCAGTAAATACAATGGTACCAGAAGTGTCTTTGGAGTGTTACTGTCTTTATTTTCAAGCAGAGTATTTTAGCTTCTGTATAAGGATACATTCCCAGATTTCCCTACACAGGTTACACAAGCTACCTGTGGCTTGGCACCATTGCCTTCTCTCTGACTTCACTGTATATAGGTGAGACCATTATTCTCACCATGTACAAGTCAAAGCTTATTGGTACAGTGAGAATTTCCAGTGATTAATGCTGGTAAAGTGAGACATGGATCCCTTATTGAGATATCACCGTGCTCTAGCAACAGTAATAACTCACTTTGCTACTGTGCGCAAAGTGGTTTGTTGTTCTAAGAGCAGTAAAGTGTTTTGTTGTTCAAATATTATGAAGGTTGTTTTATTCAGATATACTGGTCAAAATCATTGGAGCACTCTGCTGTTCTCAGCTCAAGGCTTCTCACTGCTCAATGTGCAGCTAGCGGGGTATTTTTCTTCTTTTCGCATTATCTGAAGGCAGGAATGCTCTGGCAGCAGGAATACCACAGTACCACATCTCAACTGAAAGGTAACCAGTCTTTAAAATTGGTCTAGCATGACACGAAGTGCTTGGATTTTTGGAAAAGGAGCAATAAACTCTGTTGGGGGACCCACAGCCACTCATTTTGTCTTAAGATTAAAAATTTAAGGTTGGGATTCCTACCGCCTAAATTTAGCTTTTCAGGAATCAGGCATCTAATCTAAGCCAGTCATGTTGGCTGCCTGTCTGGTCAGAGGAGAGATTGGCTGCCAAAATATGGTTCACCCCTCTGAAGACAGCTGCCAGAGTAGATGGGACGGCTTGACCTCTGCTCCTGCCTTTCTTTGTAGTTCATTTCAATTTTAAGGCAAACACCAACCCTTCAGATGGCTTTGAGGGGAATCCAAAGTATTCAAAGTTGCTGTAGAAGACTTCTCTCCAAGGTGAGGATCTGATATTTTCTCCATGTGATTATGTTTTTGGAGTGTGTTTTTTTGACCATCACGCTTGAAACAAATGTGAAACCTGTTAAGAAACTAACAGATGGGGGTTTTTTCGGGCTTGGTTTGTTTTTTTCTAACATGTGTCAGTATTTTCCAAGGGAGGTGTTTGATGTGAGACAGGCTCTTATGTCAGGAAATGTTTGTACCGATCCCTCAGAACACAGAATTCTGGTTCCCCCTCAGGGAAGAGAGGGTGGTCACAGACCTGAGAGCAGGAGGGTGAAAGAATAGATTCTTGGCATGTCCTCTGCCATTTGTTAATGAAACAAGCCTACCCAATACTTAATTTGGTAGATTAACAAAAGAAGCTATCCCTGCAGAGCTGGAAACAAGCGTCCTTATGCCACTTGCCAACAAGTCTCTACAGGACCTAATTTAACATATTCATTTGCTCACAAAAGTGCTTGAAGAACAACAAACATGTCCTGTACAAGGACAAAGAAACTCTCTATTCCCATACTTTGTCAATCAAATTAATCATAAAGGTAACTGTATCCTTCCTTGCTTTATTTTCACATATATATCTGATTCTGTATGAGTGAGAGTACCCATAAAACTAACTCTTAAACAAAATACCCTAAATGTCCATCAGTGGAAGACCCCACCAAACATACCAATTAATTCTACAACCAAAATGTCCCGAGGGCCAAGCACCAGGTAATAGCACTCGCAGGCAATAGATACGGGAAAAAAAAACAACTGGCTTTACTCATGCACACATATGTATACTTTTATAAATACATTTTGATATATTTATTTTTTTATGTTCACGTCTCTGATCAGTACTTTCCCTTGGCTGCAGTACAGCTGAAGAGGAAGTGGATGCCCAGACTCTTGAGAGAGGATTTAAGTGATCAATACATGACAAGAGCATCCATCACACATTGCTTCACCTTACACAAATTCTGATAGTGAGTTAAGGTCACAGATGGGAAGACTATCCCCATGGGCCTTCTGACAGATCTGGTCACCTACTGTGTGAGGAAAGGGCAAGGATGTTTCAGAGCCCCTGTTCCCCAGAGCTGCAAAGCCAGGACTCAGTATGAAAATGTGAGAAAAAAAACAGACCTGCACCCAAACCTGCCACACTACAGATTTTACAAGCAGAAACCATGCTGAAACATCTAAGATGGACTTAAACCAACCACTTGAGCTTGACATTTAGAACAGACCACCTGAACAGTTCACTTATTTCCAGAATTTAGTTGCCAGAGCAGACGCTTAAGCCTGATTTTCAAGGTCACACTGTGTAGGACCCGATGGCTGCCTTATGGCCTCAGGGAGAGGATGTCATCTCCCTACCCTTGGCCAGTAGAAGTCAGCCCCATGCACAGAGCACACAGCACAGACTTTCCGAGGAGAAGATGGAATCCTATGGGGTGTGTCCCTGTGTGTCTCAGCACAGGCCAATAAAGTACTGAAAAGTTGTGCTTAGTTTCCACACACAAACATCCTGGGATTAATGATGTTCTTGGGATTAAGCATGTGCAAAAATATTTTGTCCGAAGAAGGAAAAGAAAGTGTGTGAGAATGGAGGTCAGTGATGAGGAGACAGATGCACACTCCGCTAGCTGCTTAAAGAAAACAACGTATTCAGAACAAGATTAGACACATGCTGCCCAAACTATTCAGCAACTTGTTCATCAACCTGTAAAACATTGCATCAAATCCTGTTAAACTAATTGGAAAGTACTTTTAAAATGGGAAGACTACTCTCACCTTTAAAATTTTTTTTCTAATAACTTCCAAGTCTATAGAGATCTCATCTCTACTGTCACTTTAAGTGCTTATTTATATTTGCTAGCATGTAAATCCATTTTAGGAAATCACCTGTCTTTAGCTTAGAGGGTTGAACAAAAGGCTTAAATGCCAAAAAAAATCAGCACATTCATGATTTGTCAACATTCCCTGATACAGCAAGCCTGTGATGCATCACTTGGATGCCTATTGTGGAGAAGGAATGGCATCGCAGGCAGTGAAATGAAACTGAATCTAACAATGCGTGCCAGAAGCAAAAAAAAAAAAAAAGAAAAAAAAAGAAAAGAAAAAAAAATTGTTTTGCAGAAGAATTCATAACCAAACTGTTTAAATTGTTTCTTCAAATCAGTACAGGTGTCAGCCACCTTCTTGTTGTTCTTGACACAAGTTGCTACAGGCTGTTGTTTATTTAAGGGTTCAACTGCAGAAAAGGAAAAACAAACATGGAAAAGAAAAAAAACCTCACCACTTGACACACAGAAGTTCAAATTCCACAAAATATTGCCAATGGCTTAGAAAATGCAGTTGACACAATGGTGGCTCATAAGTTCTCGTGTACTTTCAGGAGGACACACGCTGTTGCCATGGCTCACCAGGCAGGGGAGGGACAGTCCAGCGTTGGTGAGACCACAGCAAACACATGATGCTCAACTCCGCACTGATCTTTGACCTCTGCACCTGTCTGAGTACCTGGGCAGTACATAAGGACTAAGCCAAAACCAGATGTAAGAACGGGCAGGGTAGTGTTGGTAAATGGCTGCATTTTAACGAGAATATATTGCCTTAGTCCCTGAGTTTATGAATTGTTTTGCTACATGTTCCTCTTTATTGTTCTTCTCCATCCTACAGGCTGCAAGCTACTCTTAGTTAATACTCTTGCACTTCCCTGCTCACAATGTTTTTCTCATGTCTTTTTTAACCTGACTCATAGTTCCAATATTCTAGACTCGGATGTGATTAAGAGTCACCAGATGGTATTACTGGAGATGGCTTTGCTGATCTTATTTAAACTGGCTTATTTGAGACCAGTTCCTTCCTGAAGAAATGTTTATGGCCAAGTGTGATACATCGCCAGTCTCGGTTGTGAAGAGGTTGAAGAGTAAAATCTATTTTGTGTAAATGAGGTTGTTTTTTTCAAGACTGATGTGTAGGTTCTGCCCCTTGGTTACATCTATGCAAGCAAACAGCCAGGAGCCTTGTAAATCCAAAATCAATCTGCTGAGAAGTTTGCCTATGTTATTAAATTTGCTAGGATCCTAGAAAGAATTGTAAATGTCTGATACTCTTGGGAGGAGGAAAAGTCAAAGCAGCGTGAAAGCTCTGCTGGATCACTGACAGCCTACAGGAATGTGCTGCTTTGAAAATCAGTTCTTTATCAAAAGGTTTGCAGGCATATATTGCCTGCAAAAGCTAAAATGGAATGAACTTTTTGTTTCATCATGCTACACACAGTAATCAGGAGTGGAACAATTCAGTCTGATGAGAGTTTTCATTCCTTTTCTTTCAGGGAAAAAAGAAAATCTGAATAGCTTTTTGTTTTGCAGTACTTGCCTTGTTCCACCACTCTAACGCACAGCTTTCACCCGCTTTCTCAACTGCCACTTATACACTTTCTAAAGCATAGGAATATTAGTTTTTCATACAAAAGGGAAGAGGTGTTTCATAAATAAGGAAAAGCAGGAGTTCTCTTTTACTGCAGTCATTTGTCACAGAAAGGGCGGGGTGAGTGAACAAGATCTTTGTTTGGTGGCATTTTTAATATCCTTGAAGTACTCTAATATTCTGTGTAACCAGTCTCTGCTTAAGAACTGCCTCTTGCTGCATCTACAGAGAAATCTGCAGCAGTGAGCTAGGAAGCATACACACATTACATGCCATATTAAAGCTATGAAGAAAAAGAGATCTAGGCATATTTTCTCCAAGCTTTCATGTCCTCTTCTTGCTCTTTTTCAACAAGCCTTTAATGATCAGCTCCCTCACTGTGTCCTCGGTGTCCTACATAAGGATCCTTCTGGAAAAATGAAAGGTTTTAAGACCTGATGCAACGCTCACCTGGGTAATGGGACTCTGCCCATACAGTTTAATAGCAGCCAGCCTGTGCTCCAAGGATCTGTTGTCGCAGACTCCAGAGCACATGCTGTGATCACTGAGTAGCCTCGTTTAGCAGAACAGGCAGCTCACAACCTTCTCACCTCTCTCGGGAGAGCTTTGGGGCATTTCAAGTGATGCCATGATTGTAACACTCCCGAAGTTACTTCATCATTCATCAGTTTGAAAACCGAGTTAATTAAGTGACAATAGAAAGTTCTGTGCTGAAAAGAAAACAAAAGAAGAACATTTTCTTGCCTCAAGGGGATTATTATTTAAGCCTTGATCCTGCCAAAGTTTGTGCACCTGCTTAAGTATGTAACCAGTTCTGCCTCTGTTAGGTAATTCCCTCAGCCTGTGCCCACTGACTCCAGCCATGGTGGTATTACTTTCATGCTGAAGGTCCTGCATAAACGTTTGCAGCCTCCCTGGCTTTGGGTCTCTGCACTCTGGAGCATGAACAATGCCAGGGCCCGGGTGGGTTGGTGTGGAACATCTCTAAGCATCAAATCATGGTTAACTTTCCAGCTAAGCAGAGTGGAGAGCAGAAAACACCATGCTGGTGGGGAGAAGTGAGAGACTTTCACAATGGTTATCTTCAGCTGTATAAAAATTATGCATCTAGACTAAACTAAGTGTGCAGGCTTTTAAAATGGTCAACAGAAGGAAGTCAAGAATCTTATCTAAGAGGTCAAGGTGATGGACGTACCTTGTTCCACTGATGACAGATGGAGGCTGGAAAAGCAGCTGAGATAAGAAATCCAATATTTTTAGAGGACTAGCTTTAGATGAGTTGAGTCCCACCCTTAGAGCTATGAAAAAGGGAATCTGAAAATGCGGCCTAAGTTTTTGCACACGGACAAGAATCGACACTATTGCGCCTCAGTCTATCTGTTGTGCCTGCAGCTGGCACCCAAGGCGCCAGCCCACTGCCAATGACGGACAAAACATAAGCGAGCAGTGACACTGATGTCTGACAAAGTCTCCTTTTATTTGGCTCGTAATTAAAATAATTTTAATAAATTAATAAAACTAAAATTAATACAAACAAATCAAGCTCTTTCAAAGCAACTATACATACATGGAACAAACTCACACGTGATAAAACCTGTCCACTCAGTCTTTCAGACTCTGTTGCTCTTTTGCTGACAGTAAACCAATTAGAAATCTTCTAGTGCTGGCTATTTCAGGAGCAGTTGTCTCTGCAACACAAATACCTATTACTGTCCACAGAGGCTTTGGGACTGGAATGAGAAAGGGAGGCTAGAATGAAATCAGGCTCTCTTGGGTTTCATGCTCATGATGAGCAAAAGTGAAAACAGAGAAACAAAAAATCAATCCCAACACTGGCAACATTCATGACCCAAGTGACTGTGAACTTGGAAGCAACAGGAATTCAACTTCCTCTTAATTTGCCCAGTCCATGACATCGTATTGCAAGCCTGGAATCATTTAGATTATATCAATGGAGTCAAAGTCATATAAAATTATTGGAAGAACTTAATGCAGCCCAAAGCCTGTTAAAAAATAAAAATTCCTATCTGCAGGACTCCATTCCCCAGAGCTACTTTTTTCCCTGTATTTTCCCCTTTAAATCTGAAAGAAAGGGGACCATTCATCAAAACAAAAAGCAGTTATTCAGTGTTTCATATACTGACAACATTCATCCTCAGGAAGTCTTTGTCGATTGTGCCTCGCATGTATAGTAATAAAGTAAAAGAAATACAAAACTGTGGTGTCTCCATATCCTATGGATGACATGAGACTATTGTCCTGTTATGTTTAAACAATGCACCACCACTCATGGAGAGTCTCCCCAACAACAGTAACCAGTTACCAGAGGTCAACCAATCTCTTTAGCCAATTAAAAATAGCATTTCTAGACACTGCTTCATTCAGACATTGTTTCTCATCTAAAGACTAATGAATGATAGAAAATAAGGCAAATAAAATATTATATTACATTGACATAACTCATGTAAACAACAATTAAGTTCTCAGTGTAAATTCTGAGATGGGTTTTTGTTTCAGTTCAAGTAGTATACAATTAGATTTGCATGTAATCTATCTGAGTGCTTCAGCTAATTTAAAAAGTGTTCAGAGTATTAATATGCATGTGTGCATATAGATTGAGAGCTTCATAAACATATGTTTAAGTATATATACACATGCATATAAGTAACAGCCTGGATTTACAGGCATATGAAGGTCCTTAAATGAAAAGAACCTGAATAGTTCTAATGTACAGATAACAGACATGAAAATCAGAGAAGCAAAAATGATTTCTTACTTCAATTTAGTATTTTTAGTACTAATTTTATAAATAGTAAATGTGAGCTGTAATGGGAGCTCACTAATGTTTAGCTGCCCACCAGACTCCCTTACAGAAAAAAAAAAATTTAACTTAGCTGCCTAATAGTGTAAAAAATAACCTGCTGCAGTCAGCAGGACAGAGGGATGATAAAACACAGTTGGTACCCCAGGGTCCCTGCTGATTCTGGCTCTGTACAACTAATAGGGTACACTCAGCCTTGGGCTGCAGCGGCTCCTGTAAGGCACAAACAATAGCTAGGATCCTGGTAGCACCAACAAGCAATCTGAGCTTTAGCTTTCATGTTTAACAGTTTTACAAAGCCATTTTCCTTCTACATCCTTGATCGGTCTAAGACTGATACCTGGTGCTCTTCTACTGTTTTCTCTTGAGCATAAAACATACATTTTTCTCTATTTTTTTCCAGACAATTTCTTTTGCAGCATTGAGTTTTGAAACAGTCATTCCTCAAAGCCACAAATTCTTGTTCCTTTTTCTGCAGAGCTGTCATTTAATTTGATATGGCACTTTTCATGATCTTTGACCTCCCACTTCTCTGGCAAATTTTAATAATTTTTGCCGCCATAACCCCTACAATCAATTGTGTAGGACTTCTTCATTTCCACATATTTATTTCCTGCTATTAAAGAGCATTTTACTGCTATGTTTTGTTAAATTCAAGTTTCAAGTTCAGAGCTGTAGTGTTACCTCAATGCTCCCTCAAGTTCCCCCTCTTTGTCAGGAAGCTGATCCAAGATGGAAGCTTTTCTGATAAAATTTCTCCTTCCTGTTTCTTATATATTATAAAATAAGGGACTTCTTCCAACTGTTTTCATGGTTATTGTTCTGTATGAACTGGACAGATCTATCCATTAATTCCTAAATATACAGATAGTTAAACCGCTTCCAGAACGCTGGTGATTTCAGTACTCTCTAAAACAGGCTTGGAGACTTCTTGCTCTTATTCCACCTCTGTACCCTCTTCTATCAGCCTTCACCCCTGCTCTTAGGAGTTAGCTGACATAATTTGTGATATCAGTAAGTGTAACACCACTATGCCATATCTCTGCAACACCCACTAGATTGGCAGAGCATGGTTCCTGCCTGGTTCAGCTGCATCAGGAAGGTCAAGAATAACCTTGGGCACTCAGTGTCACTCAGTTGTTTCCTGTTGTCTTCTGTTTGTACATGGGTAGCGCCGATCTCAGGCGAGAAAATAAACCCTTAAAGCATATTGGGGCATTCAGAGGAACAATGTGAGCTGATTTAAACTGGCTCTGTGTTTTTATTTTCCGGCAAGATCAATCTGATGGGTAACTTAAAAAATAAAAAAATAAACCATGATTCTGCCTGGCAGTGTGTATTCTAAACTCTACAAAATCTCAGAGGTCCTTCTGTTGGCTTCCTGCTGGCTCGGAGAAAGGTGAGGACCTGAGGAATGCTGTTCCTAGAAGCCTGCTGGCATTGACGGAGAGGCTGAAAGGACCCACATGCTGGTTTGGCTTGACATAGAAGCAGCAAACAGGCAAAAATCAATGTTCTTCCAAGGGGAAAAGAGTCAGTTTAGTAAAAAAAAAAATCTGAACACACAAAATATGGGTTTTTTGCAGAGGCCAGAATAAGAAACCAGCAGTGCAGACAGCGGGTGGCAAGCACTCTGTGGGATCCAGCCCTCATTTCCAGTGCAGCTTTTTGCCTGAACTCTTCTTTGTAAGGCGCCTGAATTCAGTGTGACTGAGTCATACCGAGTTGAATGCAAACTTGGCTCTGTAAGAGTTAAAAAAAAGCGCCATGTATTTCTACAAAGGCATTAAAAGTATCCTGTTGAGTAACCCGGTGTGTTCCTCACTGCCCTGGATATCTTGCGGCTGTGGCTGCCAGAGAGGGAAAGAATCCTGATCTGTCCCACAGCCAAAGCCCAAAGAATTAAACCCTTTGTCTTGGGAGCCTTTCACCTTCTCAGGGTGCTCTGAAAATCTGGAGACAAATCAGAAATTGCCTTAAAAGAAATTTCTTGATGGTGTGTTGCTTGTCTTGAAGATGCTTCTGTTCACAGCCTGCCTCAAAGGGAAAACACTGGAAGACACCACTGGGCTGAAAGCTTTTAATGTCAGTCGTGGGATGTAGGTTCAATGTGGTCTCCAACCCCAGCGATAACAACGCTCGGGAGAGAGCGCTGCTCTTCTAAAAAATGGCAATCAGTCTCACATGTTAACAATGGGTTATGCTGCCATTAAGGCTATAAAGGACATGAAATTTTGTGCTCCAGGGCATAAACCAGCCTCTCTGTCAGCCTTGGCAGCTGTGGAAACTTATCAAATAAGATGATTATAACATGATTGTCCACTGTGGGGGTCTGTGTGTCCTTCTCTGAAGCATTTGATGCTGGCCACTGCTGGAGACAGGATATCAGATTGGCTGGACTACTAATCTGATTTAGTATAACAGACCTTTTATTCCTATTAAGCACATCTCAGTACAGAGTCAGCTTTCAACTAGTGCTGATGACCATGGAACGCTTAATCTGCAGCCCAGTCTACTTGTAGATACCTGGCACAATTCTTCTATAAGAGAATACAGAATGGCCAAATTCTACTTGTGCCATGTCATATTTTTCAAATGAGGAATGAAATATCAATTGTATACTTCATCAATTTCCCCCACAAATTGCCAAAGTAATGATGATGAACGATTTCGTATCTGGATGTCTAAATTCAAATGATAGTTCTGCAAAGGAGACTTAATGGAAATAAGATTTGTGCATCTGAGTACAGGATTAGATCCCCAAAACAGAAGAGCCTTTTAATGCTATGTTGCTAGCATTCCTCTTGAACAGCATTTCCCCTTTTTTCCTTGATCTCTGGATGTGGAAAAGATTTGTTTTCAGATGTGTATGCCTGCAGCACTTGCTTGGGATTTATCTGCAAGCTGATCCCAGACTCAGCCTGTGGTTATGCTTTTGCAGGGTCCCTTGTTCCAGATAACTACTGCTGACCACAACTCTCATTTCCTCTCTCTGCAAATGTGAAATGAATACTATCATAACAGCATTTCTTAATACATGCCAAAAAGAAAAGATAGTTTTTTCTGTTTTATATTTGACCACCCCGCATTTCAAATACATGACTTTACCTCTACAAAACTGGTAGGTTTTACCCCTGTCATCATGTGCAGTGCAATTTCTACCAGGATCATCATTCAGCACCTTTTTTTATTTATTTGCCCATCACAAAATCACCCTGAAATGATCTCCAGCATGTACCAGTTATACCAGATCCTCCATTCATTTGTGTTTGGTCATCACAGATGAAAACCAGGGAGAAAAATAAGCATTCAAATGTGATATAAATATCAGCTGTTGGGCAAACGCAGCACTATGAACCTTTCAGGACAGGACACGATATCTACTTATACTGTGCTGTGCCTAATACTGGGGCATTCTGGACAGCAGTCGTAATTGTAGATTCAAATGGATGGTAATCATAATAATCATTAAAAAGGTAATTGACATATCTTGGTCAGTACAGCTGTGTATTAAAGAGAGGAGCCGATCCTCATTTATACAACATTTGGCAGAAAAGTTGACCAAGTCGACTGTATACAGAAAGCACCAAGGACTCAAAAGTAGTCAGGATTCCTGACTTCTCCTGTACCCCACTGCTTCACCAACACATGATCCTTCCTCTTAATGCACTTCTAAAATAGAGGGAAAAAAGCAAAACCCATAGAAACATGCTGGTTTCTTTCCTGCGGTTATGTCCTATGGATGTGTTTATTGTTATGCACCACAGAAGAGTTCCTCCATCTGAGTATTAAAAAGAGCCATCTCCAGCTCAGTGGATGTGCCCTGCTGCTGCCTGCTTGCCTTGCTGACCCCTCAACCAGTTTGCCTGTGCTTGTTGCTGTCTTTACTTGCCTGACTTGCTTGGGCACATGGACTTCTTGATGTTCAGTGGAAGGGGATTTCCACATAATTTTTGGCAATCCACTCTGTGAGCTGCAAAGGATTACAAAGCCCTGCTGTGTTGCCTGCCTATAGCAGAGGAGGTGGGAAGGGCCATGCCCCTGAGCAGTCACAGAGTGGCCAAGGACATAATTGTGTTGCCACCAATTTCAGTTTACATCAGGCGACAGCTGTGACGTGCAGTGTCTGTAAAGCAGTTGTGGTGCCTGTTCTCTTGCCCTTACTATAAGAGTGCTAGCGGGAAAGGTATGGGCAGGGCACCTCCTAAATTACCTGGATCACCTCGAGGCACCTGTACAGGGCTGCTGTCTGAGAGGAGTGAAGGGCTGGTCTGCAGGATGGCCTTGGAGCAGATATTAAGATGCTGATTAAATTTAAACTGCTGTATGTAAGTTTCTTGGGGTTTGTTTGTTTAATTTTTTTTTCAGGGAAAAGTCCTCATTAGTAAGGTTCTAAGTATAAACTCTATTAAGAAAGATCTGTTATAATTCCTTAGTCTGTCACTGATTTAATCAGAAAGTCTTAGACACCTAAGAATGCATAATGTTTGAAATGGAGAGCCATCTTTCAAGTCTCATCTCTTTAACTCTCCTCTTGTACTTTCTCTGTCCCCCAAGGATATCCAGTCAGAGAAAGAGTAAGTGGTGCTTCAAAAATTTGCTATTACTCGCACAAACACAAGGCCTTTTATCCTGTTGGTGTCTAGAAGGCCTGACTGAGACTGGGGCTGTCACTGACTCCCAAAAATGTACCATCTAAGTAAATCAGGCTGACAAGAGAGGGAGTGACATGCCTAAAGTCACACAATGTGACAGTACAGAATCCTCACAGAGGTCACACATGTAGGGCCACTTCCGTTGGCCCCCAACTCTTTTCCCAGGCATCAAATGGTGCTGCTTTCTGTTGGATCTATCTTCTGAAGTCAGTAGTTCTGTACTATTTTGGGGCAGAGTACAAAATAAAGAATTATAACCCCTGCAAGGGACAGTGTCTTGCCAGGGATTGCCTTTACAGTATGAAGTCCTAAAGAGGAAAGGCAGACTCGAACTTTTAGAATTAAAGGGAACAACTCTGTCTTAATTTCCTGTGGTTTTACATGAGATTCGTCCACAATGGAACCATCTGTCACCATCTGTTTGATTTTCTTGATTTATTTTTTTTTCTTGGACAGTTTCACAGTATCGGTATGTGAATGCGCCTATCCACACCCCTCTCAAAAGGCCAACTCATTTCTTCAGTAGACGTGTGCCTTGTGCAGATTTCTTTTTTTTTTTTTTTTTGTGTATTTGAGCTGCAGTGCACTTTTCATCAGGCACTGCCTTTCTCTGTTGAATGCTGGTCTCCAGGAGCCACCTGGAATAAGGGATAGAACACCCACTGCGCATACAGCTTCTGGTAACTTGGATCCTTAACAAAATGAGAGAGCTCTTCAGGAAGCAAGGTGGCTTTTGAAGGGGCATTTGACATGATGAGGGAGTGCCCTTTCTCCAGGTGCTTCCAAGGTGGCAGTCATTGTTCGCACTGTGAATCTTACAGGAGCTTTTTTTCATTATTAAAACTACTCAGTTTGGGAAACAAAGAAACAAACAAATAATTAAAAAAAACCCAAAAACCCTCCAGAAAAATCAAAAGAATAATGTGAGAATGAGAAATAGAAAAACGTTATGTACAGGCCCAGACTCGAAGATCTGGGGTGCAAAACAATTAAAACAGTAACATGAAAATGTAGCATATCTACAGGGAATCTGTAGAGGGACTCTTGTCAGGAACTGTAATGATAGGACAGGGGATATATAGGACAGGGAGTAACGCATACAAACATAAAGAGGGAAAATAGAGATATTAGGAAGAAATTTTTTCCTCAAAGGGCAGTGAAGCCCTGGAAAAGGTTGCTCACAGAGGTTGTGGATACCCCAATCCTGGCAATGTTCAAAAGGCCAGGTTGGATTAAGGCCTTGAGCAACCTGTCTAGTGGCAAGATGGGTTAGGATCTTTAAGGTCCATTCCAAACCCTTAACATTCTATGGTGATTACTTTTTTTTTTTTTTTCTGTTTTGGAAGCCGTCCAAGAAGACAGCGCGGGCCGACCCGCCGGGAACGGCAGCCGGTATGAGAGGCAGGGGCTGCGAGGGGAGCGCCTGACGCCCCTGAGGGAGCTGCAGCGCCCGGAGGGGGAAAGCGCCGATTCGCGTGGCGTCTCTGCTGCCCGGGGGGGGAGCGGCGCCGCCGGTGCCGCGGAGCCCCCACGGTGCCTCCCCGGCCGAGCTGCGGGAGCGCTGGGGGAGCGCGGCGGGGTCGCCGGACTCCCGCGGCGGGGCGGGACGGGGACCCGCGGAGGGCGGGTGGCCCCGCCC
>VZRV01006381.1:382029-472853 GCA_013398115.1 Falcunculus frontatus | reverse complement strand
CCCTCCCCGGCCCGCGTCCCCGCCGGGCGCTGTTGGATGCCGCACACCGCCTAGAGGGGGCCGCAGCCCGGCGTCCTCCCCAGCGGCCCCGGGCCCACCCCGGCCCTCCCGCCTCCCTGCCCCGCCGCCCAGGGCAGGAGCCAGGTCCTGCCTGCGCGCCCGGGTCGCCTGCGCCGACTGAGGAGGTGACTTGGACGCACTATTATCCCGTGTGAATCATCCCGTCGTCATTTGTCGAGGCTGGGAGAGAAGGCAGAGGGAGAGAAGGGGGGAAAAAGCCCGCACGCAGCTCATGTGGCGGTGTAGTCCTGCTGCCTGGTCTACCTGGCACCGCTGGTGCTGCTGTTGCCGCCGCTGACAGGGATCTGCTGCCATCTCTGGTCTCCCGCTGGCTCCTCCGGTCCAGCCCGGCACCGCTGCCCCTGGATATTCCTGCTCCTCAGCCGGCCGCCTTCCCCGCTGCTTATCGGGCACCTCTTTCGCGTAGGGGACGTGGAAGCTGCTGCCTCCGATACTGACACCGGTTTTGCATCTTGAGGATCTCCAGCGGGCTGCTCTTGGTGCTGCTGCCTTTTTTTTTTTTTTCCTTTTTTTTCTTAAAGTTGATTTAAAGCCATTTAGGGTAACATCAAAATGTCCAGCAGCGTTCCAGCTGATATGGTGAGTCTTGTACTGTTTATTTAATAGTTTTATTATAGAATAACGTTTATTTCAGCCTGGTTTTGACAGAGAACATGGAAAGAAGAGGGGCGTGGGAAGAAAAAAAAGGTCTTGGTTGCATATTTAAGGAACATAAAGTTCCCAGTTAATTACCTTCCCCCTCCCGCCCCAGATGCTGGTTCTACTTCGCTTTTTGGTGGTGGAGTGGGAGATCTGCAGCGTCGCCTCCCGTGTAGCAAGGGAAGGGGGATGCCAGACTCCCTTACCTATGGCAGTCAGTACTTGAGGGCTCACGCTTGGGTCGTGTAGCACTGCTCTTCAGCTCCGTCGAGCATTTTTTGGGGGGAGATAAATACGAAGCAGAGCATTCGGGATGAATTGCTCGACCCATTTCTTTCTTTCTTTTTTTTTTCTTTCTTTCCTTCTTTTTTTTTTCTCCTTTCTTTCTTTCTAAACCCCTTTAAACTTGGCTTGTGTCTTGCCAACGCTTTGTCTCCCGATGTTGGTGGGAAGTTAATCTCTTCACTTGCTGCCGGCTCAGGAGCGAGAGAGAAATTTTCATGCGCTTTATTTTCATGGCGAGGTCCTTTGTGCACTAGCTGCAATCTGGACATTTTTCAAGGGCACTCCTAGTACTTCTTATGGCGGATTGTGCTTTAGCTTGTATTGGATACTCGGCTCGGTACATTTGAAATAGGAAGGTATAACAGAGCATGAAGAGGTAGGGTGAATCAGGTCTGCTAGGTAATCTTCCATTCAGCACGACTTTCTCCATTTGTATGTATTTCCATAAATCAGGATATATTTTCATAAGTCACTTAATTGGAAAAAACACCCACGAACTTGTAGCTGCAGTTTGGTATGTTAATTCTTTATTCTTACAGCAGAATATTTTCACGTATCTCCACACGGCTGTTCACATTTAAAGGTACTTTTTTTTCCTCCCCAGAAGCAGACGACTTGTCTATGCTTTTTTTTTTTAAATTTCAGGCTGAAGTTCTGTTTTGCGGGCAAAACCTGCCCCAGTAGTGATAACAATAAAAACGAGTAGCCCTTGTGTAAGTCATTGATGTACAGTTAATTGGGATATGTATGGCAAGTGGGCTATTGAAATAATGGTATCTGTTTAGTTGCTTGTTTTCAGTGTTTCCTTCACAGCTTTTGTACAGCAGTCACAATGAGTGAATTTTGACCAAAAAAAGCAGAAACAGTAAGATACAGAGGATGATCAAACAGCAGTTACAAGCTTACAGGTTTTTTCTTTTCTTTTCTTTTCTTCCCCCTGCCTTTCTCAAACACTATAAATAAATTTTGCATCCCCTGGATGAAAAGAGCGATGAAAGGATTTAAACTCAGAGGCAATAAGCTCCTCAGCTATCAGTTTTCACATATTTCTCTTTAGTGTCTCTCTTTTTCTTTCTGACTGTTAAAACCTTTTGAACCCCCTTCTCTCCTGCACGTGGCTGTCTAGCGTTATATCACAGAAATCCTCGCCTGGGCTGTGGAGGATTAGGTGCAAATCTCTCAGTGATGCTTTTTAAGTTGCTTGGAGGAGTCCCTTGACTGTAACATGAAGCACACTCCTCTTCCATGTCACCCTGGGCTGAGCTGCCACCTCCGTGCTCCTCCTAGGGCCTGCCTGCCTGGGAGTCCCGGTGCTGCCACTAGGCTTGTAACGCTTGACATTTTCTACAAAGTACACAGATTCTAAGATAGGCAAAATACAATTTTTTCTGTGGAAACTATTTCCTCCTGTTGTTACAGTGTAATGAGAATACCACTGCTGAGGGTAGCTGGGCCTAGTGTTGCTCTGTTTATTCAAATCAGGAAGAAGCTTGTTATACATAGTGATGTTTAAATACTGAGTCATTACAAAAACATTTGAATGAAGATGTTACCAATGTCGGTAGAATTTAACTAAATAAATAGATATTTTCTGGCCTGTCATGGGATCATTTTTCTCTTAGTTTCTACATTATTAGATGCAGTTTCTCTCTGAAAGTTTGAAGTGTGTTGTAGAAGTTCCAGTTATTAATTACAAATGTTACTTTATGAAAAGATTGCTTGAAAACTCATTTTTGGTCTCCTTTTGTCACCATCCTCCATATTTGAAAGGAGCTTGTTCGGGAAGGAAAATGGGATTGCCATTTGTTAACTATTTGAAGAGGAGCCCTTACCAGGCTGTCACCATGTTTATGTATGTTTTTATTTAGTGTAGGATTTTGCAGTTTGCATTTCTCTTACCCACCCACTGTGTAATTTGCATTTGCAAAAAATTGATTTCCCATTTCTGTAGGAGCTGGCATCAGTGTGATGGAGTGTCATTTTATGAAGGCTCCATTTACTTAGTAAATCTGCTATGAATTACATAAGTATTATAATAATAATGTTTGAAACTGTTTATGTCAGATTCATGAATTAACCTGCTCATAATAATAATAATGTTATAACTGCTGCTTCTTAAAAATATGTTAATTTGTCTTCCTGTTCCACCTTTGAGAATGATCTGCTATACATAAATTCATAGTAAATTATCTGATTTTCAGTAAGCTTTGTATTTCTAAGTAGACATAATATGACCTAGTCTCCTGTTCCCTGACACTGAGCTTACTTGTTTCCAGAACTACAGCAGTTTTTACCAGCTAACCATTTCAACATCACTTCTTAAATAATTAACATGGTACTTTATCATTTGCATTCCACTAATAAATTGGACAGTGACACACCACATTCCGGGTATTGTAAGTTTGTGGTGCATTATTCCTTAGCAATGTGTGCTGCTTACAGCTTAAAACTCCACTCCTGGAATGAAACCTGCTAATATTGACCTCTCTACCTGAGTAGTTTCATTAACTTCATTAGAACTAGACATGTCTGGGGCAGTTCTTGAAGACTAAACTGCATATCTAGAGCCTAATTTTGCTCAATTTTTCACATAGGCACTGATGACTGTAGTGGCAGCAGAGCACCTTCTGATTATGTTCAGTAATTTAATCAGGTAATTTATCGGTTTTACCATTTGGTAGCAGTTAGAGTTTGACTGTGAATAACAGCAGGGCTGTTTGCAAGTTGTATTTCTTCTGTAGTGATAAATAGAGATGCAGTGGTTTATGGACTTGTGAAATTAATCACACTAGATTTTTGAGTGGCCCAGATGAAAATGGTTTGATATTTGTTTAAACACTGTTGCTGAAAATTTTAAAGCAATCTATGAAAAACTTATGCTCAGTCAAGAAATTATTACTCAGTTGAATAATCCCCTTTATTTTAGTGTAGTTGTCACCAGAATCTGGGAAGCTTCCTCTTTGTATCCTGTGCCTGTGATACTTCTCCTTATAGTTAGAATTCTTCAGGGATTTTAGGAGTCCACAGAAAGCAACCTGCCTGACTAAAGAGTATTAACGGTGTCCACTGTTTCCTGTAGTCAGTGTGTTTTATGTAGGTATGAAAAGGCTCTGTCAGCACTTTCTTTTTGGGCAGTTCTTTGCATGCCCTCTAGGAGATCCAGTTCTTTTTCTGTCTGAGTAGTAACAGAGGGTGATGCTTTTGGCTCATGGTGGGGTTTTTATTGTTGGTTTGTTTTCTTGTCAGTTTGTTGGGTTTTTCTGCATTGGGTAAAAAGCAAAATGCTGGAATCTACCAAACAATTAAAGGTTTTAATTTTTAATGTGCACAGCTCTTCAGTCCATATGCTATACTTTAGAGATGTAGGTGGTATGGGAGAGATTACTTTTAAGAAAACTAAATGTTTGGTGCGAGACATTTGCAGACATAAAAGAGCATGGAGTATAGGATCTAAAATGCTTATGTGTGATAAATGATATCAATGATAAAAGGGGGCAATAGGTGGAAGAAGAATAACAGATAGAAACCCTGCTTAGTTCACTCCTTGTTAGTGTCAGCATCTTTAGTTGAAATGTGTATGTGCATCTTCTTTTTTAGGAAATTTAATATAGAATGATGATGAATAGTTGAACATATATGTTCAAGGGACTTCCTTTTTAATACAAATTAATAGAGGCTAACAATGGTAAAGGATGGACGTGAAACTGATGCTACATCAGTAAGGGAATTTTGGCATCCAAGAATAAGGTTCAGATACAAGAGACTTAAAGGAGTAGCTGGTTGTATGGAAGCTGAGTTTTGTTGTCCGTCATTCAGTCTAAACAATGATTTCATTTAAGAATAATAGGTGCAGTAGCATTATAATACACTTGGAACATAGAAGATAATTTGTTCACTGTAGCATTTTAATGTACCAGAACAAAACATGAGAAGTCCTGCATCTCTGTTCTTCTGCTTTAAATGCTTTTACTTTTGCCTTCAGTAGATCCTTTTAGTGGTTTTGAAAATTATTGTATTCCTAGTAGCCTTTGTGCATAATAGTCTTAAGTTAGTCCCTTACATTCTTTTAGCAATGAAAGTATTATTATTTCTCTGTATTTTTGTATCCCCCACATGTTGAAAGTTCTAATTAATTACATTCTGTGATAAAAGTAGCTAATTTAAGTTTTTTTGTATGGATATTTTTTTCCTTCCCTTTTTTGATTTTTTTTTCCACAATTGTTTGCTGATTGTAACAGAAATGAGTAGCCTATCTTTCGCCATTCTCAGTGTTTGTTTTGGGTTTGTTTTTCTCCTCTTGAAGAAGGAATTGGTGGGTCCGTGTTAGAAAGAAGAGCTTGAAGAAGCTTCTTTCTGACTCCTTAAATATTGAGCCAATATATAAGCCAGTTGAGCCTTTGTAGCATATTGCAGTGCTTCTTGTAATGAAATTAAGAACCTCTTTTTCTGTTATCTGAAGCAGTGGCCAGGGATAAACTTACCAAAGCTCATCTTTGGTGTGTATATATTTGGGTATACTCCAAAATAATTTGTATTTATCATTTCTCCCACGTACCTTTTTTTTGTTTCACAGATTAAAAAATGGTTTACCTATTTATCTACCAACCAAAAAGAAATATCTTAGCAACAACTGACATTTTTTTGTATGGCACTGTAGCAGAAACTTTGTAATATGTTAATATATCTGACATATTCTGAAACAATGTTTGCATGACCTTCATCTCATTTTCTTTGGGGATGAGCAGCTGTAGCCTGTGGATGGGTTGATCCTTACTCTGGGCCCTGGTGCAGCTCTGTACTTCAGATGGAAGTGTAGGCTGATGGTATAAACTGTTCCTTCCTTCCTGCCACCCACCCTTGTTGTTGTTGTTACCTGAACTGGTTTCTTTCTGCTTTTGTTGTCTAACTTCATGAAATACTGGAAGGGATGTATACTGAAGGAGATTTGACTCCTCCCATGTTGGGAATGCTGGGAAGTAGCTGCTGGTAGGTTCCAGCAGGATTGAGAGGCAAAAAACAAATGCTAAGTATATGTGAGTGTAGGAAAACAATCATATCTACATCAGGAATGCTCAATTCTGCATGTTAAAAAATTGGCAGACATCATCTGGTAACTGGACGGGTCAGTAAGGGCCTGAATGGAGACAAGATGCACCTCTCAGATGTGGAATTAGGGACAATGTCAGGACAATCTGTAGTCTGTGTTTCACTGTGGAGCTTGTGACTGCTTTGTGCTTATCTAAACCTAAATTTTCGCTCATTCGAAGCCCATATCTCACTTCCTTGGTTTGGCTTAAGGCTGCAGTAGGAACTTAGCCTGTCTGAATGTGGTCCTTGCAGTGGACTTGGTAAGCAATACTTTCATGATACTATAAACAAAATGAGTAAAGGCATGCTTTACTATTTTTTTTTTTCAGTTGAGAGTTCCTCCTAGGTATAACTTTTGTGAATGTTGGAAGCCGTAGTCACGGTGTTTGTAGTCAGTGGGATTTGCTTGTTTTATAATTCTGGTCAGTCAGCTTTGTTACTCAGTAAAACTCAGAATGTAAACTTTTGGAGATGTTTCTATATCTGCTTATGCAATAGTGAGCAGAATGGAGACTTCAGTTCTGACTCAGCCTGTGAGTGCTACACTAGCTTGCAGGAATCCAGAAATATCTGGAATGTGACTAATCATTCTTGTGGTTTTATGTAAAAGAGATAATTCAGCTTATTTTCAGTGTCTTCCGAGTACAGTATTGGACCCACTAGGCTGGTTATTTCTTATTCTGAGTGTGGTGAAAGACATTGCTGCTGATCAGTATTCTTTTTTACATTAAGTCTGTTTTTACAGAAATTAATCGAGCCTACTAAAGTAGCAAGCTTTTCGTGCCGCAATTTTGCATGGGTAAACTTTAGATCATTGTAATTATTAAAGGGATATGACTGAGTGTGCTGTTTTCATTTTAGAAGCATTGGAAAATGAGCAGCATGTCAATGAGAAATTTTCATGTCATTATGCTAATATAAAACCTAAACTTCGAGACCCCAGCTCTTCACCAGTTTTCAGAGATCTGTCTTTTGGAATTCAGTTATTGTGGAAAATTATTCTGTAAATTCTTCTAGAAGGACAGTCTTTAATTTTTGACAGCTTCCGTTATACATATGTTGCAGAACATCTTAAAACAGTGACTGAAACATTTTTCATTTGGTATACCTCCAGAAAAATATAAAGTCACACATGTACTACTAAGTGTTGAAAGCTGGCTTCTTCAACTTCAACAGAATCTTCAACTGATTCTAAGGAAGTACTGAGAAAAAAAAGCACAAATAATCAAGACTTTGCAAGAGTTGGTAAAAGAAAGGTTGCTGAGACATCAGATGAGGTTCTGCAAATAGCCTTGTGCACTTCAATATCTGAAAAGAAATTTGAAGTAGGAGAAAAGTTGCTATAAAAGCTTTCTAACAATGAAGATGAATTATTTAGGAGGTCTGTTTGGTTTTGAGAGCAATACTTAAAAAAAAGTTGAGACCTTCTTATTTGTAGGTCCACTGAACCTGAAAAATATAGTTCTGCAGAAATACTTAAATGTTGCAGCTGACAACTCTTATATATTTGTGGAAATTTGGTGTATTTTGTGGTCGCTAACTGGGATTGTATTTAGTTCCTTGACAGAGGATAAGTTTATTGCTGCTTGTAAACCATCCACAATGAAGGCCCACTCTCAATTTGTAGTAAGACTCTGCACGTATGGTAAAATGTGATTTAAAAAAAATAGTGTACGTTTCCCACAGATAGAAACCGTGTGTAAAATGAAGATTTGGCAGATTGCACAACTCTGACACTGCCATCAGCGTCTTGGAGTTTTTTTCTTGCTTTCTGTAAAGAAATTTGAAAATAGCTTGCCAGTGACAGGATTACATTTGTGGGTTTGTTTTGGTTTGGCTGCTTACTTAAAATTATTTGGGAGATTCAGTTTAGCGTTAAATGGAAGGCTTGTGGCAGAGTTTAGCTGAGACTTTATTTCATGACACTGTCGTTATGGAGACAGAAGCAAGCAAGAAACTCCTTGAGTTCTAGTGTATCCCATAGAAATTAACCAAGTAAAACCAGAGATTCTGTCTAGGAGTTTGGTAGGTTTATTTTACTACTACCTAACAAGGAATCTGTGCCTTAGTGGGATGGAGGTACCAAAATGATACTTGATGTTCACACAAGGGATGCAAACTGGAAGTGTCTGTGTTGGTGTCTACCTCCTGTGATGATTTTGGTCTCTCTGAGGGCTGGGCTAATTTATGTCAAGGGCTTGGACCACTGCTGAGGAACAAAGGTGGGCTTATCCTGGGGTGCTTTTTAACTGCACCTGAGGATCTGGATTTTAGTCTGTGAATCTTCTGACAGTTTGTATGGAAATGAAAGCTAAGCTCCTTTTCTTTTTTTTTAAAGGTAGTCCCGAGCTCTTCTGTAAGCTCTTTTGTGGTCTTCATTATGCAATATTAACTGTTTCATGTTGCATAAGAAATTATCTCAAGCACTTGATAAAAGTGGGGTACCAATTTCAAAATAAACAGAAGGAAGATATCTGTGTTCTTCTTTGAGACTGAGAAGAACAGTGTATTTCATCTCAAAAAGGACAGTACTTCAAAGCCATATACTGTAGCATTGGTTGGTATCTCCTCAGCAAAGTTGTGGTGTTGTAATGCTTTGTGGTCTGGCAGAGATCCACATCACCATAATCTGGTTTTGATACTTAATATATGCTCTAGATGGTACTACCTAATCTGTCCCCAGAATCTGACGTATGTTTTTAATATAGAGAAATAATGGAATAGTGATAAAATAGTGAAGTGCTGTGCTGGTCAAAAATCTTTCATAGCTGAGGTTGTAAATTCAGGATTCTCTTCTTAAAAGTAGATTAGTGCCAATCTACATGTGGATATATGTGGCGTACACTAGTAAGTCTCAGGAAACTTATTATAAATTGCATTACTATAGAATAGTTTTTCTAAAGTAGCATTTCTTTTCAGTATTTCTTTGAAGATTAAATATTACCCAAGATTTTTTAGGCATGCTTACCTTTTGTATACTACAAGAGAGTAATTAGTAGCCTTTGTGTGCTTTTAAACTCTGAAATACCTAGTTGCAGTATTTTCTTCTATTTATAGAATTCATATTTGTATGGGCAGTAACATCAAAATAAAGTTAATTCTTGAAATAGTGCTCAGTGGTTGTATTTGACGCACAACACATTACTTAGGGCATATTAAATGGAATATTTACATCATTTTGCCTGTGAATTTTTATGCTTTTAATCTGTGCATCATAACAGTTATGTGGTGTGGCAGTGAAAGCTTAGCTCTCACTTCTGAATCTGGGTAATTGATCTGTGATGCAAACAAACTTTATTGGACTTTCAAGTTTTAGTGATTTATACTTTGTATACTTGTATAGATATTATTTTGGCGATAAACCTCAAACTTGCAAAAAGCTTTATTAAAATATTTTAGGTGTGGGGAATAAATCCACATTTGCTCAGTCCATATGATTCAGTGGTAATGATGTTAAGATAAAGTCCAACACAAAATTAGTAACTTCCACTACCCATGTTACAACACATAAGTGGAGTAATGTTTGGCATGAATATTCAAAGATTTTGTATCAAAATGTGCCATGATGTGTATTTTTCATGCTGTGGATTTCCAAGAAAAGGTGTTTTAAAGACCACCTGTATAATTTAAAGATATATTAAGTATTTTATATAAGCTCAGCTCTATGCTAGTTCATTTCAATCTCAAGAAAGTAGAAAGGGAAGCTTTTATGTCAAAAAAATAATTCTGCTAGTGGGTATTTCTAGTTGTCTAGACATAAGACTGGGGTTTTTGGGTGCAATATGCTAGGTCTGGCACCAAGAGAACAGCTTGTTACTGAGATGTCTGACTTTATTTTGAGGATCTCATTTTCATAACTAATGGCAAGATAGCTAGGAGCTCTTAATAAAGAGAAACTGCAACTGGGTTTGATTCCTGTCTGCTTACTGCATCTGGCCAGGATATTTCTATACAAATCAGGGTTTCGTGTAAGTCTGCAAATGGATAATTTTTTTTTCCAAATTATATATATTTGAAATTATTTGGAGGTTCAGAATTGCCATTGTAGTGGGTGGAATGCTTGGTAAGCTGTGAGCAAGGTTGTGATGAGGGCTCTGGTGTTTGCAAAACTGTGTTAATTTGGAGAGGGTCGCCTTTGAATTGTTTCTTCTCACTAGGAAGGCAGAAGGTGGTTCAAGGGATAGCCAGGAAAATCCCTACGGAGGGCTACAGTGCAGTTGCACAATACTTATTGTTCCCAGCGTTCTCGTGCAGGCACTTTATGATCCCAGCAAATGTGCTCCTTGCACTTAACTGCAGGAGTAAGGAGTGGAAAGTTTTTAAGGGCAAAGTTTTGGTGGGGGTGGGCTCCAGAAACACAGCTGTAACTCTCCCTAAATTAACTATGAAGACTGAAATTTCTCTCTACAAAGAGCCTGGCATTTTTAAGCCAAGATTGTCGTTCAGTACAGATTTTGTGGCTTTCAATTTTATCTTGTATGTTTTACTGCTGTGAGTGTGGTGTATGTAACACAGCGCAGTCTGTGGCATACGTGGAAAACCCTTATCAAGGGAACTCCCTCGACTTGTTAAATGAAGTACAACTGGTCCTAAATACCTGACTGTTCAACAATATTTATCCATTCTGTGGTGTAAATGCATAATTGTCTCTTCTTCCAGAACCATGTGCTTTTGCCCTTCCCCTTATTCAGCACCTCCTCATTGTTCAGAGACTGGATCAGTGTCGTATCTTCCTGTATTGTTCAAACTTTTTTGGAAGATAAGTCTTAATCTTCAGCCTTCCTGTGATACTCGTCTTAACAAGTAGTTAATAGAAATCCATTTATTTTTGGAAAGGTTATTATTTATTAAAAATGGTGGTTGTTTTGGCAATGTAGTTTCACTCAAATGTACTCTTATGCTAGATAACTCTGCAGCAGAGCTACAGGGAATAAAATCTTACCATTTGAATTGCAGCGAGTCAAAATTCAAACAAGGCCAAGTTTTTCTTGTGGTTTTTTGTGGTTTGTTTTTTAAAATGACATTTCATATTTTAGTCAAATTCTTTTGAAATTTCTCAAGCCAGCTCTGCTCTGGTGCATCTTCTGTGCCTGTCAGTCTTGGTTGTTCAGAGCATGACTGTACCAGCATTTCAGTTAAGCCAGCGTGCTCTTTGGTGATGTGAAGGGTTTATTTCAAAAGACTTGTTGTGGACAGCAAAGTAATTGAAATCAGGCAAAAGACAATAAAATATTTATACACTGAGAGATGCTCCCAAGAACATTTGGAGAAAGGCTGTAACTGTATTTGTTAACAAGTTGTAAAAAGCAAGTTTTGAGGCTAATGCATATGGGGAAGCTGGTTTTTAGGGTTATGTTAGTATTTTTTTCCACTCTTATTAGTTGAGAATTATGTGGTTTTGTTGATGTGTTTTTGTTGATCTTTCAATAAAGCATTAATTCTGAGCACTTTATTGTTAAATATTGACTTAATATATTTGTCAGTTTTCATGTTCCTACTTTTTAAATAGCATTCCCTCAGTTTAGATCTGAAACAATCTCAGGAGAAGAAAAAAAATCCAGCCTAGTTTCCAGTGTTCAAGGACATGGGGATTTAGTTTTATTCTTAAATTATCTCCTTTAAATTCTGTACTAATTTTTTTTTCAGGAAATGAAATGTAGGAAAGACAGCTTGCCCTGAGCATAGAGCACAGAATGATTATAAGTCAGTGCCTTTATCTGAAAATATGCTGCTTGGTAAATTTCAAAGTCAGCTTTAAAAAAGCCCACAACCAACAGACAAGCACCAAAGTGAATAATTCAGTGTGCTGAGTAGTGCCAGATAAGGCAGAGTGTAGGTAAATAGTTTGCTGCCTTTCATACTTGACTCTGCTCCTGCATGTCAGTCCTGACTTTGATGCTTAAATAAGTGTCCTAGGTTATGAATTTTATTTATAATAAACTTGTGGTTTGGAGGTGATTTTGTTCCCCTTTATTGTTCTCTTCAGGAAAGAAAAAAACCCAAAAAACAAAGCTTCTTGTTTTATCTTGTAATTCTTAGCATATAGAAATGAAGACCAGAAGGAAAGAAAATTGGTGTAGTTGGTGCAGTACAGTTTTGAAGTTGTTTTTTCTTTTCTTTTACTAGATATTGTTTTGCAGGAAATGGAAGATAGAGAATTATACTTGAATGAACACAGCATTTTCTGCTGTCTTTTGTATCACATCATAGGTTTTTTTGTAGAATCAGATTGTAACATGTTCCAGAAATGGGATACGGTTTTTAGGAAGACCCATAGCTCTTTGTTGTGGCAATTGGAAATTTTCTATGCAAAAATCACTTATTCAAAATCCAAAAATATACTAGTCTTGTATTTTTGTCCTGTCTTTAACTTTTGGATAAAGCCAGCAATTGTTTTGTGGTGCTCTGTTGGAAGCTGTATTGGCTAACCCCAGAGTGTCTGTGCAGCCATTGGGATAGGGAAGAGAAGTATTTTGAATTGTTTCAAAGTAGTTCTTGCTATGTTGCTGGATAAGTGGCATTCACTTGTCAATGTAGGCATTTTGGAGTACTGTAGCAGTTTGTAGGATGGGTGGTGGTAGCAGCTGAAAGGAGTAAAAGGGAAAGACAAATTGTGATAAAGGTACGGACACTGAACATATCACTGTCAAAGCCATCAGGCTTATTTATGGACAGTAATTTGCTGTACAAGCACAATGGGCTGCAAGAAACAGTCAAGGAATCATAACAAATTTCTTTTACCATGCATAGGTTGTACTTGGAGTGATTAAATTCCATTTAATTAAGTCAAATGATAACAGGTTTCTGATGAAGGACACCTTCACTCTTCCTCTGCCTTCCAGACACAAACATATCCAAATCACTTAATATTTGTATTTTCAGTATTGCTGCTGGGTGGAGATAGAAAAGAAGTGTGTGTTACTTTGCTGGGTGGAAAACTGTTGAGAAGTGTCCATGTAAACATTATCTCACCTTTTGGCAAAAGTAAACCTTACCTTACCAAATACAGGCTTTAAAACAATAACCCTTCAAGCACATGATTCAGTTGCCTAAACATGGCATCCAGTGCCAGTGTGCACATGCCAGCATTCTCAGGATGGCCAGAAAGGGCAGGCAGCAATGACATATGAGCTACAGGAGACCCATGCCCTGCAGGAGATGCAGCTGCTCTGTATGAAGGGAATATTTCACAACACCTGGAAATAGCACTAGATGTATATATTTAGGTAATTCTTTTGAGCTGTTGGGGCTTTGTAAAACCTCATTTCCAATCCTTTCTTACTGATTTTTGGTAGGTTGTCTTCTCCTAGCTTAAATTCATTAAGCAGTGTTTCAAGATCATTAAATGGTTGAATTTACAGGTAATCACAGTTCTACCAGCTTTTTTATTTCCTACAGAAAATTCTCACATCTACAGATGTGAACACTGCAAAAGAAAGAAGATTATCTGGGATTCAAAATACATTGCTGCCATTTGAATGTAGCAGATCTGCTCCTAACTACAACTACATGTAAATAGTGTATAGCTGCTTGTGGTCATGAAGTACGTACAGCATGGTTGCAGATCTTTGCTCATTTAAGCTGTTGCACATGGCCTGTTAGAAAGAAGAAAATGGAAATTTATACACATTATCACAGTAAATTTAAAAGTAATTTAAGTTATCAAACAAATGAAAATTGGGCAATTTAATTTGGGGTAATTTTGAAAAAAATTAAAGTGCATTATCCATTCTCATCAATCTGTTGTATGAAATTGGACTTGAATGGACTGTTCTAAAAATCACAGTAGAAATGTGATGTGTTTTTGCACAGGTGTAATCACACCTGTGGAACATGAGAGAAAGAACACTACCTATACCAATGCTACATTGTTTTAATAACTGAATTTTTTATAATGGAATCTTGCAAAGAAAGCCAGATATGGATTGGTTTGGGGTTTTTTATATTCGATTAAAAGAAAGAGGCTTACTGCTTAAAGCTTGACAGGTCTCTCTTGACATTTGGCCTGAAATGTTTGCAAGATATTTCATATCCTCAGAGCAGAAATGAATATGAGTGGGTTGAAAAATTATGCTTACATAATTAAATAATGAGAATTCTTTGGCATTATATAAGATATAAATGCAGGGAAGCTTGTTATCATTGCCCTAGCAATTCAATACAATTTCTCCAGATGGATACTGGAGTAAATTTCATGCTTATATTTTGTTAAATAGATTTTCCATTTATATTTTGGAAGGCAGCTTTTGATACTTACGTACTGCTAAAGGTTGAGTTACAGACTGAGTGAAGCCTTTATGCTGTGTTTCATATTATCACTTCTGTCTGAATTTAGGTTTTGAAACATTACTTTTTTGTGTGTGGTGGTTTTTTGTTGTGTTTTTGTAGTTGCTGGTTAAGGTTTGGGTTTTTTTGAGTTGAAGTAGAAATCTAATGGTCACAAATGAAACCTTTCCAGCATAAATTGTCAAGAAAGTTACTTTGCTTATGCACTTCTTCATGTTTTGAGGAACTTAATGTAGAGGAATCTTCACATGGTAACTGTGTAAATAGATATATATCCAAATATAGTCTTCATTCCTTTCACAAAACTGAACTTTGCAGTTTTGTTTCCAGCAGACTTCTTTTGTATGGCCAGATTCTGTTACTAAGGGGTCAATGAAAAATTGACAAAGAATTTGATAGATCAGGAACCCTGGAAATAACACTTGACCTGAAGAGTCAGATTTTTTTAAAATCATTTTGAATTATAAAGGAGCAAAAAATTATCAGCCCACAAGTATATTTGTTCAACTCCATCCCTTTTCTGCTGTGGATACATGGGCTGTTATACTTTATAATACAGCCTCTATTTGAGGATGAGTGTATCATAATGGTTGAGTGCAGGCAGATTTGTTTAAATGACTTTTTTGTTTTTCAAACTAAGCTGAAAATTACTGGTAGGATAAAGCCGTGACATAGTTCTGGATTTCCATGCTTTGGAAAGCATTATATTGCTAAATCTATGCATTGTATGTCTTCGTTTAATTTTATTTCCTTCTCTTTGAAGATTGATGATGAATAAATTATTTTATGTTTAAGAGTTACATGTCTGTTAATAGAATGTGCACAGTGTTTTATTAAATGTTAAATTCTAGGGTTTAATTTTAATGTGAAGAGAATGTTTCACCCAATGCAACATATTGGAGAGGTCAGCCTAGGTAATTGATGCGGGCTCTGGAGTACATAGCTTGCACATTTGTAGCATCAGCATGCTACATATTTAGGGAGAATTGACTGCCCAACCTATAGTGAGAGATATTTGAATGTTGGAAGTCTAATAATTTTAGAATCATGGAACATTAAGTTGAGAAAGACCTGTAAGATCAAGTCCAGCTGTTAATCCAGCACTGCCAAGTCCTCCTCTAAACCATGTCCCTAAGCACCACATCTACACATCTTTTAAATACCTACAGGAATACTGACTCCAACACTTCTCTGGGCAGCCTGTTCCAGTGATTGACAACCTTTTCAGTGAAGAATTCTTTCCTGAAATCCAATCTAAACCTCCCCCCGTACATATTCACATTTCTTTTTCAGGGATGGTCAAGTCACTGTAAAAGAGCGAATTTATTACTTAGACATGTTCAAACAGAGTTTTTAAACATTAGAATAAAGAATTGCAGTTAAGTAGTTATGTTCTGTGTTTTACATTCCTTTTAAATTGATGAAATATGGGGCTGTGCTACTTCAGCTTGAGCCCAAACTGAGCTTGTTTTTTGTGGCGTTAAATTTGCTGGTTAAGAGTTCACAGGATTGACAGACATCTGTTTGCAAGTTTAAGAAAAATTCCTGATTTAAACCAATGGTTTTTTTGAGAGGACACCTTCATTTTTTCCTGTACCATGTGAAAAGGTTAAGACTGATTTATGAAGGAATAGAAGGGAATGGTCTTTGTTATTTATAAAAAACAAATCTCTTTCCTCCCCAAAATCCTGTGATATAAAACAAAGATAACAGCATTACTATTTTCTCTGAAAATTGCATGTGGTTACATGGCATTACATTCCAGAACATCTATGTAGAAGACAACTTAGTAGCTGTATGAATGGGGGGGAAATTTTAATGGTGTGTAATTTTTTTTCTTAAGCAATATGATATTTAGGTACAAGAGAGTAACACTAAAACTCCTCACTTTTGTGAGCACAGATTTTTTTCCTCAGATAACAGAAATGTGGAATAGGATATAATCTATATACACACATGCACTCCAGTAAGTGCTTAGTTTTGTTTCATCTGAGAATTATTCTAAGGGTGTTTAAATATTATATCTCAATTATGTTAAAAATAATATTTGGAGACTGAAGCAAAAACCAATTTCATAACCTGTGTCACCATCTGTTAAATACACCAGAAGCTTTTTTTTTTTTTGGATGGGTTTAGCCAGCTGTCCATTTTGTGCTGTTGCCTGGATGGAGGCGTGCATTTAAGAAAAACACAGTAGGCTTTCTGTGAGTTGACAAAAAGCTTTTTTATTTTGATCTGAAACTCTCCTAGCTTGTCTGACACTTCCTTATATTTAGTCTCTGGCTGAGGAATGTATTTGAAACCTTCCCCCTGTTGCTCTCCTCTGGTTTGGCTTTCATCTTCTCCCACTGAGGTCCGGAGCTGCCCCACAGGACGAGCCATGTGCCTTTGCAGGGACCCCTCTGTGAGGCATGTGGACGTCTTTGCTCGCGGCAAACAAAGTCCACTCTAATCCTATTGACATCCAGCCCACGTGGCGTTCACTTAATCTGTCGGGCGCTCTCCTTGCTTTATCTGACCCTGTGAGATGTTACAGCTTTTTGGAACTTTATTTTCCTTTACATGAGTGTGTTGGGATGGTCACTTAGACCAGTAGAGTTTGCTGAAATCATTCTCTGGTTTTGAGTGTTGTCTTCATGATAGAAAAGATCTATTCTGTAATGGTGTCAGGGTGACCTGGCAGATTTTAGTGTTTTGTTGTTTGTGTGCTTGATTATAATTTATATAAGGGATGATGAGACGAGGAAAGAAGTTGGTATTTACAAAAGCCTGGGAATAAGGTTATTGCAGGTCAGGTAATCATTCTATTCTGCTGCTCAGTTTGCAGCAAATCAATCTATATTCAGGAAAAAAAAACATGAATTGCGGAAAATGGTTTAGAATTAGAAACCAGCTCTTTGCTGACTGCAATTTAGAGCTGGCTTTAAAACATAGTTTTAGAACTTAATATTCTGACTTCCACAGGAATTTTGCTTTTTTAAAAATTGCAAAATAATGCCTTAGTAAAATTGAGCAGAGTCAGTTGAAGAAGCTACCTAAAGCAATACTCTGTATTTTCTGACTTGGATTTCCATGAAATACATTGTGTGCTCTGCCTGATCACTCAAAGTGGCAAAACTCCTTTCATTGGCTCCCTCTGTTCAGTCAGGATGAGACTGCTGTGCTGGGAAAGGTGGAAGTCCTTGTTTGTTTATTCTTCATCACTGTGTTAGCTAGACATGTTTGCTCCACTTAAAAGCATGAAACCTCTTAATTCAATGTTGTGTGTGAATACTCCAGTATATTGCCCTGTCCAGCTTCATTTTCTGATCTTCCCAGAACAGCAGCACTGTTTGTGTACAGCTTGATGGAGTAGCATCAAGCATTTTGCTTGGTGGAGTAGCATTTGTTTCTCCAGAGTCTAGATGGGCATGTGGAATGGAAACAAGAATTTCTTGCTATTGTATGGAGTACATCTGGGCTACTAATCACGCTGTGGTATCAAAATACTTGAAATGCTTGCTTTTCTTTTATGTGTATGTGAGTTGGATAAACTGAATTTGAGAATTAATTGCATCCAGTCTCTGCTGTTTGTATATGGTTTGCTTTGGCTTAGCTTTATCGGCCCAGCTCATCAGAGGCTTATTCTAGGAAGATCAAGGATCTCAAATCTATGCTTTTAAAATCTCCTTTGCCCCAGCCCTTGTCTTCAAAATCTCGCTGGAAGCTTTGTAGCTAAAGCCAGAGTATATAAGATGATTGCAAGACAGTCCATTTATCTGTGTTCCTGGCAAGTGGACAGCCAAACCAAGCACCTCTGGAGATCATCTAGTCCAACCCCCCAGCCAAAGCAGGGTCACCTAGTGCAGGTTATACAGGAAAACATCCAGGTGGGTTTTGAACGTTTCCACATGAACCAGTAGACAAAATCTGTTTCTCCGTTTACCTTCCCATCTAGTCATCATGTCTGTACATGATTAACTATATAATACTTGCCTTCCACTGACCATATTTCCACCATGTCCTTGTAGTAGGATTTTGTTAGTGGTCCTACTGCCTGGAGAGGAATTAGCCACTGAGTGATTTGAAGGAGCAGTAATCTAGCAGAAATTCCCCCAAAGCTTTTCCATATGTCCAGCTTAAATCCAGTCATCTGATGATAGTAGGTCACTAGATCTGACCCCAGCAAAGGGGAGAGAGTGGGAGCATCCCTTTTATCGATAGCCTGCATTCACACAAGTCCAGAGGTAACAAAAAATGCACACTCCTAATGAAAAGACCAGCAAGCTGAATGTTAGAGATCCAAGCCTGCTTACATTTATGTAACCACCAATGTACTGAGACAATGCCAATCTCCAAGTCGGATCATAGCAGTGAACATAGCTTAAAGGATTATTTGCTTGTCAGGCAAAACAGAAGCACTCTTCTAATTTTTTTTATCTGGTGAACTGAATATATTAATAGTGAAAGGCACATGAATACCTAAATAGTCTTCATTTTAGGTAGTTATTGCTATTGTAGACTTCTGATGGAATTGAATAACCAAGAAGAGAACTTAGGAAATAAATTTCTTTCATTTTCATACCTTTTTGATACAATATTTACTCTCTTCTCATATTCCTGGTGCCATATTTATCAGGCATTAATCTCCCAACAGGTTCTGTTTTGGGAGAGGAGGGAGGAAGTAAGTCAGAGAAACAGTGAGGAATCTGTAGCAATAAGAATCTGTTGATCTCAGAGAGGACATGAGTTTTAATACCACTGTAATTGCATGTGTGTGGGAGGCATTGGGGGTGTTCACCTATTCCTGTAAAATGTTTTTTTGTTTGTTTAGCCTTTCAGCTATCAGTTGTAGTAGTGAAGTAATAGTATAAAGTGCTAAGGTAGAAGAAAAGATTTTTTTTTTTCTTTTTAACTCTTGGAGTCTCATAGAAAGTTTGTAAGTCAGAATTTGTTATACAGAGATACAGTTCTAGACCCATAAGAAATCATTTTTCCAGAACTTACTAGCTGGGCTTAAAAGTGTTGTTGAGGCTGCCAAACATGAACTTTGAAGCTCTGTTCAGTTTACCAGTGCTTTGATTTTGCAATGTGTTTAATACAAATGATAAAAAAAGTAAGAAAATCCATATTTATGGATCATTGAGTCTTAAGATTAGAAGAGACTTCTGAAGGTGTGTAGCCCAAAGCAGAGCTAGCTGTGATGGTGGTTCAGAGCAGGGCTAACCTCAGACTTAGATCATGCTGCTTGAGCCTTGTGCATCTGAGTTCTGGCTGTGTCCAGAGATGCTGATTCTGCAGCCTCTTAGGGCCAGAGCTTAACCTACCTTCACTGGAAAGGTTGTATCTGCATGGGCAGTAAGAATTTCCCTTGCTGCAGCTTGCCACCATCAAGATGGTAAAAATGCTGTTAGATACTTTAGCTCTTGGAAACCAAACTACTTCAGAATTCCTTTTATTTTAAAGTCCATACGTGACTGACTTGGCATCTGTAGCAGATAGGGAGTTTGCCTATACATGGGAGGTTGAAGAGATACCGCTGAAGTTTTACCAGAATAGCCTATCATTCTGCATTTCTGACTTCATTTAAATGTTTGCCCTCATCTGTAGATGGAATGGTTCTGATTGTATAGATTTGTACTGAAAATCAGGCTTACCTGAAATAACAACAGAAAAGGCTATCTTAGTTACGTGGTGGAAGTAGGAAAGTAAATTTTTTTTTTTTGGGGGTTAAGAGGGGCTTAGAAATAGCAAGACACTTCAATTGAAACGACATTGCTAAATAGGAACAAAGAAAAGAATTCTTCCCAAATGCTAAACAGGCTATTATGTGTGTGAAGCTTTGGAGAGGAGCAGTTGATCAGATTTTTGTAAGGCAAAAAACAATAAACAAGGAAAAGTTTATTCTCTTTTTGCTGTTTGTAACAGAAAAAAGTACTTTAAAAGTGTATGCACAATATTATGTTCTTCCATCCAACTTTCTGGGTCAGAAGTTAACCTTTTGTTCCTTGCATGTATAGTAACCTGTGTTTTGTTCGCTTACATACTTCATTTAATGTGTTGGGGGGGGGTGTTTTTTGGTTGGTTGGTTGCTTCCTTTTTGTTCTGTTTTAAACTTTATTTTAAGCATTCAGGCTACTGAAAGAAACAAACAGAAAAAGGGGAAAAGGAAACCAGCAAATACCTTATTTAATCTAAATGGTGTCAGTGACACTGAAAGATGTGGAAATTGTGTTCTAAGTTGTTCTCCGAAATGCTTTATTGCTTGTGTTTCATAAATTTTTGAAAACAGCTATTGCAAGAGAAGTTGTCATCTATGAAATATGCATCCTGGTGGAATTTGGTACTACTAATTACTGGAAAAGAGGGAGATCTGGAGCAGAATACTTCTCTTTGCTTCTGTTATCAGCTAAGAAAGGGGCCTCAGTTAGTGATCTTGTCCCTGTCTGGTCAAACACGTGATGTGTGTTTCACTGTCTTGTGCTTCACTTGAATGTCCACACTGTTGCTGTACCTTGCTATTTGTATATAACAAACTTTTTCATTTGAGTGTCTATTCCCCTGGCTTTATTTCTGAAAAGCCCTTCCATTTTCTGAAGTGGTAAAACACAACAGTTTAATCCTGCAGGACTACTGGGACCTGTGCCCCCCAGGGTAATGTCCCATTAGATGTACAATACCTTCATCTGAGTGCTGTCAAGCAGTGTCAGCCTTGCAGCAGGTTGTGCAGTACTTTAGGTGGTATGACTGTACATTGGGTACTGTTTTTCACTCTGTGACTGCTCGTGTGTGTCCATGTTGCTCTCTCATTCCAATACCAGGTGTGAACAGGCAATGGCTCAGTGAAGAAAAGCATGTTTATAGTATTTGCATATCAAGGGAATGCGAGTCACTGCTTATACCTGGTGATTGTTTTGATCCTTTCTGATACAGGAAAAAAAAAAAAATCCACGCCTGTCACTCAAGGAAAGAATTTCAATACTGGAAGTAAAATTATGACCTAAGAAAATGCCCAAACCACCCATAAAGCTTTGTAAAGGATTTGGGTTATATTCTAGGAAAGTGATGCTTCTGAACATCTTAATTTTAATGAAAATGACACTATGGGATTTTTTTTCCTCCCTTCAAATATGAGCCATGAAGAGAAAAGTTCATGCTGTTTTAATGAATTAAAAAATGACCTTTTCATAGTCATAGTAGTTAGAGGAAGAAATCATAAAAAAGCACAAAAAATACCTTCAAATCCCAAATTACTTTCTGAACAGATATTTATTCTCTGCAATATGTTTGTCTTTCTGAAGAGATCCAAGGATTGGTATATTAAATGCACACTTAATTCTCAGTGCCAAGGGAGGATTATGAATAAAATGAGAATAATTTTTAAGTAGGTTTATATACCAACAATTGAAAATATTCTGATAAGACATGCCTTTCTTCCCTGGACTTTTGCCTGACCTGAAAGTCCTAACATCCCTGGTATGGTTGTGGGGAAAAGAATGTTAATTCAGGTATTCTGTAAACAGACATATGGTAGGAGAAGAAACAGAAGGTTTGTTTTTTTTTTAATTAGATAATGGTGGAGATCCTGTAGACTGCAGCACCCTACAGTGCCAGCTGGAAACTGTGTCATGCCCCTTGCCAAACTGCTGAAGCTTCTCTTGTCTGAGCTTTCTTCATCAGGGCTTTTTACAGATTCCAGTTCCTCTAAGCACAGAGATAGTCCATCCCAGGAATGGGGAAAATGAACAGATGAGCCCATAGGCTGCTTGGTTAAACAGGGAACTCATGGTCAGATCATTAAACTTCAGAGGTCATGCCTAATGGTTGGTTTCCAACCTGCAGGTTGGGTACAAGCAGACCTGCGGGGCTCTGTTGTTGGACCAGATTATTTAATATCTTTTATCAGCGACCTGAAAGAGGAGACACTCCTGCCTTGTGAAGTCTTGTGAACACCAAACTGCAGGTGCAGTTGACCTGCTTGAGGGCAGGGCTGCCATGCACGGGGACCCAGTCAGCTGAGGGAATGGACCAGCAGGAACTTCAGAAAATTCAGCAAGAACAGATGTCTTGCACCTGGGGTGGACTGACCTCCAGAAGTGATGCATGGTGGGGATGGACTGTCTGGGAGCCACACATGAGCTGCCAGAGCGTCTTGGCAGGAGTGGAGGATGACAGCACCCAGGTGATACCAGGAGGAGCATAAACCAGGGAATCAGGGGAAGTGAATGTTTGCCTCTATTTGGCACTCAGTAGACTGCATCAGGAATAGTGTCCAGCTTTGAACATTGTTTCCTGTACTGCACTGAAAGAGGAAATGTGTTGATCAGCTGCAGCATGTTCTGCAGAGACCACTGAAGTGGAGCGCTTCTGTGAGCAGAGGCTGAGGGAACAGGACTGATTCAGCCTGGAGGAAAGCTGGCTTTGGGGAGACCTTAGACCAGCCTCCTTGTATCTACAAGGAGGTTGTCCAAAAGCTGAAGCCAGGCTCTTTACTGAACTAAAAGGGTGAGAGAATGAGCAACAGTTCACAGTCATAAATGGGAACAAGATAAGTTTTGAATTGGGGGTCGGGGTGGGGGAATACTGATGGCATTATGGTTTCTTTTACTTTTACATTTATCTGTATGAAACTTTTTTGTCTCATTCATAAGCTTGCTTCATGTCCTTAGTGTTCAGGTTTACTTTGAAATTATTTTTACTTAAATCTAGGTTTAGATAAAATTTAAGCCTGTTGCCACATTTATAATATTTCAAATAGAAAACATAAATGATGTAAAGAACAACTACAGAAATGGAAGAGAGGGTTACAGTTAACTGATTTACATTAAGATTCAATCTGGAATACCTCCCTCTTGTATCCAGATGGTTTGCCATATTTTATTTCTCGAAACCCACCTTGACAGGAATGCTGTCTTTTTTGTCTTGTGTTCCCTATGTAGTTGCTTCTCCTGGAGCCTCTTTAATTTTTTTTTCGTAATTTTTTTTAAATCTCTGGCTTTTAAGTCCTGAAAGGCTGTGAATATTTTTAATCAGTTCCTTGAAACATATTAATATATACTTCAGAGAATGTCTTCTGTTATGTTAATATGAGTACTGTATTACTTTCCTGAAGATGGAATTGCAGTTTTATCTGGTGTAATTTTCAGTTGTTTTTGTCCTACTAGGAACAACTCAAAAAGGCTCAAAACTTCTTGTTCCAACTTCTGTGCCCACTCTAGTGCTTGTAAATCCTCAAGAGAAATGACGTCTTCAACGACGCCACGTCTCTGTCCAATATTCATTAAACAATACACTTGTTACTAACATCTAAATAAGATGTAGGTATATATCTCACTATTGGCAATAAATTACAGCCTTGGGGTTATAATGGATTTGAGGAAATCTGTCCCTCAGGGATACTGTAACATTCTTTTCTCTTTTTTGTCTTCAGTATCTTTATTGCTTTACATGGCTCAAACTCTTTCACTCCAGGCTTTCTTGTAGATGTTTCAAAACACTCTGTCCTTGGTACTTTGCTCACTTATGTTTTGTGTACCCATCTTTGCTTTGTCTCTCCTTGCTGTGACTTTCCCAAGCGCTTTCTTGTTCACAGGGAACCATCTGCTGCCAAGTTTGTGTGAAAGCCTCCAGTTCAGGCTTGTCTTTTGGTCCAGCTAAAATCTCTGCCCCTCTGATACATCTTTCATTAACTTGAGCAGAACTGGGCCTAAAGCTGTTCGCTTTACCTCTGTTTTGGTTACATGAGCAGTATCAGCTTTCTGATCATCACTTGGGCCTGTAATCTGAGTGACATTTTTGAATGGGTGTGACTGAGAGGCCTTATTAAGATCTTCATCTAAAGCTTTCAGATTCTTCTTTCACAGGAACTCTAAGTAAATTACATTTTCTTGTCCCTACAGCTCGTGCTGTCCAGGTTCTCCTCATTATTTTTTTTTCAGTTGCTGCAGTATTCTTTTCTCTGACTCATATTATGAGCTTTCAGAATGATCTGCAGAGATAATATGTGTAATGTTTGCATTCTTAATATGTCCATTCACTGCCTCTTTCTTCCCTAGTTCATGAGAAATAGATTGCTTATCTTTGTATTGTACACTTCTGTTTGCTGCTGGATTGTTTGTCTCTCACTGGCAGCTGCACGTGCACTTAATGATCCAGTGAGTACATCTTGACCTTTATCCCATACTGCTCATTCTGTTCAGAAAGAGTATTGTATATATCTATTGCAAAATGAATATTTTCCATTTTTTTAACCCCTTGAATATCTTTTGCAAATTTCTGCAAAGATTTTGACAACGCATGGGTGTTATTCTAAGACCGCTGAGCATAATAATAGCAGTGCTGTCTTTGTGGTTTGTCTGTAGGGGTTTTGTATTTTCTTGTCAACCTTGAGTTATAAGGGACAGCTTGTTTATCCTGGTAACAGTTAAATGTGCTAGACTTTGATTTCTAGGCAATATTGTGATACAGATAAGTAAGGAAAAGGTGGACAGTGTCTGTCCATGTTTATAAGGGGCAAATATAATATTTAAGGCAAACTGAAAATTGTGAGGTGGTCCTGAGTGAGTCCTGGCCAGCAGCTACTCGCAGAAGTCAGAAAAATGGGACAATAGTAATAAGTACAAGTAGGAATAGGTACATAGGAAAGAATTTGAAAGCAAAATACAAGCTTACTTTGGATTGTGCTCAGACTGAGCTACCTGCAGATGAAATTAATTGTCACATGTGTAAGAGACTAAATTGAGGGAAAGTGCTTCAGTGTATAGTGTCAAATAGATGTATGAACACAAATGAGTCACCTTGGACTGGGTGCAGATATGAGAAAACAGTGCTGGAATGGGAAAAAGTTAGGAAAATAAGTAAGAAAATTGATAGAAAGCTGAAATATTGTAAGAGGTAGAGAGAGCAAAGAGCATCCAGGATCACAGCAGATGACTAGGGATTAAACGATCCATCAGAGTGGTTTCTTGCTGGTTTTTTTCACCTTCTGGGAGTAAACTGGTTTTTGGCTTCTTGACAAGTTCCAGTCAAACAGGAAAGGTGATGTAATATGTGTTTTCTAGTGATTTCTACTGTTTTTCCCAAGGAGCAAGAACTCATCCACCTAGAAAAAGTAAAGTTAATTGTATGTAAGGATGATTCATGAGAGAAGCTGAATATGATGTGTAATGCTTGTGGAAAGATTTCCTCAGTGTTGTATACTTACTTGTATTGTTGTGGATGGTTGGTCTCTTGAATAGTATTTACTTCTACATCTAGTTGCATCTAGTTCACTGTGAACTAGGAAATAAACCTAAGCTACAGACAGCAATGTGGGCCAACAAATTAATTACCAGAAAGCTGTCAGCTAAAGTGACTTCTGCAAAGGATGACTTGTTGCAAAGCTTCCTTTTAAAATGTATCTCTTTCAGGAAAGACTAAATATTGTGTTCTGATACAGTTTCCAAGATAACTGTAAATAGATTAATTTTCTCTGCTTGAGTTAGAAGGTAGCTATGTTAGACAATCATAAACATTAAGGGGTTGGAATTGGCCTTAAAGATGATCCAGTCCCAACACCCCTGCCATGGGCAGGGACACCTCCCACCAGACCAGGTTGCACAAGGCCTTACCCAACCTGGCCTTAAACACTGCCAGGGTTGGGGCATCCACAGCTTCTCTGGGCAACCTGTTCCAGTGTCTCACCACCTGTACAGTGAAAAATTTTTTGCTAATCTCTAACTTAAGTTTCTCCTCTTTTAGTTTTCACCCATAGCTCCTTGTCCTATCAGTTCCTGATGAGGAGTCCCTCT
The DNA here is from genome assembly GCA_013398115.1 of Falcunculus frontatus. Taxonomy (NCBI): domain Eukaryota; kingdom Metazoa; phylum Chordata; class Aves; order Passeriformes; genus Falcunculus; species Falcunculus frontatus. The sequence continues at coordinate 446,706 of VZRV01006381.1, read as the reverse complement.
CCAGCTTGTCTGTGGGCCCCCTTCAGGTACTGGAAGGTTACTATGAGGTCTCCTCACAACCTTCTCTTCTCCAGGTAGAATAGCCCCAACTTTCTCAGCCTGTCTTCATAAGGGAGCTGCTCCAGGCTTCTTATCAACTTTGTGACTCTCCTCTGGACATGCTCCAACAGCTCCATGTTCTTCTGTTGGGGACACCAGAACTGTAGGCTGTACTCCATGTGGGGTCTCACAAGAGCAGATGGTACATCACTCAGACATGACCACTGCACCTTTAGGTTCCTTTCCATTTGTATTAATACAGTTGTTTCAAACTTAATTTTAAATTTTAAAAGTTGCTTTTTAAAAATAAGTGGAAGTGCTTCTCCTTCTTTCTTCACCTTTTTCAGAAGCAGTTACTTCATTCCAGCCCTCCTTTTGGACATACAGAGCAAGCCCTATCTTAAGTGAAAACTAGTGTAGAAAATCTCAGTGTCACAGATGTAGGTCTCAGAATATTAAGTGTGATCGATGCAGAAGGTTTCAATGGAAAACCTCAGTCAGTGTTAACTATCTCTTTGCTGCAAACATTGTATGTGTTAGTAATGCAGTGAATGTGGGTCTGTTTTTCTCTAAAAATGTTTTCTGGAAAGATTGTAGTCATATGTACAACCTGCAGTTTTATACAACAAAAATATAACTGTGCTGTTTCTGAAGCAATTAAAATAATTGTGGCCATTTAAAAACTCAAACAACTCTAACCCTTTATTTTACATAGAAGTATCTAATCTCTTAAAAGATATGTATTTAGAGTTCACAAGCACTTAATGCTTTTCTGGAAAGGGAAGCAATCAGTGTTATTTCAAGAAATTAAATATTTGTTCTGTGTTTTGTACTGCTTTCATACTTGAACCATGTGCAAAGGGGAAAACATTTTGGTTAGTAATAGAGTTTCTATGCTAGAGCGCACTTTTTAAGTGTTACAAAAAAAAGAAAAGCTACCATAAAAATATACTGAAGTTCTTGAAGTACTGTTGGAATAACTACAAATTGTTCTCCTTACTAAGCACTCTGGATCAGAAGTCATAAGGTCTTTAAAATCTGTTAATTTTGGAAGCTGATTGTTCAGTTCGATTCACTGCACATTGAACCGCTACCTGTGGAAGACTGGTGAAAAATATGTTATTCTTTCTCTTAAGCTCAGACTAAGAGCATGTACTGAGGGTGGTACTTTTGCATCCCTTTCCAGGGACATTATGTCTAACTAAAACTATTTCAAGTGTGCACAGGTATGGCACAGTTTTCGAAATGGAAGTGGAAACCTTTCTCAATATGAGGGTTATGCCTTTGGTCTGTTGTCATGAACTTATGCTTCCAACTGTTAATCCTGCTGCTTTGCCTATAGGATAATTTTTCCCCATATGTGTTTCCTAGTGTTTCTGTCTGCACTCGTTTATGTGCAGGAGACAAATCATATGACAGCCTGTGTGTGGTTTTGGAGAGACAGAAGGGAATGGAAGGGGGTCCATTTAGCAGCTTGTCATCTTTAATATTTCTCTCTGGTTTTCTTTTTAATGCTTTTCTGCAGAGCAGTAACAGCTCTGTAGGAGAATGTGTTTGGCTTCAGCCCGTTGTTAGGAGGCAGCAGAAGCAGCAGCCTGGGGAGCTGCAAGTCAAACTTCAGATCACCCCCACCTACAAGCACATGGAAATGATGTAGAGGCCTCACTTGTAACTTCTTCTGTTGAATCAGTGTTGGACACTCAGTGTCCATTCAGAGCTTAGTTTGTTGAGAGAGGGGAAAAAATAATAATTAAGAGTCATAATGACTTTATCTCTTGTGGTTTTAATGTCAGTTACTCTTCCTTCCTTGATGAAACAAACAATACAGTAACAAGGAAGTATTATTTACCGTTGTATTTTCCTCTGGAAAGTTTGGAAGTCTTTAACTGATGCGTGTCTGTGAATGTAGCTTGTGAAGCAGAGTAGGGTAAAATATTATTTTGATTTATGTCCCTATAGTAATTTAGCTTATTGCAAGTACCTTCCCTGTGTGCAAGTTCCCTCTGTTACCAAACCACAAAAGAATTAATTAGTAGGCAAGAAACATTTGGGTTTATGTTGCAATTTGCAGAGTTCTGAAGAAATGTGTTTTCTCTGTATGTATGTGTGTGTGGTTTTTTGGTAATGATTATCACTATTTAAAGAAAGATCAAAGTTAATGTTTTTTCAAATCTCCCAGTGTGCACCTCAGTGCACTTGTATTTGACTTCAACTTTATCTATACGTGGAAATACCGTATTATGAATCATGTTTACTATTAAACATTAACTGAGAAAATAATGGAGTCTGAGTAGCTGTGAATTGTTATTAACCCGTAGATTTGAAGAGAAGTGAGAAGTTTGTGTATTTGCAAGGATAAAAATGCTGTTTTGGGGATGCAAGGTTACTTTTTCTTGATTAAATACGATGTTTCAAAAGAGACCAAAATTTGGTATGCCACGTGCTGAATTACTTCCTTTTTGGACTTGAAAAACATGCTTAATCCTTCTTTTGAGGTAAGAAAAGGATGGGAAAATGCTGTAGGAGTTAATAACCATGTAAGTTACCTTTGGACAGTGAGGCAGATTAATGGTCAGATTTCAAGAACACAGAGGATGTGCGAGGTAAGTATTCAGTGGAATTTACTAGTTTGTTTTAATGAGACAAAAGATGTAATTTAGTAAGAATCATTGTGAAAATGATTATCATGATTTACGTCAAACAGAGCTGTTAATTTTCAAGAGCCAAAACCAGTCATTGAAGGCAGGAAAACATTCTTCACTTATGGCACTGTGGAAATGAGACTCTCCATAAAAATTTTACTCCTTTCCCTGAGATATCCGGAATAGGTTTGTGATAAAATAAGGCTCCATCTGCAAGTTAATATTCTCCATAGGTTGAATTAATACTGAGGAGTAATACTATAATTAATAATTATGAAAGTGCTTGCTGGTATATGGACTTTACTCTTTTGTTTATTTAGCAGAGTTTTTAATGGGGAAAGATAGAGGTGCCTTTTGTAAAAATGCCAATAATGTTTGAGTTGCAAAGGAAGTATCTCAGAAGTTTATAAGAAGTTTAAACTTGTGACCTGACAAGCATTCTAGAATGTAGGATTGAAATACTGTCTGAATTTTCTTTTATCCTTGTGAAAGCACAAATTATTAATGTTGTATGTATTATTGATATTCTCACTATTAGTGAAACTGAATTCTATGGGTAATTTATCTTAATTTTTCACAGTGGCATTGCATGTGAGTTATTTTTCCTTATAATGCAACCAGATTGACTCAGTATATGTATAATGCTTAAAAAACTAGTGATTTTTAGCAACACTAGTCACTTTTTTATTACTTAATTTGTTTTCTTATGTGCACTTCTGTTTGTTCACTGTTTTGAAGTTTCAGATCATATCCTTGTGGAGACTTATCTTTTATGAAGACTTATTCTTGTTTTGATACTTAGTGTGTTGAAGATTGGTTCTGTTTTGTTAATGTATTATATTTCCTGGTATAATGTATATAAATGTGTGTAGTGTAAGTAATATCACATTTATTCATGTAAGGATGTTAGTTTATTATGGAGGAAGTCGATTTTCTTCACATTTAAAGAAAGGAAAATGGATTATGGAGAACAGGTGTGTTCTGAGTTCCAGAGTGTGGATGGGTACAAGAGTGCAAGGTCTATGCTGTATAACATAGAGCATTCATGCGACCTTTCCTACGTTGTTGTTTTGAGAAGATGACACCAAGGCTTTTAAGATTTGACTGTTAGCAGGTAATCATGATAATGGTCTCTTCTTCAGAGAGCAAATAGTACCCTGATGACTTTACTGACGCACTTGGGGAAGAAGGTGAATATGATCAGCTGGTTCAGTACTTGCATAAAAAGCTAATTAAACTTCTTAATCCTACCTTTGAGGCATGCATTGGAAAGGTCCAAAATACCATGGGTTTTGAAGAGAGGAGTTTTGCTTATGGTCTGTTACAATTCTCTGTGCTGCAGTTATGAAAATGTGAAACATGTTTTTGCCAGGATAGACTATAACTTTGATACTTTGTTAAAAGTTTCTTAGCATTTGCCTCAGAGGTACTTTGGCCAAGCTTTTATTTGGGGCATATCATGTTAGGTGTATTTAACTGCTCTTTCTTGGAAAGGTTTGCAACTCAGGAGACTCAATTGATTATTACCTTGGTTTTACTTATTTTTAATTGCTTGGCCATGAATATTTGTGGCCAGTTACTTTTCATGGCTTAGAGCCTCATAGGCTTCATGTAGCTTTACAAAGTTTGTAGCTGGTGGCTGTCAGTCTTGTTCCATGCTGTGTTCATCACCACTGTTCTTGATTTTCATCCTTTTGCTGCTGTTCTATTTCCCTTGCCGGTGTTATTCTTGTGTTTTTTGCCGTCTGGAATTGAGTTGGGCTTGTGTTTTTGTGGGTTTTTTGTTTGTAGTTTTCTGTTTGTGTTTTGCTTTGGATTTATTTGGTTGGTTTTTTTCCCAAGGAGACAGTTTCCAGGTTCTACAAGTTTTTGTAGCTGCCATCTTGTTCCACTTCTACATTTCCTTTGTTCTTCCCCTCTGCACTGCCTTGTCTAGTTCCTTTATAGTGGTTTCAAGCTTTATTAAAAAATCTTGAATTAAAAAAAAAAGTTTTTTGATCATCACTTACAGTACAGATTAAAACAGAACGGAACTGTCCCACATGGTACTCACCTGTCAGATAGCTGACACACTAACAAATGTGTTCCCAAGATGACAAGATCGAATGTTTGTGTAATGTGATGTTTAGCTCCTAGACAGTATCCAGTAATGTACACTTATACAGCTTTTCAGATCCTCGATATGTTGTATAAATACTGGATAGTGTTCATACATCACTTATTTTGTATGATTTGATGGGCTGCTTATTGCAAGTTTTGCTTGTTGAAGTAATCAATGAAATAGTTGTATGCATATGAGAATTCATTATGTTTGCTGAAAAGTAATTTCTGAATGAGAATGTGAGTGTGAAAAGCAGATGATGCCATAGCTGTGTCTGGCACCAGTAAGGGACAGTATTACTTGTCGCAGGTTGATGCTGATTGACTCTCTGCTGAATAGTCACCCAAGCCATGCACAACTTAAGACAATAGTTTTCTTTATAGCTGTTTTGTATGACAAATACACTTTTCTTTCTAAATGCCAGATCTTCCTTTCAGCTTTGTGTAATTATTTGTCTTCCCAAACTGATAGGGAAGAATGGAATAGATCTGACTATGTGGACTTTTATTCTCTTCCTGTAGAGCTGCTGTATTTTTCTAGGCTGTCTTGTGTGTATGTGCTAGACTCTTTGTAAGAAGTAATTATATCCACAATTCTACTACTGTGCTGTAATTTTGACTTGGTAATTAGCTAGAAAATCCTTGCCTGATAACTGGAAACTTTTGAACCATAACACTGTTGGCATCAGGTTGTATGCACAGAATTGACATTCAGCCAATATATGCATACTTACATATTTCCCTAAAAAAAGATTAATACTAATGGATGTTGTGTCTCCTGACAGAGAGCTTGCTAAATTCTATTCTTATCCTCTTCTCTCCAAAAGCATGGGCCCATTAATTTTATTATGTCATGACAGGAAATGCAAAACTACAGCATCTTTCTTCCCTCTAATGAAACTACACCTTTATGAATATATATATATATATATATATATAATGATTTGTGTTAAAGATTGGTCATCATAGCTGACATGGACATCTGTCCACAGTTCTTGAGTTGAACATGTTGAACTCTAATAAGAAAGCCTTCTATCTTGTTAGTTTTGCGAGAGTTTATTCTGTTTCTTGTAACATCAAAATAATGCTTCAGTTGAGATAAATACAAAAGTTTAGTAAGTGTCTGGGGAATCATTCTCCTCTAACTATAGCTAGTTATATACCAGTGAGATTTTTCATAATGTGAAAAATCTAGTTGATTTTCTACTAGATTGAAACATCTAGTTGATGCTAGACTGTCATGCCTTTTCCTTAATGAAAATAGAGGGTTAGAGGGTCTTTAAAACCTATTATAGCATTTGTGGAACTATTAATGAAACAGTCTTAATTTTAAATCAGCGTCTGTCCTGTAGCCTGGAAGTAATATTATATGTCAAGCATGACAAATAGCTATCCTAAAAACCATAACAGTCTGAGTACACAAGAAAAAAAAACGAGAAGAGAGAGTCAGGTCATCTCCAATGAGGTCATCTCCAGTTCTTGGAGGACTTGGACATGTGGAGGTGGTGAGTACTGTGTGCTAGCTGTATTGACCACATGTGTGAAAAACATGAGGACAGGAAAATTTAGGATTTGGAATATGACTTAGGTCTAAAATTATTTTATTCTAGCAAAAGTCACAACATATGAGAAGAAAAGCTTGTTAAATTATGTATTCTCCTGTTGCCTATGTATATGGATTCAAACAAATTAGTTCAGGGAAGTAATACTAATTCCTTTCTGCTTTAAAGGTAAGAATCATAGCTACTTGGGGAGCTGTCAATGACATGCCTCTGTGGTTGTCCATACATAGTGTTTTGCAAACCATAATTAAGATGCAAGCTAGAACACATGTTGCCCCAGATTCACAGAAGCCAACCTTACTCACTGCTTTGACACAGAGCAGATGGCTTGTTATAATGTAGTTGTTGATACAGTAAGAACTGAGAGCTGTGACTGGTGTTGCTTATAATCACTACTGATTAAAAGACTGTATTGCCTTCAAGAAGGCATCACTGTTCTCTCCTCATGGAAAGGATTTAGTGAGAGCCTATACGAAGAGGATATTTATGCTTAGAAGATACTTGAATATCAATTGGGTCTTAAATTTTTGCTATTTGTATGAAGATAGATTTTTCTGAAGGGCTGGGACGAAGCATTTTTATGTAATTTGATGCTTTTTGTGTAGACTCTGGGCATGTAAGACAAATGAAGGTAGAAGAAAGCTCTGAAAAGCTTTTCTTATAAATGAATTTTTTTTCCATCTTCACTAAAATCTGATTTTCTTTGAAGAAAACTCTGGTGTGGATGAAAAAGGTTAAGGTACCTTGCCAGGCAGACAGAGTCTGCTTTGGAAGGACTTGCATACTGTGGTGGCAAGTACTTCACAAAGCCATGGGGTAGTCATAAAGGGATACTGCATCAGGAACTAGATCATCCAAGGAAGTTGAGTAGTAAGTTAACAGCTGGTAAATTGTATGTTTCTGACTCTATAGAAGGCTTAACAATTCTGGAAAAGGAGGAGACCAAAATGAAAGGGCATTTAACTCTTTTAGTCATTAATAGACAGTCTGGATGTGCTAGTGCTCTTCATGATGGAAACAGGGTAAGAACAACTCTTAGACTGCCAGCTGGTTGGAAGAACACAAGCGCTTGACTGGCTTTAGAAAGAAAGGTGGATAAGCTGTGCCTTTTTGTGTTCAACATTGAATGCAGAGCACAGTAAATAACTGGATCAGACCTTGTTTGTGATGTCATTCCATTAACTTCAGTCAGTTGACTTCAACAAGCTTAGCTTGGGGATGCATTAATGCCATAATGTTTAAATAGAAGAAAAACGTGTAAGCTTTTTATAAACATGGCTTAAATTTTTGTTGAACAATAAGGGTAAGTCACTGAGGAAGGAAAAAATGGAAAGAGTGTTCATTATTCTGTTCTGAGAAGTACAGGCAGAGGTCAACTTGTTTGCTCTTGAAGAGTTGTATTCTGAATAAATTGGCATCAGCATCAAAATCCTTGAATTTTATCACATAATTCAGTGTTTTCTTTGGGCTATTTTAGGAGGGAAACAATTAGAAAAGGTTATGTTCTCATTCATATCTGAGTTGCTTGGTTTTGATAGAGTAAATGAGCTCTCTGATCACTGAAATACCCATTTTGATTAAAATGTGAACTGTATTTTGCATCAGATACAAAAATATATGTCTCTTGCCTTTAATTATCACAGCTCGGTGATTTATATAGTGCTTCGGAATGGCAAAGCTTTGGCTGACTGCCATGATACACAGTAAGCCCAGAGAAGCTAGGAATTGGTAGCTATTAATAAAAATTTAATTTTATGGTATTCCCACCCAAGTGAACTGAAATATATCTCTAAGTCAAGGTGCAGCTCTTTTCCTCTTTCATGTTTTAAAAGGTATTTAAGATTTTTTTTCCATTTTCTTTTTGACATGCATTCTCAGGGCCTGAAAAATTTAATACTTTGGTGCTGACCAAAAAGTCGGTTAAAAGACCTGTCAGCAGAGTTCCAATGTGACTCTGAAGTGAGAAGCTGCAAACTTGACCTCCTATTGCTGGTATTTCCATTGGGATTTAGGTCCTGAAAAATCTTAGGGAATTTTTTTTTTTAATTCACTCAATGTACTTATTAATAGCTCAGAGTTGATATGAGGGGACTTCCAGAGGACCATGTCACTCTTCATTTATCTTTATGGAGGGACTTTTTTTCCTTATATTTTTCTTCAAACTGTGTTTAGTTTAAATGGCAAATAGCATTTGTTTTAGCTATAATCTCCTACTTAGCCACAGTGTGGTGTTTTCTGTACTGCACAGTAAACTGTATTAAAAAACATATAATGCAACAGTTAGCGCAGGAGAAAAGAGAAGATAAAATTGGATCCAGAAGGTTGGGTTGTTTCCTTTCTCTTGTATTATTTTTCTTGTGCTCCAAATCAGGCTATTTTTGTACTTGGTTGTCATTGTCCCTTTTTGGGGGCCTGAAGAGTAGCACATTTTAAAAATGGGCTTTGTGTCGAAGATCAGTTTGGTTCTGAGGAAAAGTATAATCTCATGCTGTAATCTTCATGACTAAGCTCTCATGAATCTTTGTGCTCTCATGTGTAAGGAATAGACCATTCATTTCCAGGACAGTGGGGTGATTTCTTGTGGGTTTGTATGGTTTTGTTTGGTTTATGTTTGTGGTTTTTTTCCTTACGTAAAGATTTCCCGAGAGGTTTTCTGAATTGGCTAGTTACTTGTGTCTTTACATGTGTGTGTTCATGTACATGAATATATACACTGAAGTGATCCTTAGTTACTGTTCCTGTCTCACATGGTAGAAAGCGGAAGCAGAGGGAGGAGCAGTTGGACTTCTGCAATAAAGTCTAGCTCAGGAATGCAGGGAGCCCAGCGCATCTTTATTATGTTTAGGTAACTTAATATGAAAAATCATGTTTTAAAACTTTGTTTAAAAACAAACAAAAAACAGTAAAAAAACCCCCAAACTTTTCTCTTGAATATTAGCATGTGGAACTAGATGATATCCATGAATATATGTTGCTTGCAATTATAATTGTTTTGATTACTCTAATAAATAGCAGCTCCCTTGAAACGTCCATTTTTTCATGTATTTTTAATGTTTTCTTTGTGTTCACCTTTTTTCCCCTCCATGAGCTTCAGTTTTGGTCAAATTGAAGCTGATGTTTGTTTTCATCCAGGCTATAACTGGAAGATTGCTTTCACTTTTGTCTATGGTATGACGTGTGTGGGATATAAAATTGTAATGCCTTCCAGTCTAGGTAATCTTCTAGATACACGTTTAAATCACATTGAGCCCTACAAAGTTGGTTAAAGGTAAGAAAAATAATTGGGGATTATGAAGGGATAGAGAGTATCTGTCTGCCACTTGCAGTTGGAAAAAGTAGCTATGTATGGAACTGGTTCCTTGGAATCATACGTTCTCCTTTGTTAGCAGCAGCAGTAGTGTTCACTTTCAAATTGGAGATGTTAGGCATTTCACAATGTAAGTGTTCACAGACTTGGTGGTCTTGCAACATTCTTTTAAAAGATGCCATTGAACTGTCCTAAATAATATTTTAAAATAATGCACAAATATTCTCTCTACAGAACACATTCGAACAATTACTGAGTTATATCAGAATTAAATCCAAATTTAAGTGACTAGAATTATCATTAATTGTATTCATGTGGTGGACTTCTAAGCTTCAAATATCAGCTTGATAGGAGAAGGTGAAAACAAGGTGTTGGGCTTATCCTGGGGCAGCTCTTGAGAAGAGATGGCAGAATGGTAACACAGATGGCACACGCTGATTTCACTTTTAAATTCTGGAGTCAAACATTGGGATGTGTGTCATTAAAAGATATTTTTAGGGAGACAGAGATTGAAAATATAGAAACAGACACCTTCCTCTCTTTCTCTCTCCTACTCACACTCTTTCCCACTTCAGAAAGAAACCCTCGAATGCCCTTCTCTGCTATTATTATATGTAAGTTCTGAAGAAGCCATACAAACGCCTGTGTTGGAGTTTCAGCTGTAACTCCAGGTACTAAAGGCCAGGGACCCCCAGGATATGTCACAGCAGGATGGCCTGGTTCCTGTTTTACGGGTCTCTCCTGAGAACACAAGCTGTAAACCACCATAGTTCCCAAACCACCTCACTGTGGCTGTGTTGACCAGAGCTAACTGGTTCAGCCTGAAAACACGAACTTCTCTTGTGGGCATTGACATTTGATGCAATTTTACTGCTGTTTCCACTGTTGTGTTTGGAATTGACTGGCTCAGTGTGGTATACCGATTCTTAAAATGGTCTCTACCAAAATTTCATCTTAGTCTATCAATTTCTCTGTTTTGTGTTTTAGTCACTTTATTCCTCAGTGAAAATACACTTCTGAGACTGAGTTGAAAGGATGAACTTTGAAAACAGCAAACTTGAATGCCACATGGCTTACTTTCTGCATTTTTTACTACCTATATATTTCCAGTCTCCTGATCTTCTGATGTGTGTTAAAGACAAGTTAAAGGTCTTCTGTTTCGTGTAATTACCATCATGATGGACTAAGACAATTATAACATGTGCAGGGTGAAACTGCCCTGACTATGGCTAATGAATAATCAGAGTAGGTCTTTGAATCTTCCTGTCAGAGTGAATTCTCTTGAGGGGCAGCAGGAGACAGTTTATGACTAAAGTATGTACTTGGGATACAGTAGCCAAAATTCCGTTTGAGCTAAGAGGACCAGATACTTGATCACTTGCCTTATTTCAGGTAAAGGATTGCCTCAGTTTTGTTGTACTGCTGGGAGAGAAATTATTCCATGGTGGAGTCTTATTTCATTAAATCATGAAAAAATCTTTTATTAATAGAACCAGTATGTTGTAAGAAAAAGTTACTCTTCTGGTTTTACTGTCTTATTAAAATTGATTTTCAGTGAAAATTCTTAGTTCTTAATTAGCTCCAGCAGACACATTGGTGTGTTGTGTTCACCTCATCCCTCTTCACAAAAACCCAAAAAACCAAACGAACCCAGAATTGTTTCAGGAATGCAAATAGTCAGGATAGTAAAGGAAATGGTATGTAAACTTGACTGAAATCCATTGTGTTTTACTGGCTATTTATCATAGTGGCTGTATTAATTTATTTTGAAGAACAGCGTTTCCTAGATATTTCTTCTGAAAACATAACCCTGGAACTCATAGGAGGATATTGCCATTGTTTCTGTGTTATTTGAGTTGAAGTGGGGAAATGGATGAAGTATGACCAAGCACTAGGATTTTAAGTTCGAGAGTGTCATGGTTTCCGTAGCAACAGCTAGTTCTATCATAGCTACTGAGTTAAATGCTTATAGGATTTTGCTTTTTTCCCCTTTAAATAAAATCTGTTTATTTTTTTTGGTTTTCTCTTTCTTTTCACTTCCAGTTTCTGAAATTTGCTAACTAAATTTTTAGCAGTGGAAAGCTGCCTTAGCCATTCCTTGTTTGAGCAGGCAGTTGCACATAAAACCATTTTTGTTTCACTTTGTAGTAATCTAAAGGTGTGTGTGTCATTGGAACTGGTATGAAGTTCACCTTAGTCTTGAATAGAGTGACGCAGGGCGCTGTCACATTTACCTGGTGTCATGTTGGGATTGCCCTACTTTCACAAGCGGTGTGGCTTTGAATGAGTGACGCAGCTGGCAGTGACACTTCAGAGCTTTGTTCATTCACGTGGACAATTTATGATTCTTCTCATGTTCCATGTCAATCTTTTTTTCATGATACAAAGTAAATTTATTATAGGTTCTGCAAGGTCCTGTAGGGGTAGAGCAAAGCTAAATAGAGCAAAGGGGTTCTGAGTGTTGCCAAGTGTAAATTTTAGGTATTCAGTTGAGGAAGTGTGGTTAAGTTACCTGTATTTTCTATAAAGTATCTGGTGAAAATAGGTGTCTTGAAGTGTGATTCATGAGAACTGTAGTTTTATTTATTTTACCGAATGACTCTTGAAAAGAGTCCAGGATCAAGGATCTCTTCTCTCTCCTTGAGAATGCTTGCACTGTTGGGCTACAAATTTATTCTTCAGCTCTCTTGCTTTCTTACCTTGTGCACGTCAGTCCCTCTACCAGCTAGTTTCTTGGCTGAGAAGGAGCTGATATTATTATTCCAAATGTGTCTCAAATTCCCAGAACGTTCTGGAAATCTTCAGAAGGCTGCTTGGGGAAATGACTTCGATTCAATGACCGTGAGCTGATACAGTTAAAATCAAATGGAAGAATAAACAAAGCAGGAGTGTATATAAAGGTTTTGGATTTCAAGGAGGCAGATGCTGATTAAACTAAATGTACTGGGTTAGTAATAAGGAGTGTATCTGAGGAATTTGCATGCTTGGTGTTTCTTCAGGTTGAAGACATTAAGTTATAAAATATCTGCATGCTAGATGAGTGAAAAGATGTGAAGAGAGACTTTGAACTTGACAGATGAGTAACCATCTCGGGAAGGATGCTAAGAAGGAGCAGAGAAGAAATAATAGAATAAAATTCATGATTTCTATTTATCCAAATTAGATCATAACAGATTCATCAGCCAATTTTCTTTAGAAGAAGAGTGTTTTCCACATGAGGGAAATGCAGAAGAGGTGTAATCTGTCTGGACATCAGTGAATAGTTGATGTTGCGTAGGCAGGGATCAGTTGGGGAAGGCAGGGTTTGATTGAGTGTGTGACTTGGGTGGAGAAGATGGTAAGGTACAGTGTTCAGGATGTAAGTGTCAGGCTGCCAGTTATGCTTAGTGGAATTCCTTAAAGATAATTTTGGGACCAGCTGTCTTTGTAATGTTTTCGTTTATGCTACTAGCACAAGGAAAATCAGTATGCTGATGAAATTTGTTGATGATGAATAGTATAGAAGATGGTTGTGGTGTTGTGTGGAGATGGGATTATCTCAAAGACTGAATTAATAGGAAGAGAATTAATTGAATTAAAATAAAAATATCCTGTGCATCATGGGTGGTTAAAGGCTGTATTTTGAAATGCAAGCTTGAAAGCTTATATCATAGAAACAAATGGGCTAGAGAAGAGCATTGCAAGATTACTGCATTAGAAATGTAAGACAGTTGTGATGTTTGTATTGAAAATGGAGAGGCTTTTGCAGTCGATTTGAGGAGGTTCTAGTATCATTTTATAAATTCCTGAAATACTGTGTATCATTCTAATTATGCCTAAGAAAGTTTAAACAAAACTAAAGCAGATATGGATTAAAGTGGATTGTAGAATCATTCACTTTGGAAGGGACCTGGAGCAATTTTCTAGCCCAAACTCCTACTGGAAGCAGGGTCACCATTGAATTCAAACCAGATTGCTTAGGGCTTTGTCGGGTGAACCTTGAAAATCAACAAGGCCAGAGCTTCCAGAGCATCTCTGAGTGACCAGTGCTTTCAGATCCTCAGGGTGAAAACTTTTTTACCTTATCACAGTTCAGAGTCTCTTGTTTCCATTTATAACCTTTGTCTGTTGATCTTCTGTCTTGGACCTCAGTAAAGAGGTCCTTATTTTGGTAATTTAGGAGTGGGAAGGCTGCTAATTGGTCCCCTCCAGGCCTACCCATGCTCAGTTACCTTAATCTCTATTGATGTGCTTCAGAATTTTGAATACAGTGTTCCCACCCAGGGGCAGTCTTTTAATGAGGAAAACCTTTGCTTGTTAATTTTAGCGAAGTGTGTCCTTGTCTGCAGATGCAAAAGAAAGCCATCAAAACCCCGAGGCTTTTTGGCTAAAGCATGATGTCAGTGGGGCATCAGTGAGTGTAACCTATTCAAGAATAGATTTAAGCTGGGACTGAGAAGAAGGCACTCAGTGAAACAGCTCAGGTTCTGGAACAGCCTTCCAGGGCATGTAAAAACTGAAGTTCTTCATTATATTGAGATGGATGCATTTCCAGGAGTGACCTGGTGTCTAGAACTTGCAAGTCCCTGCTGACCTGGCTTGTGTGATGCTGCTGTGATGCTTAGACTGTTATTTGGGCTTTTCAACTTTGTATGTAAATATGGTGGAATTCAGTTACGAAAGTGGAGCTGGGAGGTTTCTCTTTGGCCTAGAGCTATTAGGAAACCTCAATGTGTCTTTAGAGAACTAACTTATTTCTTACAATAATGAACTTGAATTAGAAAGTAAGTGTATTGGATGTTGAGGAAAAAATTGTTTTGTATATGTATTTCAATCTTAAAACAGTTAAAGAAAAGCACCTAGTTTAAATTTGGGCTGCATAGCATGTAGTGATACGACTCTTTTCCTTCTCTGCATTTTAGTTTTAAGATGGGGAGCAATCTTAAGCTGCTACTGGAGCACAGAATTGATAACAAAGTAGCTTGTTTAACTGAATAGATGGGAAGACACTTAAACATTAGGAAATGAGATTTACAACCTACACAATGTTTATTGATGTTAAAGTGACTTCCCATTTATTTAACATTAGCTGTGAAATTAGAAGCACTGTGGCACTAAGACATTTTGTAGGTATGCCTTAAAGAATGAACAAACTTTGCATGCCTAGAACAAAGAAAATTCAGCTTACTCTACATCAACATATATGTGACCCAAATTTATCTTCCAAAAGTTGTGGTCACAGTTGTTACTATAATCTTTTCATAAATATAATTTTATTTTTGGGTGGTTTTCTGTTTGGTGGTGGAGGTTGTTGTTGCTGTTTGCAGAATATAATCTACACTGAAAATTTTTATTGTGTATGCAGTGCAACTGATGGGGTAGTTACTGGAGCTGTGATTATGAGATTGGGGTGGGAGGGAGAGGGTGAGGTTTGCATGCTCGAGATCACAAACAGAATGTGCTATTACATAACTGTGCAGAGGGGATATAGTCCGCAAATTGTATTTAATCCTTTTGATACTCTGGCTGCCCTTGACTGCTTTCAGCAGTAATGTTGCAGTTGGTACTACAATGCAGAAGTGTGATGATATGATCCATATCACTTTGTTGTAGCAAAAGCCTGGAACTCCCTTTGGTACCCTGAAAAAAAAGAAAAACCATAATCAGGACAGTTGTTGTAACATTCCCAGCTGAAGAACAAACTTCTCAGGGCCATGAGAACTGCAAAAGTCTCTTGAGACCAAGACACTTGACAAGAATAGGTGGAGGGGCTTTAAGGATACAAGGGGTACAGATACAACCTCCTTGGTAGCTTTTAATGTAGGAGATAGGATACAGGATAGCTAAGATTAATAAGATTCCTTTCTTAACTTGAAAAATTAAATTTTAATGCTTTTGTGTCAAAATTCCTCTACCTAACCAAGACTTTTTTCTGCACTTTGAGTAAATGTCTATACACATATGCTCTTACTTTTTTTCTTTCTTCGTTTAGTTCTGAGCTTCCTGGAATTTTGCCAGAAAATTTTTTTCAGATCTGCTATAGTTTGTTTGCAAAATTAAGTAGTACAGCGGCTGCAAGTTAAATTTCCCAGTATTTTTGAGGGAAATGAGATTAGACTCTAAATTTAAAGGCAAGTTTTGGGATTATTTGCTTCAAACCCTTTGAGGTAGTGTGATACACAACTCAAGACTAAGATTCCTTCAAGCCAAGATTAAGAAACATAAATATATATATATAGAGAGAGAGAGAGACAAACATGCAAATTGAATGTGTTGGTGGCATGCTGTACTTTAAATAAGAAAATACTTGAACCTTTCATTAGAACAGCTGTTTCTTTGCACTTGATGTAACATCTGCTTGACTGATCTAAAAATTCATTTTGGGCTTCTGCTGATATGTTGCAATTTTTTTTTAAACGAAAATATTTGTCCTGCATTTTACACATACTTTGTAATATACCCTGTAAAATTATTATCTTATCTCACTGTGCCTTTTATATTTCATAGTAAGACTATAAGAAATGCTCTTCAGCTGTGAGAACCTTATCCATCTTGGGGAGGTAGGGGGAAAGAAGGATCTAACANCCCCCCCCCCCCCCCCCAATGTTGCTTATATTGATTTTATGGTGTATATTAACTGCAGAGGTATGACTTAGTCAAATTTTCCAGGAAGCCAAGTCAGTTTTGGTTATTTTTCAGTGATATTCATCTCCTTTTTGTATTCACTTTACTGTGCCTGGAAATCTCAAAACTCAGTAATGAGAATAAAAATAAATGTGTCTAATGTTATGGTAGAAGAATAACTTCACTTCTATGTTAATGCAGTGCCACAATCATACTTTTAAGTGCTGAGCAGGGCTACTATTTTGGGGTTTTTTTTTAGTCATCTCCTTATAGGATCCAAATCAGGTAGTTCTAGGGAGTGGATGGTTTGGTATTATGTACCAGGTACTGCCTGGGAAAGTGCTATGGTCTTCAAAACAGGTAACCCCCACCACAGCTAAACTACACACAGATGAAACAAAATAAATCCTTAGATAAATGGTATAAATTCAGAGTTTGGGAACTGAATAGCCAGAGGGAGCAAGCTAAGGGGGGTGTCTCACGAGCCAGTTAGGGTATAAGAAATGGATATGGGGAATTGGAGTGAGAGGCAAAGGGGCTGCTGGTGGAGACACTACAGTAGGCACTGGTGCTGAAAATTTGGGGTTGATTTGTTTGTTCTTTTAAACAGGAAGCCCATTCCAAGTACAAGTAACAGTTTGTGATGCAGTCTGAACTTCCCAAATTTTTGGCAGTATGTTGGTATTGTAATAAGGTGCATTAATGCTTAAAAAATAATTAGAGATAATGAGGTATAGAGAGAGTGAAATCAAATGCAATACACCGCACTTCCAAAAAAGCTGGAGCATGGCAAGCTGATGAAATGAACTTACTTTCTACATGCACATTTTTATAGTGTCATCTGAATGTGAACTTAGTAACTGATGTGGTGCTGTTTTGCAAACTGTTGGTTAAGTAGGAGAAATTAAAATGTATTAGAGAAACTGTGTGTCTGTGAGCCTAATATAAAGGACCTAGCTGAGATGGAAGGAGGTAGCTCAGAGAGAGCTTGTTATTAGATTCATTATGGAACAACTGTCAGATGAATTTTGATGTTTCCTGATTAATTTCAAGACAAAGGTAAGTGTAAAGACGTCTTGCTGCTAGAATTCATTGATAACATGAAGTTTGAAAAGTGCTTGTAATGTAGCGAGGAAGAACTTTGGGGGGTATTTCTTAGGTCTTGTGCTCAGGCATGGTGGAAATCTGAACCATCTTTATGATGCAGAATACTTCTTTACACCTAGCCTCCTTTCTCTCTGAGGAATGGAGTAATAGGAGTGGGATGAAATTTGGGGCTGTGTGCTTTAGAGTGATACAGGCAAGATAAAAGCTTGGAGGCTGAATAATTAAAAGGATCAAAGTAGAAAAGGGTACAAAGTAACCGAGCAAACAGCACAGTGCAGTTATGAAGAAGGTATGTGTGCTCTTGGGACACAGTCACAGAAGATGTTTTCAGTAGACAGGGGAAATTACTGATGGTGTTATACAAGCATCTGGCGAGACATCATTTAGTATGCTTCAGAAATAGTCATTTGTTTGAGGAGAAAATAGAAGAGATTGTGCAGAGACAGCCTCCTAGGATGAAAGGGGGAATAGGTGTCTCACTAGAGAAAGCTTGAAGAGCTTATCTAGGGTAGTCCAGCTAAAGAAACCATATATATGTGTTGTCTGTACATACACAGGTGGAGACAGTGAAGGGAGGGGAAGTACTGAAACTGAAAGACAATATAAGCAAAACAACGCCTGAACATAGTCCAACTTTTTAAAGCTGTAGTTCCTCACAGTAGTCAGGTTTTTGGAGTAAACAGGGACAGTAGAACTTGATTTGCTTTTTCTGCTAAATACTGTTGAGATTTGAAAAGAATTTCTTAATCATTGTGGAAATTTCAAAGAGAACAAAACTTTAATGTGCATAGCCAAATGTATTCTGAATTTTATGAAGAACTGCCTTTGACTAAACAGCATTTCCTCAGTTTCTCTCCTTCAAGTTTTTTTTTGTGATTTCTTGGTATGCAGTGATACTCTTGGAGTGGCTGTGGTGCTTTCTCAGAGACAGCTACCACTTGGCTGCTTTCCTGGACTGATGGGAGAACTTGTATTTTCCAAAGGGGGTTAGTAGGAGGACAGGGAGGAGAACCTAGCCTTTTATGCTCAGTCTTTTTATACTTGCTTCACTTTGAAATAGAGACTGAATTGCTTTTAGAAGGGGTCATTTCCTTCATTGACCTTGAAGTGTGCTGGATGATAGAGATTGTAATTTGGATACCTCCATTAGGTGCTTAAAGATAGGTAGGATGAATCCAAGCCAAAGCATTCAAGAGGGAATAGAGGATCAGCCTAAAGAGCTTCTGAAATAAGCGGAGAGTAGGTAGCTGAGGCAAAGCTGTCATGTTTGGTGGATATGATACACTGAGATATTTTCAGGAAATCTAGAAAATTTGGATATTGCTGTAAATTTTTCACTTGGTATTTGATGTAGAAAACAGTTTACTGAATTCCAACAAAGAAAGCTTTGTTGCAACTTACCTTAAAATGAGAGCCACAGCTTGAGAGTGCGACTTGGAAAAAAGTTTCCAAGCAGTTAGTCTGCTAAAGTCTCACTGAAAGCTGGTGAAATGTGGGCTTGTAGGTCGAAGTACAACAGCAGCTAGACTCCTGCTTGCCATGGGCATTGCTAAGTGCTAGCTACCCAAACATATTTTGTGACCTTGCTAACAGTCGCTTGAGGAGCCAAAATTTAATCTCTTTTGCATTGTAAATAATGTCATACTGAGCTCTTTATGTATGTTATTTTAAAGCTATATGGAAAAGAAATTATATTCAGTAATTTGCAAATAGAAGAGAGGAAAATTATGGCTGAAGGTGCCGGTGGTTATATGGAGGAAATTAATGAAAGAAAAATTATGGTGGGATGTTATTACTGTGTTGCATGTGGACCTCACTTTGCTTGTAGTGAAAGACAGTGGTGGGATGAAGTTTTGGATTCAGAAGACTTCCAGAGGGATTCAGACTTTATGGCAGCTGGGAGCAAGGAAGGATGCTGTCTGACTCCCTGGCGTTTTGTAGATGCACTGGCTGAGATCTGGAGGGAGCATTCTAGGGCTTTTATTTAGGCTCACAGGCTATCCAGGACTACAGATTTTGATATTTTGATGCTCTCTGTTTAAGTTAATTTTTCAGGTTTATATTTTTCCTCTTCATTCTGGAGTTGCTTACGTGTCCTTCCTCTAGAATATGTTTCTACCCTATTGAAAGCTATTTTTTGCTGGCACAGTTGATTCAATCACTAACAGAATCTTCTGGTGTTTATAATCAAAAATGCCAGCTGTTAGAATTTAATCTTCCTAGATTATGGGTATGTGAACAACATTTTATTGACCTCTTTGACCCTCTTTTTAACATATGTTAACATATTAAACTGTTTTCTCAAATCATTTGGATCAGTTGTCCAAAACCAACAGCAATTTTTTAGTAACTGGAAAAAAAAAAAAAGTCTTCTCTGTAAACTTTCCTAATACTGATGTTTTGGCGTTTTTTTACCAGATAAATTTGCGCCTCATCTTGGTAAGCGGGAAAACAAAAGAGTTCCTGTTTTCACCGAATGACTCTGCTGCAGATATTGCAAAACATGTGTATGACAACTGGCCAATGGGTGAGTAGCTGAATGGCTTTGGCTTTTTAACTGGTGAGCAAGGAGCTTCCCTGTATATTTAGACTAAAGTGTCATAAACTGATCTCTGTGCTCAACATTCAAATTAAGTATGTTTATTCACTATCTGGACAAAGATTTATATAGGAATACAGTTCTCTTGCCTTCTTTTTCACAGTTCTTTCAGTTGGGCAGGTTTTTAGATATCAGGGCTGTTTCCTACTTTATTTCTAAAATTTTCTTCCCCAAACCAAAGTACTTCTTTCTATTTATCTTTAGACACTTTTCTTGATCAATCATGTTAGAGAATCTAGTAAGTGTGAGGAAATGTTGGAGATATAAAACCTCTTATGTGAGGACAGCTAAAACAAAATATGAGGAAGTCACAAGAATGCATTAGTGAAATTGAGTATGAAGTGCTTTTGCCTTACTGCCTTATCTTGGAAAGGATCTGTAATACTGACATTTTTCCAGGAAATAAACACATATAAAAGCCCATTTTAAGAGACATTAAAAGACTGGATGTTGTTTATGTGAATATACTTGGTGTCATGCAGGAATACTGGCTTTGGAAAATGGACTTGAGAACTTAAGATGTGTATTCACATATGTGAATAGTTCCCCAAAACAAAGTGGTTCTGTTCTCCCCGACTATGATTTCATGGGAAAATAGCCAAAACACAGACATAGCATTACATACGATGAAAGAAAATGCTTCTTTTGGTACAGGACTTCATTTGGGTTACTGTTTTGATGTTAAAAAGACTACTATTTAGGCAAACTAAAACATTGCATTGTCTATTTCTGTGGTGCCTTTGTCAAAGACATATGGTAGATGATTGTTTATGCCAAAAAGTTAATGTTGATAATCAGTATTTTAGGCCTTAAACTGTTCTTTGAGGTCAGGAAAAAAGTTCAGTTTGCTGTTTGATTTGCTGGGATGCAGTATTATGTATTTAGTAAAATATGTAATGAAGGAAGAGGTTTTAAGTCCTCTGAAGTATTAGGTACAGATGTGAAACACTTTAAAAAATAAGTTAACGTAGCATCTGTACGGTACATTTTTTAATGTGTGCCCATAACATAGTTGTCATAACCAAATGTTCTTTGTGTACATTTAGCTGGATTAGTAAAGGCAGAACTGGATTTTTCTTTTTTCTTACTCAAGTTTATGCCTGAACATGTGATGTCATGCTCACAGTCTTGTGAAGAGCTTGAAGGTTGCATATTCTGAGTTTAAAGTTGGGAAGAAACCCAAACTTTAAAGTCTCTTCCTTAAAAAAAAGTAGAACCAGACATGGAAACCTCAGTTCAAATACCTGCTGTCCCGAGGGAGTGCTCTAAATTTTGATGAATATTTAATTGCCTTTGCCAAGAAGAATCGTCTCAATTTAAAAGACAGAAAAAAAAATCTCACTTCAGAATAGCATATAGATTTTCACAAACATTATCCCATTAGCTGTTTTTAGACTGAGTGCTCCTCTTTGCCACAGGACTGAGAAATCTTGATGAAGACTAAAGTATCCTTGAAACACAGATGATGCGATTGTTTTTACCACCATTTTGACTTGTCATGATCTTGTGAGGAAATAAGGGATGAAATAACCTCAGTCACATGCTGGCAGGATTAAGGCAAACTTCTCCCCACCTCTTTTGGCAATACAGTTTTTAATTACGGATCTCTTGACTTGCAGTAGAAAATGCCAAATTTATTTTAATGCATATCATCCAGATAGGTTACCTGTTCTCTTCTTCCCCTCCCCATTTTCTTCTAAACAATATTAACATCTTGTAGAGCAATTATCTGAACTTTAAAAAAAAAAAAAAGGTCGATTCTGTGAGTCCTTGGCTCATTTAGTCATTGGTGGAAATTAAAATTTGAATTCATGTCAGAAAGAAATGTTTCAGACTTCCAGCCAAGAAACAGAAATTAAAATGATGGGTAACTTGGCAGCTTAACAGTGAGAAAATACCTGTGCCAAAATCTAGTCTGTCTTCTTTTGGTTGTGGTTTTACATCATTATGGCACTGTCAGCTGGCTGGATTTCTCCTCTGTACAGCCACAGTATAGTGGAGTTCAGACTGTATGGAGTAAAAAAAAACAAACCAAAACTGTTGTGGTAGCAGTGTGATAATTCAGATCCTTAATGTAGCCTACCTCAGCGTAGCAGAACGGGCATGTGCTTGAATTGCAAGACAATTGAATCAGACCCTAAGTGGAACTATTTGATATTCAAATAGCTTTGGTTGCCTAATTTGATCTAAGCTTATAAACTAGGCACATGGGAGCACCTGGGAGTGTTGCAGCTTCTGCTGTTAGTACCAGCCTTGCCCCCACCGTGGTCTGGGGCTCAGATGGCTCCTGCTGCCCACGTCTCTGCCTGCTTGCTTTTTGCACCAGATGCCTCTCTGTACACTCTGCAGCCATGGCTTTTCTTTCAAATGCTTCCCCTTCTACCCTTTTCAGTTCTTCTCCTTTTGTGGTGCCAGTTGCTACTGCATGTTAATTGTATGTTCCCAGTGAACAGGTTGGTTTCTGTGGCTTGTCCTGATCCCTTGCTAAATATTCATTTTGCTATATAAACACTACAAAAGCAGAAAGAGAGAGCATTTGTGAACAACTGTTGCCAGATATCTGGTCATCTAAGAAACAGAAGATACTGCATTCCCAGAGCTACCATGTAAATTCAACATTTCAAGGCTTTATGATACTTGTTCTGAAAGCAAAGTGCATATTTATTTGTTCTTCGCATTGTGACAGGGAATGGAAAAAGAGTAGGAAAAGACCATTTAAGCTTATCATTTATTTATGATGGCTTAAGCATTATAGGAAAATGCATGCTTGCTTTTTTTCGAACCGCTGTTTGCCACATAAAAACGTTCATGGATTGGCTTTTGAGAAACTCCTTAAAATGTATTGGTGGGTGTCTGCTCTGAGAGAGCCTCTGTTCTGGCTCTGTGGTGGCGGTCGGGGGCTGCTCAGGTCACTGCCCCCTCCAGACATGGAACTGGTTGGATCTGGCAATCATCGAACGGCTCTGAGCTGCCTCCGGAGCTTTTTTTTCAGTGCTGTGATCTCAGAGTTGTGTTTCAAGTGACCCATCACATGCGCGCTCGCTCTGTGTGTGGCAGCTTCCCGTTGCTGGAGAACAGCTCCAGTTAGTCAATTAGCTGGTGATGAGGAGTATGGCTTGGGAAACTTCAAAATGGCCTGGATATCAAGAAGCAGGAAGCAATTTGCATGTATGAAATACTTTCTTTAGGACTTGTGTATGTGCTAAATATATCCTGCAGTCTGTGACATCAGTAATATTTATACTTGCAGAGATAAAATTACATGTTTCAATGCCCAATGTCAAACAATAAATTCAGGAACAGACTTCAGGAGTGCTGGCCTTGAATTATCTTCCCGTACCTTCAGCCTGTGTTCTCTCTTTAGTGTTTTATGCAAAAGAGTTCTGTTCCAAATTTTCTTCCTGGGTAAAGGTGAGAGAAATAACAAAAGATGTTTTTATTACAATGTAACTGTGGAAATTCTCTCTGTCCTCAGATTGGGAAGAAGAACAAGTCAGCAGTCCAAATATCTTGCGGCTTATTTATCAAGGGAGGTTTCTTCATGGCAATGTGACACTAGGAGGTATGAAAATAATTTTCATTATACATGTTACAGTTAGGCAAAGGGGATATTTATTTACAGTTCAGTGAATAATACTTTACTGTTCAAGATCACAGTATGGCTTACTTTATACTGTTTTTCTTGTGCATAGAGTGACATTGTACCTTATTGCATATTTTGCCATCTTGTTACCACGAGTTGTTAAACTTTGTGAGGGACCACCTGCTAAGTCAAGCCTCCTCTCACACAAAGAAACTGTAGTGCTGCTTTCATTTGTTGTCTTTCTAAATGGAATATTTTGTTCCACCTCTCTTACACTGCGTTTGCAGGACAAGCTACTTAATAAATATCTGAAGTATTTTAAAATGCTTGATAAACTTTATGATAATTGGTCAAACAATACTTTAAATCTTAGTGCAACGCAGGAAGACACCCTATGAATGAGAATGAGGGGAAGCATTCTTGCTGTCCAGTGCTCTCCCAGGGATACAATTGCATAGTTATGTGAAAACAACAGTAAATGGCTTCACTTCGTTTGCTAAGGAAATGCAATTCAACTGTGCCCCCTTGTGGCAACTGTTTCCCCACAATTACGTATTTTGGTGGGAACCCTTCATAGAGGTGTGACATACATTTGTTAAGTCATCTTTCCTTTTGTAGGTAGCATTTGCCAATGAGAATGTCAACTGTATCAATGACTAAACAATATGAGCCTCTCCATTCTGTGCCAGATAAAAAAAAATTAATGCTCCTACTTTGTGTGTTCAAATTATTCATGGTTTGGTACCTGAATGCAATACAGAAGCGACAATATAATATAATACAAAATCACAAATGAAATATTTTTGAAGTTAAGAGGAATCTGAAAATAGTATTTCTGGACTGCTTATGGTGACGTTCCATGAAGAAGTGACCGGGATTATATAGCTATTGATTCACTTTCTACCATTCCCAGTGTTGCCTAGTGATGTACTTATAGAATAGATTTACTCTCCACATATATAAATTTTTAATGCTTCTATATATACAAACAAGATCATTGTCAGCTCAGCTGGAAGAAATCTGAAATTTTTATTTACTCTTTAATTTGTATCTTTACCAGGTGACAGTGAGTGCAGCTAGTAGCAGTTGGAGTAGAGTTGAAAGACAAATGTTAAGTCTTGGATCATCTCTGCAATTAAAGATGCTAGTCTTACCCTACATTTCCAGGCAAGGATAGTTAAATGGGATTTACTTTGCCATTCATCTGAGTGTTGCTCTTTACCACCAGCATTTTTCCCCTTTAGCGACATTTGTCTAAACCTAAAAAAAAAAGTTGAATATTTGTTTTATATATTTAATATATTATTTAATGAGTTAAGCTGAAAAATAATAGCTGCATGCTGCTGACTCTTGCATTAACTTAGGTCTATGAATTTTGAACACTTACTGGGGTTCAGGGCATTTTAGTTCATTCTTAATCATTCATGCGTTGCGATTTAATCATCGTGTTTTTACCGCAAGGATCTTACATGTATATTAGTGTTTTTCGAAAATATTTTTGTTGCTGTATTGTTTTAAGTAAAAGAATCCCTGAAACATTGGCTTAACTTCAGTACTAATGAAGTTATCAGGAGTAAGATTACACAGCTGAAAGGGGAACAGGAATTCATGAAACAGCCTGAAAAGACTCTTACTTCAGTTTGTGGTGTTCGTTAGAGGTAACCCTAAGTGAACCAGTTACCTTTAAAAGGGAGGTGGAGGGGGGTGGAAACTTCGTGCTAAACACAATATTTAGTTTCTTATACTATTATAATACACTTTCATTAAGCTTTTCTAGTTGTTGTTGTCTTTGACTGAGTTATAGCACTTAGTGTTATACTTGCTTTAGGTGATTAGGAAATATTGACTGGAATTTTAACCTACTGAAAATCACTTTATCATCCAGTGAAACAAAAGTTTCCGAGGAAACAGTTTGGTGTTTTCTTTTTTAACTGGAGTCCATTTTTGTTCACTTTTACCTTACGTGTCTGTGTAGTGGCTTCTGAATTTGAGACTCCTATAAACTAAGATGCCTCAAAAATGAGAAATTGATACAAAAAAGTGGTTTTGAGTGAAAAATTTATTTTCAAGAAAGCATCCCTTTTGATACCTTCTCTGAATGGACTGTCACTACAAGAAGAGCAGAGCTGATGGCACTGGAAGCAGTGTAGAACAGACCCCTCTGTAAAGCTGTGCCGCTCTTGCCTGCAGTGCTTGAGCCACACTGTTTTGTTGTGTCCTGCCTTTGCAAAGTGCTGGGGAGTTGGCAAGCAAGGCAGAGTCTGTTGTTCAGCTTCCAACAGGAAATTTAATCCTTTAGCTAAATATTTGTTCTGCAGTTTGCATTTCAAATAATATTAATTAGGGAAGTAATACATAATCAACAGTTTTCCATTTCTTGGTAGATAATGGTAATCAGCAGCATTTGCTTCCTTATTTATTGGGGAAGGGAAGTCAACCCACCATGTGCCATCCACATTCCAAAAGGGGGTGAAAAGTAAGTTCTGACAATAGAAAATATAGAACAACAATGGAATTTAATAGTTGGGAAAGGAATTAAATACAGTTTTGGTTTAAGTGAGAGAAAGGGGTGAAAGCACAAAGAGAAGAGCAAGAACCTACTGAGCGTAGGTGAGGCTGCTCAGATACTGTCATGGTGCTCCAAAAAAGAAGCTGGAAATTTCTAGCAAGGACTTGTGTAAACTATGCAAACTACTAGCTGAAATTAGTTAATATAAATATTAGCATAGTTCTACTTGATTACTGTAAATAGTTAATCTCCACAACTCACTAGTCAAGTCTCCTGAAATGTGTTGATATTATGAAAGATGTTCTTAATGTGATTATTCTGTAATTCAAGAGTTTATGTTATGAAGACGATCCTTTTCCATGGAGTTTGCAAAGAGTGTATTAACAGTCTATTAGAGTTTTCAGTTGTGTCATGGTATTAAGTACCCAAAATACATTATCTTTGCAGACTTCAAGCTATCAATAGCTTCTAGTTGCAGGCACAGGCAGTGCTTCAAGTAAGCTAAGAAACTTTCAGATTTGCCTTTCCATAGAGATGGCTTTTCCCAAAGTACGGCTGCTTCAAAGAATCTTATGGAGTTCTGTATCACTTTGTGTGCTTACACCTGTGTTTGGGCCTATGTTTTAATCATAATTTGCATTTCTTCAAATAAATATGTAGGCAATGAACATGATTTAATAGCAGGGTTGTAGTGAGGTTTGTATTGAATACACCTAATTACTAAATACTGGGTTTATTTTTTTATTAGTGAATCTTTAATCTATGCTGTAGCGTAAAACAGAGATTTTTCGCTTCAGTTGCCTTCAGGTTTATTTGCCGTTCATTATGCTTTTATTCACTTAAAATGCCATTTCACTGTATGTGAAAACAAAAGCCGTAACTTGAGTTTGATAGGACAAATTCTACTCAAATCAGAATTATTTTTGTATTAAGGATTAAATTCTTGTTAAATTTATCACTGACTTTTTTTCTACTATAAAGTAGGAAGGGAAAAACTTAGAGCATCCTTGCCTTGTGTTTCTCAGAAAAACAATCAAGGAAGATACTCTAAGTATACAATGTATTTCTATACTTAAATTAGAATGTAAAAATTATCATTTTAGTTTCAGACACAAGCAGAAGGAATTGTGGAAAGCACCATTTTTTCAAATTTTTGTTGCTAAAGCTCACAAAGGCAGCATTGTGAGAACTACTGTATCTAATTTAAAAAGCTTTAAATTTGATATTTTTCACATGCAGCTGATGTTACAGATTAGTATTAAAAGGCAAGATGCAGACATTTTGTATTTCAAAACATCCGTGTCATGGATCAAAATATGTTTTAGGAAAATCTGTTTTGCAGTAGAGGCTCAGTGTTTTGATATCTCAGGAAAAACAATTTGGTGGCTGAATTGGCAACTTTCTTTCATCTTTATTATTAATGAGTGCTTAACACCTGAGTCTTGGCATGAATGCCCCCCTCACTTTTTACTCAAAAGAGGAAGGCTAAATTTCCTAACAGGAATACCATGTCTCTAAGAGTGCAATGTTTTAAGTGATTATTTTCATGCCCTGAATCCCTGATTTACTGAACTTCAACCAGTAAGCAGTTCAAACCTAACAGTATGAACTTTTGAACAGGTGTTAATCCAATTATAGTTAGTTTCAAGCGGGTATTTTGGACAAAAAAAGATGGATGTAATGTGTTAATAATTCTCCCTTTCTCCTTTTGCAGCATTAAAACTTCCTTTTGGCAAAACAACAGTGATGCATTTGGTGGCTAGAGAGACACTGCCAGAACCAAACTCTCAAGGTAGGCTGGGGCACTAGAGGTATTTTGTAGTCGAGTACATGGCAAAGTGGTCAGGTCTCTTACAGGCTTTTTGATTATTTCATAATAGAGAAAAGTCAAGTCCTTGTGCTCTTTTGTGAAGAAAGTAATGGAATGCTTTTGTACATGTTTATAGAAAACTAAGAAATTAACTTTCTGGTTTAGCATTTTTATGTAGTGCAGAAACTGACTCAGACCTTAGAAACTCTTGTTTTTATTGTGAAAAACTAGTTCTGATTTATTTTTCAGTTATGTATGCATGTGTTTAACAATAAATAATTTTTTTACTGAAAATAATAAAGAACAGACTTGCATTAAGCATACTCTCACACAGAACAGCCTCACTGCTTTAGAAATGGCATGTAAGTAAAACTTCCTTCTTCTTTGCAGGTCAAAGGAACCGTGAAAAAACTGGAGAAAGCAATTGCTGTGTAATCCTGTAAACCCTGTTAGCTTTACCTGCTAAGTGTGATGTAATATAGTCTTTGTCTTTCATGCTGCTGGAATAGAAGAGGCCCTACCTTGCTTCAAACACCTGTAGGAAGAGCCTGTCTGTAAATCCATGGAACTGAAATAATACACGAACACTGTCTCATTAGTCTTTTTTTTTTTTTAAAGTGAAAGATCTATGAACACTTTAATTGTTTATTTTTTTCAATTCGTCCTTTTTGTTTGTTGAATAATCTTACAGTACATCACTTTTTGAAAGAATTCAATCTCCAGAAAGGTTTGTTTTCTTTTCCATAGCAGGAATCCTTTTGCTACCACAAAAATCTGCATTAACCGGATCTAACCAGTCAAGCTTTCTAGATGCAATTTGCACTAAATATGGTTGACAGTATATTTCTCATCAAGAATCTCTAACAATATTTGAGACATCTAGTAATAACCCACAATGTATAATGCAACACTGGAAAATAGTATATTAATAATTAAAACAAATCTCACTTATGGCCAAATCAAAGGAAAAACTGTTAAGTCAATTCTACCTAAGTCAACCGCGGTGGCCAAACTGGCACAGAATACTAACTAAACCAAGTCTAACTATATATATTTTCACTGCAACAAAGAAAAAATACTATGTGCCTGTAATTTAAAAGCACTCTGTAGAGGGCTGATGAAACTGATTTTTTTGTTACTGTGTGCACTCCGATCTCGTGTGTTAGTTGAGTGCTTATTCAGACAGCACAAACAAGTGCAGAGAGTGCATTTCCTAGCCTTAATATGGGAGGGGTAGTTTCCTGTAGTTCATAGGCTTTTATTATTGTGCATAAATGTTAGAAAACATCATTTACTAATCAATTTTATGTATTTGAATATTGGCAATTGGTGTTTTTCAGTCATTTTTCTCATCTGTACCTTAGACTCCAGTGTCATGCTTACTCATTAGAGATTTCAAAAGAATTATTAAAATTTAAAAAGCAAAAAGAAAAACTTCTGCCATAGTACTAGTTTTGTTTCTTTACGTAACCTGCATTTGGTATTAGTGCTTGCAATGGTATTAAAATCAGAAGCTGATTTTTGAAGGCGTACATAATTGAAAAGGATGCCATTCTTTTATTTCATATCAATAATTTAAATGTTGATATGCTAAAGAAATTTGCACAGCACTAAAGCATGAGCTAGTTTCATCTAAACCTGTAAAAAATAAAAATAAATAAAAATTAAAAAATATTAAAGATTTTATATTTTTTCACTGGGGAGGAATTCTTCCTGGGTGAAATTACAAATATGTGTAGAATATATTTAATAAAAATCTTATAAAATACGTAACTATAGAGGTTAAATATAGATTGGCGTGTAGTATAATAGAACAATATTCCATATAAATAGCTTTAGCCTTTAAAAAAACTGAGTCACAGGTTGACATTGTGTTCTGTACTTAAGTGTCCACAACTCTTACAGATGTTCTGTGTAATCGTTTTTCCGAATGATTGGCATCATTCAAATGTAAACAGGTTATTTTATTCATTGTTACTGCTTTGATGAAATGCTTTATATGCAGTAGATTTACAAAAATATTGTTCATACTGATCAGAATTAAATTTGTATAGAGCAGAGTTTTAAAACAAATTGTAAATAGCACTAAACATTTTCTTTCTGCAACCTGTACTGATAGACTCTTCTGTAAACTAAATAAAAGAATATTGTAGTGCATTTCAGTGGTGTCTCAAGGGCTGTAATTGGGTCTGTAATTGCTTTTAATAGTACTTCTTAATCTGGAAATTAAGTAAGGACTCCATTTTATTCATTTAAAAAAAAAAAAAAGGAGGGGCACAAAGCCTGCTGAGAAATGCTAATGGGATTTATCCCTTCAGTTTTTGGTTTCCTTTCACTTCATAAGTGTCCTGGAAGTCTTTTTTCTGTCGAAGAGGAATGTGAGCATGAGCAGTTGCAAATGTGCAGCTGTGTCACACCCTTGTGTGCCTCACAGGAGCTGTGTGCTCATACTGTGAGTTTTTGAACTTTCATTTACTGATAGCAAAGAGCACGCACATACCCCTGGAGGTGCTGGGAACTGAGATGACACCATTATGTGCTCATTACCAAAATGAATCTTGGGGGGAGGCATTTCCTTCTACTCTGCAGTGTGGTTGCTAAATAAGAAACTGTAGGGACACAAACCGTCTTCTTTAAAAAGAAAAAAGTGTGATAGACTTCCTTTTTCCAAAATGCTGACCACCCAAGTAATGCAGACTTAGATGGGAAATGGCTATGACAGCACAAGAAAAAGAAATGGTCTGAGACAGGACATGCTCAGTTAGTTAAACAAGTCTTTCAAATCCATTGATTTTGAAAAACAAGTGTATGAGATGTAATCCTGGTTTGAAAAAATAGCCACGTACCTAATACAGAATAAATGCGTGAAAATCCAGTAGCTTCCAGTTTAAGTATTTGGTGAGGTTCTGTAGCAAAGTATGTGGAGTTCCCTCTTGTTAAGATGAATAAGATTCATATATGCACATGTCCAAGCAAATCCTTAAATACTTCCTGGCATTTAAAGCATGCCAAAATGACTCCTGCAGAAAGTGGATAGAACAGTTTGCCTGAATTTTCCCACCAATTGTCAAGAGTTCTGCCCTTGGAAGAGCATTTCTGTTGTGGTGTGAGGCGGGTGGAAAACCGGGGCAGGGGGATTGCTAAAAGATACGTGCTTTTTTCCTTGTATGCTTTGTGTTGTGGTTTGTGTATTTGCCAAAACAAAAGCAGTAGCTCTTAATCCCACGTTTCCCAGCCTTGCTAAAGCTCACACATCTGCTTCTCTTCTACTTTGATTGGAGTCAAGTGGATACTAGCACCCCCAAAAGATTAAAGCTAAGTCTTTGCAGGGTCAGGCTGTTGGATGGTCTGATAATACACTGAAGAGTTTGACATTTGATTTTTCACTGCTAGATGGAAATGATCTTTTCCCTATGTGTGAGTCAATAGATGTCATGAAGGAAGGGAAGGAGAGGATGATCTGGAGATCTTCTTATTTTGAAATACTGAGAAGGGACTACATCTGTCTCCTGTACCATTGTGTGTGTGTTATCAATCATAAACAATCACACACGTGAGGAGTAATATTGTGGCCAATACCCCAGAGTGCTGTGCAGCCCTTCAGAAGGACCTTGATGAGGTGGAGAGATGGGCAGAGAGGAACGGTCTGAAATTCAACAAAGGCAAATGCAGGGCTCTTCCCCTTGCACAAGTACAGGCTGAGGGAAGGAATTCTGTGGGGGTCCTGCTGGACAACAAGCTGCCCCTGAGCCAGCAGTGCCCTTGTGGCCAAGAAGGCCATTGGTGTCCTGGAGTGGATTAGGATGGAAAAGCGCTGCCAGGAGGTCAGGGGAGGTGATCCTGCCCCTCTACTCAGCCCTGGTGAGGCACATCTGGAGTGCTGTGTCCAGTTCTGGGCTCCTCAGGACAAGAGAGACATGGAGCTCCTGGAATGGGCCCAACAGAGAAGAATGAGGATGATTGGGGGACTGGAGAGCTCTCTTATGAGGAAAAGCTGAGGGAGTTGGGCCTGTTCAGCCTCAAGAAGAAATGACTGAGAGGGGACCTCATCAGTGTCTGTAAGTATCCAGAGGGAGGTGTCAGAGGATGGATCCAGGCTCTGCTCAGCAGTGCTGAGCAATAGGACAGAAGGTAACGGGCAGAAACCGATTCACAGTAAGTTCCAGCTGAACAGGAGCAAGAACTTCTTTACTGTGCAGTGACTGTGCACTGGAACAGGCTGTCCAGAGAGGTTGTGGATTCTCCCTCACTGGAGACATTCAAGAATTGTCTAGACACAATCCTGTGCCATGCGCTCTGGGATGGCCCTGCCTGAGCAGGGAGGTTGGATCAGATGATCCCCTGTGGTCCCTTCCAGCCTGACCCATTCTGTGATTCTGTAATATCTGGTAGCACTGAAAGTATTCTACATCATCTGTTCTCTTAAAGGATAGCAAAATTATGACTGTGGAAACAGTCATGGGGATTAGCTCAGCTGCTGGAGGAAGAAAGTGTGGCCACTGTACTTTTAGAGGCTTTGCTAAGGTGCTGCATCAAGATTTATTCAGTGCTGATCTCTGCAGTTTCTGGATACCATTCCTTAGTACACTGCATTTGCAACAGAAGGAACAATGATTTAATTTAGAAGAGAAACATACCGCACTTTGTAAAAACTTCCTTCCTCTCTCACGGGTAAGAAGGCAGGCAGGTGCTTCTGGGCTAGCCAGAAATCAGGAGTGGCTGCTGCTGCTTTCCAGGGAAGTAAAGCTTGTGTATTTTGTAGTTCTGCGTGTGCTCTGATTTCTTACACAAAACTTGCTCCAAGAAGCAGATAAAGGGATGGATATACTTCTCCATCTAAAACACTCTTGCTAACTTTATGTTGATTAAGTGGGTAAGCTTAAGCAGATTTTGAGTTGCATGTCCTGTGCAAATTGGCATTTAGACAATTAACAGCAGTTACACTATTGAAACCAGGGGGAATTCTGTGCCTAAATCAGAGGAAATGCCAGGATCTGTTAAGACTCTTAAAGGAGAGTTCCTACCCCCTTTATTTCTGCTGAAGTACTGAGGTTCTTCCTAGATTGTGGCCGTAGCTTCTGGGTTTCAGGCTTATTTTCAGAGCACAATAAAAGGTTTGTTGTTACTCAAGAGGCTGATGGTAATATATGGTTCATGACAATAAGCTGTTAACAGTCCTCATAAAGTAGGATAATAAAGGCATATTTGTCCTTCTGTGCCACGTGTACATACCTGTGAAGAGATTTAAAATGTGAGAGCCAATTTATCACACTAGACTGTATAATTACAAACCCCTTGTTATGCTCTGGGTTTTTCCAGTAGTTTATTATTGACTTCTGCTGGGCTTTTTTTTTTAATTGATAAGGGTTT
Organism: Falcunculus frontatus; assembly: GCA_013398115.1. NCBI lineage: Eukaryota > Metazoa > Chordata > Aves > Passeriformes > Falcunculus > Falcunculus frontatus. The sequence continues at coordinate 413,475 of VZRV01006381.1, read as the reverse complement.
GGGTTTGGGTTTTTTAATTAATCTGGGAAAGGAATGACCAGTGAAATAGAAAATAATGAAGGTTATGAAAGTCAGGCTCACAAAAAAAATGAGACTGTAATGATACCTTATCAAGCTCATGGAGTGAATCATAGGGACAATGAAGTTGCAGTTTGGAACGTGAAGGCCATCATAGGTAGAGAAAGCAAAGTATTCTTACAACTCTTACTTTTGAAATTATCTGTGTCAGTCCAGGTCTGAGTTCTGGGCATCATGGGCAGATACTTTGTATTACAAGTTCCTTAGGATTTTGAAAATGCTAACAAAAATAGTGAGACAGCAGAACTATTACAGAGAGATTGAAGAGAATGAGAGGTTAAAATAGCTACAGTCATGATTAACACAGAGAAAATGGATGGAGAACTCCTATTTTTGTCTTTTAGCTTTATAGGCCCAGTTTTTACATTTGTCTGTAAAGCAGAGGTGACAAATTCAGATTTGATGGAAACATTTTTTCATTAAATGAATGGCACTCACTGCCACCAGAAGTAATTTGAGGAGAACAGCTGAACTAGATATAAAAGTAAAATGGATTTTTGTATCAATGAAAATTGATAGAATTTCCAGAATTAGCAACGTTAGTGATGCCAAACTCTTTTCCAACAAGGTAGTATTTTTGTCCTTCAGACATTATGTTACCTTTCAGTGAAGAGCCCAACTTTTAGGGGAAAAATACTTCTGGCATGTTACCACCTCCATTATGTACAAGCAAGTGCATAATGTGAGCCCCAGGGCCAGCATATCGTGTACTCCAGCAGGAGTTTATCTCTACAAACCTCCTGCTTCCCAAGAAGAAATTTTGGTCAGAGTCAAGGTGATGTTTGTGCTTTCCTGGAGCAGGCTTGAGGGAATAATTTACTGTGTTTTAGCTGGTGTAGAACGTGAACTACAGTTCCTCGGGGTGGAAGTTGATGTCTCTTGAGTGGTGCCAGATGCAAGCACCTGGCTTTTATCAATTCCAAAGATGCTGAATTTATAGGTAGTAAATGTTTTGACTCTTCTAACAGAAAATACTCTTCAACTACTATTTTGTTTGGACAGAGGCAAGGTAGTGGGATGAAACAACAATTTTCCTTTTTTACTTTCATCTATTCTTTGAACTAAAAATCAGGAAGAAATAATGGGAGAAGTTTTAGGTGCCTATCATAGGATCAACCATTAAATGTCTGGTCAAAATAAACTGACCAGAAGCTATCCATGCAAGAAAGAGCAACTGTGGGAAAAGAGGTGACCACTGCCCACAGTCAGCAAGTGACTGCCAGGGTGGAGTAGCTCAGGTTGTGAATGAGAGGCAGAAGGGGGTGACAGGTTGTCACTTCATGGGACTTTCAGCTGTTGCCTGGCAAAAAAGGGGAATAGAATCTTGCACCGATCATTGGGGAGCAGAATAACAGAGTGGAACTGCCTGTAGAGGTTAGATTGGAAAATTAATGTTTTAAAAAATCCGTGATGCTGGAAGCCAACTCTATATTGGATGGATGATATTGGACTTCCAGAATGAGGGAAATACATACTGGTGTATGTCTTACCTTGATCTGTTACCTGTGCTGGCTAAATTAAAGAAAGATTGGATTTCAGTTCTTTAATTTGTGCAGCTCACATGTCCCTTAATAAGGCTCATTAATCCCTGGTGCTGCCAAGGTTACAGCTCTGCTGGAGCTGGCAGTGGAGCTGGCAGGGAGCTCAGGGGCACCCTGCAGCCTCACCAGGTGAAAAGTCGTCACCACAACTGTACCCACCGTGTGAGAGGAAAAGCACAAAGGTCTTGAGTGGGATGAAATGTCAGTGTGGCGAGTCAGGAGGTGTCCAGGCTGGGGAACTCCACCACGTCCATGGGACTGTACCAGCTGAGTTGTGTTTCAGTGAATTTGATGGGTACTTTGGAAAGCAAATAGGCAAGAGTCTTCTCTTGCACTCTTGCATTAATTAAGCAATGCCAGCCAAATCTTTTGGTTCCTGTCACCCTGATTGACAGCATCCCAAGGAAGGGTCTGCTCTCAACAAACAGATATGAAAGCTGCCTCAGGCCCTATTTTTCTTGTCCCCTGAGCAGTGACTCTCTCTGGCTTCATCACCAAGGTCTTTGAGCATCGTATCATTCTGATTTTCTCCTAGCCTGGTGCTTCTGGCTGCAGACGACAGGGATCACCACTGGACATCTGCTCCACTGAGCCGAGTCCACAGTTAGGACTGGAAAAAAACATTGCCAATGTGGATGCAGCATCCTGCTGCAGCCATCTCCTCTGGCCTGCAGACAGGACTCCTCCATGGCTCTGCTTGTTAATGGCTAGTCTGAACTGCCAAGAGGAGAGGAACATGCTTTGAGCTTACAAGCAAAGCGCAGACCCACCGTTCATGACACTGGCCACCCCCAGCTCCAGCTGCATCTGCCTCTTTCCTTTGGGTAAGATTGTGTTGCAGCAGAGAACCTCAGTGGTGATCAAACTGGTGAGAGCTACTGGGCATCCTGCAGCAGGGAGGCTGTAACCCCTGGGGTGCTTTTCCAGGTCTAATCATGAGAGCACATGTGGGTCAAGAGCACCCTAAGCTCTGCTCCTACTGCAGAGATGAGTGCTGAGATGGCTGCCCTGGGAACCATGGGGAACAGGCAGGGAAAGAGAGCTTGAGGGGGGATGGTTTGGGACCTGGCCCTATTTCTCGTCTCTGCTGCTGGAACTCCTCGTCACAGTGGACCAGAGCAGGGATCACAGACCCTGGCTTCAACACCCCGAGCTGCCCTGGGAGGAACTCGCCTGGGGGCTGCTCAGCTGCCAGTGCATTTTACCATCTCAAGGTTTGCGATGATTAGAATAATCCTGAGCTCATGGTTGGGAGGCTGGGATGTGACTGCAGGGCTGGGACAGCCTGAGGCAGCCCTGTCCTTGGAGCACCGCTGGGGAGGTGCAGTCAGTGCAGATCACTTCTGCCAGCTCCCCGTGGCTGCACAACTGCTCATCTGTGCTTCCAGCCCCCTTCGAGAAGTGACCTTGATTACCATGGTGCTGTGTGGCTCAACCTGACTACCAGGGAGCTGCCTTGCTGTCCCCTCTTATTCCCAAGTCCAGCACCCACGCCTGAGCCGGTAACTCCTCGGGAATCCGGTGCTCCCATGAGCTCCCTGGAGGTGTGCTGCCACCAGCGGGATGGGGGCACCTGAGCTCCCAGAAGGTCTTGCAGGGTACCAGGCCTAAGCCTGTTGCTTTCCTTTGCCTCATTGGCCCAGCAGCTGCTGCCTTCTCCTGGGCTTCAGGGGTGTGGGGGTTTCATCTTCAAAGACACTGTTTCTTCTGCCTGGTGGTTAAAAGGCTGAGGAGGCTTTTGCTCCTGTTAGATACTGTATGTGAGCCTGGCAGTTTTGTTTCACCTGAAAGTTAATGGTTAACCCCTGGAGACTGCAGCCAGGCGCTGGGAAACCTCTTGTTAGCTCTGGAAATTAAGGCAGCTTGAAGGTGTGGTGGCTTGTTGCCTGTGTAGGTGCCAAACACCCACCCTGCCTTTGAGGAGGGCTGGGTTATCAGTGATGCAGGGTTGTGCATGGGTGGGAGGATCTGTCTGTGGCAAGGCTTGCATGCACAAGTTCATGGACTGCTTGAGGGAGCCTGGTCTTAAAGATGTTGGGTCAGGGTTGTGGTATCTAAATCTTTAATTCAGCTTCCCTTTGATTTAGTAAAGAACTTTCATCCTGTTTCGTGGAAAGGGGAACCAGCGTGCAGAAGTTAGTCAGCTCTGGTAACAGTTCTGCTGGAAATAGCTGCCTGGAGGGCAGGTGTAGGTATTCCCCTGTGCTCCAAGAGGGAAGAGTTGGCCACAGAAAGCAAACACGGAGATTCCTAGCATCCTCATTAGAGTGAAATATCGCTGCTGCCAGGGAAAACCTGACTGGTTCCTCTGGTCCCTGCAGGCTGATTCCAAAACCTGGAGAGACACCTCTCCTTTCTCAGGAGAAAAAATGAAAAATGGAGACAAAAGACATTTTCATGTTGGTGGGTTAGGGAAAACACGAGAGCCTGGAGATAATGAAGCTTCTGAGAGCATGACATAATTGGCATTCAGCAACTCACCTTTTCAGACACTGAGAGGTATTTAAATGTGGGTGGTGCAGTCCCTACCTCCTGGGATGAATACTCCCTGACTCGACAGATGTTTCTTTGAAGATAGCCAATGGGATTTGCAAAATCACAGACTGAAGCTTATTATCTGCTGAGTGAGAAGACAATGGAACTTGATAGCCCTCCAGAGCTCCTGGCCCTGTGTGGGGCCAGAGAGTCTTGGGCAGCCCCAGCCCCACTGGCACCGGTGTGGGAGGAGGGAGCAGGGGCTCAGCAGCTGCGTGGTGGAGCTGCCTCAGCCTTGCTCACCTGCATAAGGAGGTTTAAATTAGGAATGTGGGCATCCCTAATTGCACCGTCAGGCCAAATAAGTCAAAAGGGTTGTGAGCCAAAACTGAAACAAAGCAGTTGTGGAACGAGAAAGAGATCATACGTTCAACTCCCCTGAAGCATCTTTGCTGTCAGAGATGCCAGTTTCCACGGTGAAAGGCAGCACGGTAATGGAAGAGGAGGAAAAAGGCTGCGTACCATTCAGCTGGGAAAGCAAGCTGGCTACTGCAGTGTCTCAGCATCAGCAATGAAAGGCTGCTTGTAAATAATGCTGCTTCCAGCACTTTGGGATTTTGCAGACTGTCATATTGAGGCTAAATCGATCCCTGGATACAGGTGCTGAATTTCGACATCTGATAGCCCGTTATAGCTGCAGTTCTCGAGCTTGTTTCTTTACAGAAGTACAGTTTCTACTGGTGAAAAGAGCTTTGTGTTAGGAAATGCTCCAAGGGAGATGAGCTGGTTTTATAGGGAAGCACAGAAGTGACTGGTGAGGGGAGCTGAGGCTGTGGATTTTCATCTGACATTCGTGTCAGGTCCTGACAAGGGACTCACAGCACCTATAGATCAGGACTTTCCCTCCTGTACCTGCTGCCATTCCTGCATCAGGGTATTTGTGCTTACTGATGTTTTCCTAAGGGTGAAAATAAGGTCTCACCAAATGGTAATAACCAGAACAGGCCCTTTTACTCACCTTTACAGTGCTCTATAAGTAGCTTGACTTTTGGTCCTAGTTTTATAATGAAAACAGTATTTTTCTACTTAAAACCGAAAAAAAGACTGTATATGATACACTAAAGATGCAGAAGCTTGTAATAGATGCTATTATTCATTTCTAGACTGAAAATCCAGCCACAATGTTGGAATCTGATTCAACAAAAATTTCTTCTTTTCCTGTGTGATGTCCCTTCTTTAAACCTCTTTTGAGCACTGAATTCACTTGATCAACATGAAAAATCACCTTTCTATGTGGCATGACATCTTGGCAACACTGCGCCATCAGTCCTGCTGTGGCGAGAAGAAGTATTTCCTTCTTATGGCTACTCCATCACTGCTCCCTTTTGGGACTGCTAGCCCGAGCATGGACAGAGGCAGAGGTCACCACCCCTGGCTCTCAATCACACCTGGGATGAGGCTGCCGGGTTTTCAGGTGCTAACAAGAAACTATGAATTGGCAGGTCTTTGAATTTCTTTAGGAAAACTCTATAATTATTTCCCCATTTTGTGTGTCTGCATAGATCCTATACCAGTGGTCTGTGTACTTACATGCTCTTTGTTTTTTATAAAGTGGCAACTACAGGATTTGGTTGGCCAAGCTGCAGTAGAAGGAATCAATCTCCTTTCCTCCTATGAGGTAGGCATCTTTATGATGCAGTTGTGTGCAGAGCAAGAGCTGCTCTGCTAGTGCAGTCATTACGAAGCAGTCTCTGGGAAGGTTCAGCAAAACCAGCCAAGAGCTGCATCACACAGGGAAGGAGGAAGTAAGGCTGGTGCTGTACTCTGAGACCATATATAAAAGGTTTTAGACTGTAGATGGGAAGGCAGGCTGGTGTGCAGGTGCATCACGTGATGGCTGAGTTTGGGCTGGTGCAAATTACCACACTGGAACCCTGGGGAACAAACTGGAGGGCTGCCTGCTCTCATCAGCGGCTGTTTCACAGCCAGGCTCTTAGATTCCTCTTCCAGCGCATCCTCTCTTTTGGGCTTTTTGCATTTGGCTTATGCCAAGCTGCAGGATCGCATTCACCATGTGTTGAGAAGAAGGGAAGAGAGATTTTTCTGTGAGCATGTGCACAGAACTCTAAGCTGACATAATATCCCTGTTAGGGAAAAGGCAGATGGGAAAGGAGCTTGTACTGACTTTGCCCTATTTAGCTTCACTCCTGTGTTGGTCCCTCAGTGCTTTTTTGCATCTGTCTGAAAACCTGAGGATCCACCTTATATGAATACTTGTAGCTCATGTGTTACATGATGCTGCTGTGCAAACTGCTCTGTTAAATCTGTCAAGCCTAACTGGCCTGTTGGACGGTTTGAGAGCTACGGCTGCCAGACAGATTTTGCTCAGTCTTTCTCTGCCCAGACTACCCTGGGATTTATCAGCAAACTGAGAATTGCTGCAGTTTCCTTTCCTTCCCTTCAAAGGCTCCAAGTTGTGACTGGGCTGCCTTGGTCAACCCTTGGGAGCCATTTGGCAATTGTGTGTTGTTCTCTCAGCAGGCACCTGTTCTGCTGAAAACATTTTGGCAATCAGAAAGGCTGATTCTCATTTACATGAAGGACTGCATGTGCCACTAGGGAGGTTTCAGCATTAACAGATGGGAAATTTGCATGTGGATGGAGCCTTCCTGCCTTTGTGTCAACAGTGATGCAAAGGGCTCACAGCCCATTGAACCTGGATGACACTCGCATCCTTAGAATCAAAGCAATTCCTAATAGATGGGGGACAGAGTCCTACTTGAGCACCACACAGGAGTAGCAACTGCAGAAGGACTCATGAAGGAGCCAAGATCTTTTGGAGTCTCCTCCAGAAGAAATCGTTTGAAATGGCTTATGGAGTGCTGGAGACCCAGTTGTCAACACAACTGTTTTACAATCTTTAATTAGCTGAGACTTCATTTTGTCAAGCTATCCTTGTTGCAGCAAATGATAATGCACTAACAGAAGCAGCCAGTGCAAGGCTATTGATTTTTAGGTGTATGCTGAAAAATGAGGAGCACAGGAAGCAGACTTGGCTGGTCTCCAAGGACTGCCAATAGAGAGGAGTAGCAAAAAGAAAAAGGTGCTGAGAAATGTGGCCTCATCTTGTTCCCACAGTAGCTCACGGAAAGTTTTCTGTTGACTCCAGTCATTCCTTTTTCTGCATTCAGCCCGTGTACCAAACATGGTGAGAGCTCTGATGGAAGTTTCCCAGTGAAAGGCTTTGTCCCTTTTCTGAATGCAGAATATCTCTGTCATTTTCAAGACCAGAGTCAAGTCCGTCCGGGAGGAAGATCCCCCAGATATCTGAGTAAGTCAGCAGGCTGGATCAGTCTTCTCCTTCCACAGTTTTCCTTTGAGGACTTCCTGCAAGGGGTTAGAAGGAGAGAGCAGTCTATCTCTTAGTTGTTTTCCTCTGCCCGTGGTGCAGATGCAGCCATGGATGGGACTTGAGGACACTTTTATCTGTCCAGATGATTATAGTACCACTTCACAGGTTCTGTTTTATTCGTCCTAAAGCTTTGTCATGTCCACTCTCTTCAGAAGCAAGCTACTAATCCCACAAAGACTACCAATAGCACGCTTCTAAATAATTACGGAGAAGAGGACAAAATTTGTGAAGAGAGGCAAAATTAGTAGCGCCAGCAGAGACCAGCATTTCAAATTTACCATCCTCTTCCTACTCTCTGCTGTGTTGGAGTAAAAGCAAAAACTTCTCTGGATGATCAGAGGTTAATGGGTTGTGCTCTACCCACAGCCCAGTAAGTGGGGTACCAAGGGCCATCGTGGGACCTGTCCTGTTAAACATTGGCCTCCAATTACCTGGAGGAGGCAACAGAGTGCACTTGTCAAGACTGTAGGTGACACTGAAGTGATCTGTCATTATGGGGTGGCCAGCAGGACCAGGGCAGTGACTGTCCCCCTGTATAGGGCACTGGTGAGGCCACACCTTGAATCCTGTACCCAGTTCTGGGCCACTGAGGTGCTGGAGTGTGTCCAGAGAAGGGCAACAGAGCTGAGAAATGTTCTAGAGAGTGAGTCATATGAGGAGGGGCTGAAGGAGCTGGGGGTGTTCCGCCTAGAGAAAAGGAGGTTCAGGGGGCACCTTATCGCTCTCTACAGCTCCTTGAAAGGAGGGTGTAGCCAGGTGGGGGTTGGTCTCTTTTCCCAGGCAACCAGCAAAAGGAAGAGAAGAAATGGCCTCAAGCTGCACCAGGGGAAGTTCAATGTGGACATCAGGAAGAATTTTTTTCACTGAAAGGATTGTCAAACATTGGAACCGGCCACCCAGAGAAGTGGTGGAGTCACCACCCCTGAAGGTTTTCAAGAAACAGCTGGACATGACTCTTAGTGTTATGGTTTAGCTCACACGGTGGTGTTTGGTCACAGGCTGGGCTTGATGATCTTGGAGGTCTTTTCCAACCTTAATGGTTCTATGAGTCTATGATTATGCTGCCATTCAGAGAGATCTAGGCAGCCTGGAGAAATGGGTCACAGGAACATCAGGAAATTCAATAGGGACAAATGCAAAACCCTGTCCCTTAGCAATGGCACAGACAAGTGGACTGCCTGGCTGGGGGCAGTCAGGCTGAAAATACCCTCTTGCCACAGAGCTCAATGTCCATTGTGAGAGTGGCCAGGCGTTGGAGTGGGTTGTCCAGGGAGGGTGCCCTATTTCTTTGTCCTCAGAAGTTCACAAGACCCATTGGGACCCTGAATGTCCTGGCCAGATCTCAAAGCTGACCTTACTCTGGGCAGCAGGTTGGATTAAAGACCTCCTGAGGCCCCTGCTAGGAGTATCCAAGGGTCCTAAGATTAACAGAATGCTGAGCCATTGTTGGAGCTACAAACTATAGCCTGGTGCATTACTTACCCTCTCACACATGCAGCAGCCCCAGCCTCGTTTGGTGTGTATCTATTTCCAAATGGATTCCTTACAATTACAAAAAAACCCAGCGATACTTCAGTTAAAAATGGCCCCAGTGTGAGCAGTGATATCAAATGATGTGGCTGACTGCTAGGTCCAAAAGTTATTTACTCATAAATTTTTCCAGAAACCTTCTTGCTTAAAACCAGGGAGAAGCACAAAACTGGTTGTCACTATGGAAAAGGCAGTCCTGCTCTTTGAAATGGCCCTGGGGAGGATGGGAGGAGCAGGAATAGCTGCAGCACCCTCTGAGGAGGCTCTGCTGGGACAGAGGAGGAAAACAGTGATGTGCATGCACTGGGCAAGAGGAGGAGAAAGCCTCTCTCCAGCCCCACCTGGAACGATGGTGGTTCTGTGTGGCAGGTGGTGAGGACCCCTGCATACTTAAAAGCTTTTGCCTTCTAGATTGGAGTGAGGCAGGCAATCCACATTAAGGTAAATGTAAGAAAGGTCAGACTGAAAAGGGTAATTTATTTTCTCTTACATTTAGCAGTGTCTCCAATTCAGGTGATTCTGCCAAAAAAATACATGGGTAATGAGACAGAAGTAGGAGGCAGTTTGTTTTCTGTCCAGGCCATTTTTTACCTCTGGCAGGTATCTCACAGCTTAAAAAAAACCCAAACCAAACCTGTACAGCTTCTGCTAAACAGCCCTGGCTTTCCTGTGCATCCTCTGCATGAAAGTGGTCTCCAAGCCCCTAAATCGATACAATCCTTCCTGTCCTTCTGAGATCACTTATCTGCAGTGACTTCACTGCTCTTGCTGCAGACTGCTGAGCTCATTGCTTTGCCAGTTGAGCTGGGTGCACTGAAAAAAACCTTTGATCTCCCATGCTCCAGCTCAGTTTGCTGGTTCAAAGGCATTTTCCTCCTTTGTCTCAGCAAAGCCCAGTCCCCGAAAGCTGCAATTCATGCTGCCACTCCAGCCCCTGCCATATCACCATTTACCATTGGTGGCATAACAAGAATGCAATTCCTGATGAATGAAGAAGACCTTCTTTACAATTGACCCAAAGTGCTCCTAGCATTCACTACAAGTGCATGCAGTGGAAATCCAGTGTTTATTTTGGGAGGTACAGGTGGGGGCAGCGCTGGATTCCCCTCCTGTCCCTGGCTGTGCTGTACCCCCAGTTACTCCTGCACCATCCCACAGCGGGCAGTAGAGGTGACTGAAGACACTTTTGCTCCCTTTAACATGTTTTGGCTACCACTTAGCTGGATTTTGAGCTTTTGGATTTTGGAGTCAGATGGCTTTAGATAATATCTTCATACAATGTTCATGGAATGCCTGGAGAAAACCCTCCTGAGCTCCATTCAGTTCCCCCCGGGTGTGTGCCCCATGCCAGAGGCTGCTGCCTCCTCCTCAGCTCTCTGCCCTTGCCAGTGCCTGCAGTGCTGCTCCCAGGCTCCGCAGCAGGGACATGGACTGGGGCATGTGGCACACACCACAGCTTTCACAGGGTCAAATGGTTTGCTTGTCTGCTTGTAAGGAAAGGGTAAAAAAGAAGTGGATCTGTTTCACAGCAGTTAATGCAGCAGAGCCACACACGGTGGAGTTCCAGAAGACGGAGACAGCAGCTTCCCACTGCTGCAGCCCTGAGCCTCAGTGGGCTCAGACAGACCCAGAGGCACCTCCGAACCAGGCAGCAGGGGATGAGTGGGTGATAGCTCAGCCCTGGCCCTTCCCCAACCACGCACAATGTGTGTGCACATAGGTTTGTTCTGGCATGTCTCTCCTGGGGGTGAATTTCATCCTTGATGCAGAAGGCTTCTCGAGCCACAGGCATTGGCTGTGTGGTGAGAGGTTGGCTCCAGGAGGCTGTACTGGCACCTACAAGCTTAAAAATTTTCCCTCACCTTCATAATTGACATAATTATCCAATTACAGGAGTGAGATGTTGACTGAGATTCATGTCAAAGGGGGAGCCAGGAGGATGGCTGCAGTCAGGTGAAATTCTGGCTGAAAAGCAAAATCCCTCAGCTGAGGCTTCTGCTTGAACACCAGGAAATTTCCCCTTGTCCCTGCCACTTAACTGAGCCACTTCCATTTTCTAGTGTCCCTGGTTTTCAACAGAAGCCTCAGGGACTCCTAGCAGGGGGCATGTGTTCTTTTGTGATTTCAGGAACACAGAAAGCCTGTTAGCATGCCCTTGTCTGGCCCTGATAGATGGGCATACACCTGCCATGGGAGAGCATCCTGAAGGCAGCACACGAGTGTCAGGGTGCAGCATATGCTTCACCTCCAGTAAACCACGAAGAAGAGGGATGAAATGGGAGGAAATTCATCCAGGGGTGTATTTTTCTTATATGCAAAACTTTATTTTATTGGCTATTTCGTGATGGCAGAGACTGCTCCAGACCAGAAAGGCAGCTTGGCTGCTGATGCTCTGCCTGCAGAGAAGGGCACGGCTGTCTGTGGTGGCTGCAGGTAATTGTTCCCTGCTGCTCTGCGCGGTGCTGCTGCCTCCTCGGCACCAGCAGGCTGCAGTGAGACACAAAGGGGTGGCTGCACACATCCCCGGCAGCGCTGGCTGCAGTAAAGCGAAGGAGGGATGAACAGAGGCCCCTTCCCTGCCTGAGGAACCGCCCCTGGGTTTTGCCCATCTATTTTTAAAGGACATTTTGTTGAGACTGATCTCTGTGCAGTGGTGCAGAGCCCCAGCTGAACTCTGAAGAAAAGAAGGCATTTGGGCTCCTGACCAGGCTTCACTGAAGTGAAGTTGCCCCAAGCAAGTTTCAGAGGGGCTTCTGGCCCCTTCCCTGCCTGCTGCTGCTGGCATGGCCCCAGCATCCCTCTTCCTGCATTGGCCTATTGACCTTGCGGCTGGACACAGTAGATGCTGGTCTTGTTCATGTCTCTTAATGGTATTTTTAAATTTGCTTTTCAATATCTTTTAGTGCCAAAGATCTAAAAGTCTGTCATCACCTTGTAGAGCAAAGCCTCCTGTGACTTCCTCCAAGGAGAAAAGGGAGGGTTGACATGATTTATCCTTGGTGTAGAGGGGATGGGCTGGGCCCCTGCTCATCTTCACTGTGTGGTGCTGTAGGTGTGCTCTTTAGGGAGCACCTTGGGTGTCCCTCTCTGTTCTGGCAAGGGGGGGTGACAGGAAGAAAGCAGAAAACTACAGCTTAGGGGGAATCTGGGCTGGGGACCACCTGCTTATTGTCCGTGTTGTTTTTCTGTGACCACTGCCAGATGAAGCAGAAGGAAACACGGCAAGAGAACGATGGCTCTGCTCTTCTCCTGAGGTCAGAAACAGCTCACAGATAATGCCTGACATGAGCCTGGCTGAGTCCTGCACCCCAGCCTTACTGCTCCAGGCCTTTTTGCCTCCTCTCCCAAATAAGATGGATAAAAATAGCAGAACAGGCTTTGTCCTGGACTCGAATGGTGCACAGCTTTTTCTGCAAGGGAGGACCAGCTAAACGAGGCTTAACTGACTCTTTCCAAGGAAGTTGTGCAAGCATGGGCAGTAGGTGAGCTGGGACCCAGTGCTGTAATGAGTGAAGGGCCTGCTGGCCATGAGGATATCTCTGGAAGGCTCTCCAAGCCACCAGAAGCATGGATGGAGGGTGGATGCATAGTCACTGGGCAGCAGTCAGACACCCCCACTCTGAGGCTGGGTTGGGGGCAGTGGGTGCCAGCTGAGAAGCACGAGGCTGAATTCATATTTAAAGGCTTTTCCATCCTTATTTTCTGTGACTCTGCTTCTGTGCTCAGAGATGGATTTCTTTGTCAGCCATAGAAATAAGAAAGTCTACATTAACAGGAGATCTTTATTGCTGGATATATGTATTATTTGACCTTTTGCTCTCAGTTGCCCAGGACGAGCAGTGAGCCCAGAGCAACCTTTTCACATCATCACAGAAACCACTGCTGTCATGGCACAAACACTTAATTTTAGCTTAGATTTCTGAGGAAATGAGGTCCATAAACTCACACAAGGCATCTGTCTCACCAGCCAGGCATCCAGGCTGGGTCTGCTTGCTCTCTGCTTGCAGCTTCTGATGATGCCATTGTTCAACCTGGCAGGCAGGTGTCGGTCCCAGCAGTGAGAAGATCATAATGGTGATGTAAGGAGTAATAGATGGCTGTGTGGGTGAGAGGTCTGGAGACCCAGAGGGGGAGGGCAGGAGTGTGAACTGAGTTAATCATTGCTAGTGTGATCCACTGATGGCCACACAAGGAGCTGGGGGCATGACACCAGTGGGTGTGGGATGGCCCACCTCCCACTGGAGCTGCTGGGTAGATGGATGCCAGCTGGGGACAGAGGTGGGAAATAGGACATGAGTTCTGCTATGGTAAGATTTTGGACCCAGTTCTGGAGGAAATCTGTCCTTTCTTCCTCTGCCATCCACAGGAAAACCATTGCTTGCAAAGTGGATTTTGAGCTGGACAGCTGGGAAAGGCAGAGGTGGGGGAAAAGCTGCCCGGGGCTGGGCTGGGGGGCACCATTATTTCCCCCTATTTCCCGGTGGTCAAATCAGGGCAACGCATTTGCATTTCGTGTGAGGTCAGAGGAGCCAGGCCCTTCACCTCCCTCCCTGCCTGCCCCTGCCTCGAGCTCTGCCTGCCTTTAGGCAGCCACACGCTCAGTAGTTCAACTCCTATTGCATAGGCTGCGACCACAGCTTGGGAAATCCTGATTTATGTTGCCAGTGAGTGCAAAGCGTGGCAGACAGAGGCCAGGGCACCACTTGGCACAGAAGAAGGACACAAATGCTCCTTTTTTCCCCTCTGGATGTGCTCTCTGAACTCAGGGCACCCTGGGTTCATGGACTCCATGCTGCGGGAGGATGGAGTGTAGTGAAGAAGAGTTTTTCTGTTTTGAATTCAATATTTTGAATAACTAAGAGTAATTCCTGCCTCATCCTCTTTTCTGTTTTTATGACCCTTTAAACATGTAGGCTTCTTTTAAAAAAAAAATCCTTGTGAGATTTTACCCCGAAATAACTCCAAATCTCATAAATTCAAACACACTACGTATTCAGCTGCCAAGCATCATAAGCCTCACGGTGAGACTGCAGGGGGAAGCACATTCGGATATTACCAGGGCTTGCTTTGCCACATCACTGATTTTATGGGAATAAAGCTGTGTTTCAGACTGAGCTCCAAGAGCCAGTGGCTTAATAACCTTAACTTTCTCTAGACTGTTATAATAACATTTTTAACACATCCCAGGTGAAAAGCAACCTACTCTGACTTATAGATGCCATTTTGCTGTATCCTAACATCTAGCCAATATTTAGAGACTTGAAAGCTATTTTCATCTGGAGAGAAAACAGCCCCAGGATGGTATTCAGCATATTTCAAGTATTTTTTTTTTCTGCTGTTGCTTAGCATTTGTGTTTGTTCCCATTGGTCTTTTTACTTCCCTTTTTAGAGCTATGCCTGTTCCAATTTGTGAATATCCAGGCAAACAGCTTGTTGTCTGCAATGATGTAGAAGCTGCATACATCTTACATTTGTCTGGAGCGTAAGCTTTCGTGCCAGCTGACACTGATGGGAACTCCAGGCTCCCATGTGACAATGAAGCTTTTCCATGTGACAGCGAAGCTTTTCAAGGGCAGAAAGATGACCAGGTTTTGACTGGTGACCTCCTGTGAACCAGATGAGGATATGCCAGAAAACGCAGGTTTGAAACCCTGCAAGTCCTTCTGACCCCAGCTGATGGAGTCAACTGTGCATCCATCTGTTTGCGTGATGTGACTCTGCTCCCTTCAGACCCCTCAGAGCAGCAGCCTTCCTTTGCCAGGACTGCTCTTTCAGGAGCCTTTTTCCCTTCCTGAGCCTTTCCAAACCAGTGAGCTGTGAAGCAGACCCCTGGGGTAAACCTTACCACATCCAGGGGGTTTATATCCCCAGCTGTATCCCCCTCCCAGGGCCTGCATAGCCTCTTCCATGGATGTTCATCCCTGCGATGATTTTGGAAAGTAATGTGGAGTGACTGTACACACCCATAGTTTCAAAGGAATACCAATGTCATGGTACACTGGGGCCAAAGCACAGGGCAGTGGGGATGCAAAGGTGGGGGGATCTGAACCGTCCTCCACTTCCCACCTTCCCAAACCAAGTAGTTTCCAAGTGGCAGCAGCATTGCAGACCAGCTCTAGGGAAATCGTCTCTCACTGGACCACGGGAGGAAGGATGCAGAAAAATCAATGGGCAGCATCCATTTACTGTAATGGGCTTTTGTTTGGGTCAATGGGCTTCTTCCTCCTATTAATCACCACTGCAGCCCACTGTGCAAAGGCAGCACTTGAAGCTAAAAGGGAATAAAATCCCATCCCTGCAGGGAATGAAGACAACCCATTAGCTACGCGTGTGACGCTCTCTCACTTGCATACGTTCTGTCTGTCAGTCTGTCTGTCAGTCTGTTGTGACCGGGGTTACAAGGGGAGGAAGGGCTGGCCTCAGTTTATATATCCATTTTTCATTGCAAGGATTACTCAGAAAGAAGTGGCCAGCATACAGGTTTCCCTGAATAATCCTTGACATTTCTGAGAGTCAGACATCTCCCCGTGCTATTCAGCTTCCTGACAGCCTTTTCTTCTGACTTAACTGGTGATAAAATTAGATTTTAAAATTACCTGGTAGCCCATGCAGCTCCTTATGGAGAACTCTCTATCAGGAGTTTGTCCCAAGATGGGAGCTGGAGGAGGCTCCCAGCTGTGTGCCACAAACAGCCCCTTGGCTCCACGTTCTCTCAAAATCCCTCTGGAAGCCAGCTGCCACACACACTCGCCCGGACCAGCCACACTGCTGTTCATGTTCAGTGATGAGGAATGGCCATGCTGCCACCACAGGCGTGTGGGAACCAGATTTTCCACCCCTAGGGGAAACTCAACTGCCTCTTCCAGTGGAAGGCATCAGCAGCAAGGCACCTACAGAGGGAAAATTGCTCAGCCACCAGTGCTGCACCCGGGTGCAACACCCAGCTGCTGGTGGTACTTGGTGAGAGCTGAGGCTTGGCTTCCCCCAGGCTGATGAGCCTGTGAGTGAGTAATGAAACTGTTGGTGATTAACAGACTTTTTAAATGGGGCTAGGATTTGGAAGCAGTCCAGGGAAACACAAGCTGCTCACGGCTATGCCATAGCACACAAAGCAGCTACACCCGGCAGATAAATTATTCATTGCCACTTTCCCAGCTCAGCTGTCTTGATGACCTGGTACCACTGATGAAAAAAGGTTTGCAGGGAATAACTGACAAGGTGGGACCAAAAGATCAGAAAGCCTGGACAGAGGCTCAGCATGCAGGTGAAAATCATGTCAAATGGAAAGCAACAGGAAGAGGCAAAGATGGAACTGGGAGGTGGAAAGGGAGGACAAGCTGAAAAACCGGGTGGAGAACTACTGGAAGTGATTAGAGCTGTGAAACTGGAACCAGGAGAGGAACGATTCTAGAAACTGCAAGGACTGCAGTGCACTCCCAACATTTTGCCAAAGTCGGGAATGAGTACGTTTAAGACAGCTTCGCTGAATGGGTCAGGATGCGGAGCATGAGAACGGCAGCATCACAGGAATGGGGACCACAGAGAGAAGCCAGCTGGGCTAGAGCTGCAGAAAATAAAAGATGATGTGATGAGGGAAACAGCTAATAGGAGAAGCTGCCATGTTACTGAAGTGTTGGAAAAGACAGCTGAGATGACTTGGATGCATGTCAGGAATGCTGCCTAAAAGATACCTTACATGGCAATGCACATGGGAGTGCTAGGAATAGAGGAATGCTGAGCACGGGGCAAGCACTGAACAGCAAAACTCAGCTAAATGGTTTGAAGACAAGGGAGCCTTCTCCAAGACCAACAGGGTAAAAAGAAACCTCTACTGAGCTGATGGAAAATAGAAAGCCATCATCATTTTCTTTGTTCAACTAATTCATAGAAGGGTTTAAAACTTGACTTGACCCATCTGAAGAGCACCTCTCGCCCAGGTGTTGGAGGTGCTGCTGGTCCCTAGGAGGGCTGGTAAGGGACTGGAAGGAGTTGTCACATCCTGGGGAGAGGATTAGGATCCAGCACTCTCCTCCAGCTCTACTCACAGCCAAGACACCAGAGTGCATTCATGGTCCCTTGTGTGTTTGGTGGACATTGTTCATGGACAGGCTTGAATATTTTATTGAAACCTATGAAATAACAGACTTCAGACTGTCTAGGCATCTACATCCCACTGTAATCTTTGGAATAGGGGCTGGTACTGGAAGAGAACCATTCTTCCAAAGGTTTTTGCTACCAGGGAGGAACCACGGGGCATCACAGCTGCCTGCTGTGAGTGGGGATAGTTCAGGAAGATTTCCCACGCAGCTCTTTTATGGCTTTCTGAGATTCATCTTTGCTTTGATTTATGTTGAAATGTATATGAACCTAGCTCATGTTTTGGAGCTTTGAAGTGTACTTCAGGTAGCTGCAAAGGGGCAATGGATATTAAATGAATAATTAAAATGAAGAAAAGCAGTTAGTACAAACACAAAGGCACCTATACGAAGAAACGATCCCATCACTTTTCTCATAAAGATTAAAAAAGTGCCTTATGTAGGTCAGGATATTTGGCTTTCAGGAATTCAGATGGGAATGACTTAGTTGAAGTACCAAATATGGCCAAGAAAGAAAGCAAGAACTTTCATTTACATTGCTGAAGGAGTGCTCCTCCTCCAACAGGATGGCCCTCGCTGCAGTGGTTCTCGTGCCCACCAAAACCAGAGGGGGACCATGCCTTTGGGCACAGCTACCAGGGAAAACCAGGATGGGAATCAGTGCATCAAGTGAGAATGTGGTTATTTAAAAATTCATTGAATGAAAGCAGCATCTCACAAGCCGATGCAGGCTGTGCCTCTCACTCTACCAAGTGCCTTGGGGGAGACACCCCAAACCTATGAACCTCCTTCCTTCCCACCACTAGTGAGGTGCACTCCGTGGCGTGGGCACCTGGGTTTGCAGGACCTCCTCACTGGAGGAGCATTGTGATTTATGGAAAACTGAGGGCACGGATAAAGTGTTTGTATATATTTCTTACTGAAAACATGTAGCCTAAATACATATGCAGAGCTGGCCTGGCTGATAGATCCATCAGGGCTTGCTTTTCTCCAAGATTAAGCTGTCAGCCTGTCAAAGGCAGCTGCTCAGAGCCTGAATTTTGTTTCTGCTCCCACAGTCATCAAATTTTAAGTCAGTCCCAGCTTGAATAGTTGTTGTAGTCCTTTAACAGATTGTCTGTATGTCCCTCTTTCTCTTTGGCGAGGACCCTGGGGTGGGAAGGAAGCTTGGGCAGATGCTGGTCCCCTTCTGAGATGTCTCCAGCCCCTCCCAGGACAGGTGGCACTCAAGAAAACCTAGGAGAAAGGAAAAAAGCATCTGTTTTATTTCCATAGGGCTGTTTTTCAAGATTCAGGAAGTGCCAGAGACACACTTATGGCTGCAATTGCTTAGCTTTGTTAGCAGTAGTAAAACAGAAGAAAGTATCATTCCTTTTTCCAGGACAAAGTATCATTTTAAGGGAAATTTTTAAGTGAACATCTTGAGAAAAAGACTGAATAAAATCCTGGAAGCAAGGAAGGAAGCACTGCACTCAAGTAATAAAATTACTTTCCTTCAACCCTTGCATGGTGAAATACTTGGCTTACTCTTTTGTGAGGCAACATGTTCTGGAATTCATTTAATACAAAAAAAGACCTGTCAGTTGTTGAAATGGCAACAAACACTTTGACAAGTTTCAAAGGATCTACTTGTCTTTCCCAAGTTTAGTTTTATAGGAAATTCCAAAACTTTCTGGTTTTGATCCACCAAAGAATAATAGCCCATTGCAAAATTGGGGAATTCCCCACGAAAATGGAAATTCCAGCTCCTGCATGGTGCTAGTTACTCTCACTAGCTGCTTTAGTTCCTGGCTCGAGCACTCCCAGTTTTCCCTCTGCTCCCTGGGACACTGTGATGCAAACAAGAGAGACAGCAAGTGCTGCTTAGCCATATCTGCCCCCTCCCCTGCCCTCTGCGGCCACAGCCCAGGAAAAGCACCAGCTCAGCAGAGTGAGGAGGGACAAGGAGCCCATCCAGCATGGGAAAAGGTAGCCATGTTTCTTTGTGTTTTGCCCACAAAAGCAGTCCAAGAAGAAGGGAGAATGGGGCTGGCAGCTTGGCTGAATGTGGTCATGAAGGCTGGGACTGTGCTCGTGCCGCTGGAGGGGACACTTTGCTGAGGGGGGAAAGCCCTCCTCCAAACCTGCAGGCAAAAATGAACTCAGGTTTGGGAAAATTGTTTGCAAAAATGGAAAAGCAAAGTCCTGCTGGAGCTGTATCATGAGATAAGCCTGGTCCCTCCTGGGCTTGTCCCTGGCAGGAGTGTGCCCAGGTCGCTCCTCTGCCTAGGCAGGAGTGGACTCTTCTTCTCTACTTGGACATCTATACCTACCAAATGAATAGGATATTTCCTCCTGCAGCTGATCTCCACTCTGCAGGTAGGTTAATTGTTGAGAGATGGAAAGATGGATGTTGAAACACTTGTGGGAAAACTGTTTTTCTCCCTCCCCAGTGTGATTGTGCCAGTTCATCTTGAAAACTTGGCCAGAAGAGGGCTGAATGCAAATTGATTTAGCACCGGATAAAAAATAATGAGAAAGTTTTTCCCATCCCTAGTGGTTTTTTTCTCTATCTGGTTTCCACACTTCAGCATCACAGAGGATTGCTTTCCATGGAAAAACTATACTTACCACCAGGAAAATCAACTTTCTGCTCTCATGAGCAACAGAGCTCCTTGCCCAGGCCAGGAGTTTGCTGTCCCAGACATGTATTTACGTGGGCTCACCCTGTCTGGACCCAGGCATGCAGCCACAGGAAGATATTTCCTTCATGGCCCACAGATCCCCAGCACAGGTGGTCCTTGTACACCTCAGTGTGATGGTGCACTCATACTTTACTCCTTGGCACATTTTAGGCCCTTTGCAGCAAAATATTCCAGCATGAAGCTTCCCTTTAGGATGAGAAAGAGGTTGCACAAGAGCCCCAGCTGGGATTCCACACTGCAGTTCTTAAAAGCATACTTGTATCCTACTTGCATGCAATTTTCACATACTCCTCGCAAAAATTTCTGGTCATTGTTGCATCGTTCATGAGAACCAAGAGTATCCCAGCCTTTGAGAGCATTCCCACTGGTCCCACATGCACTCCTGAGTCCAGTGACAAGGGGAGTGCACTGGCACATTGACCAGTGGCAGGATGTGCCTCCAGTCAGGGACAAATAAGCAACTCTTACGAAGAAAAAAAGGAAAGTAACTGGGAGAGGGAAGGGCAAAAGTAGCAAACGGAAAGAATAGTCATTTGATATGACAGAAAAATAGTTCTTTAACAATACAGAATGGAACATACCTAGTTGGGTTTCTAGGTGTATCTCCTGTGATTCAGACTGACTCACATCACAGCATCACCAGTTATATAAAGGGATATGTTCTTAAAGGTATGTCATGGCCTGAAATTTTGATAATGGACGAAATTTAGATAGGGGCCTCTATTGTTACACAGCTGGATCATCCTGGCAGTGACATACTGCGGAAAGAAGCAGGAACAGGACAAAGTCTCAGAAACCTGTGCTTCAAAATTAGGAACTCATAAAGTTTGCCCCAGAGAGGGGCTCCCCTGCAAGATGCACTCAATGCGCTTGGTCACTGGCAGCAAGGCAGCTAGTCAGGACTCAGATATGTATAAATAAGGCAAGGGCTAATAAGCCCTATTTCTGCTTCCTAATGGAAATTCCCAGGAAGACTGAGGGCTGTGGGGCTGATGGGACTCCTGGTTCATCAAAACAAACCTCCTCTTGCCTCCTGTGCCTCATCACCTAGGGCTGCTTACAAAGCTGCCGTGCTTCAGGCCCTGTACACTGGCTCAGGGGCTGCTCCAAGCCTGTGGGACCCTCGGTGAGTGCCCGGCTGAAGCGCACCCTTGGCAAGCTGCTGTCAGCTTGCTCTGGGCCAGCACTAGTTTACAGCGCAGAAAGCTTCTTTAGCCCTCCTATGCTTGACCTTGAAGCATGAGGAGAGTGCTCACAGCCTCTCTCAGGCCTTCTCAAGAGGCTTGAAATGCCCACTCCATCAGGGTACGCTGATTCCAGGAAGTTTTGTTTGCTTTGGGCATGGCTGAGCAGAGCAGGCGAAGGGCTCCTCAGGTCTTCAAACGAGGCTTTCCATCCTCCATGTCAGTGTCAGGCACGCACACCTACCCCAGGCCAGCACCACAGCAGAGACACACGGAGTTCATTGCTCTGCCAGCTTCTCCCCCTGTCACCACAGGCTACTGCAGACATCACTATTGCCCTGCCAGGGCACACCCTAATGCTGCAGTGCAGTCTGTTTCTTCTGCTGTGGTCCTCAAGGTGAAATAGAATCACAGAATTATTTAGGTTGGAAAAGACCTTTAAGATCATCAAGTCCAGCCGTTAACCCAGCACTGCCAAGTCCATCACTAAACCATGTCCCTCAGTGCCACATCTACACATCTTCTAAATAATTCCAGGGATGGTGACTCTACCACTTCCCTGAGCAGTCTATTCCAGCACTTGACAACTCTTTCCACAAAGAAATTATTCTAATATCCCACCTAAATCTACCCTGAACAACTTGAGGCCATTTCCTCTTGTCCTGTTACTTGTTACCTGGGAAAAGACAACTCACCTGGCTACAACCTCCTTTCAGGCAGCTGTAGAGAGCAACAAGCTCCCCAGTGAGCCTCAGTTTCTCCAGGCTGAACAATCCCAGGTCACGATCAGGGTTTTGGCAGAAAATACCCATTTGAAAGAGCTGTATCACCAAATTTTGCATGTTTTTAGTGTCTCACTCACAGGAATGGATATTCTCCACTGAATGTGGAGAGTTCCTGGTACTATGACCAGCTTCAGGCGCTATGAAGGTGGCACATGGACCCTGAAAGCCCTCATTTTGAGACATGGGCTTTCTCAGGGAAGATCAGGGTACAAACAGGACCAAAAGGCTTGTGAAACTGATGAAAATTTCAGTATTAAAGAAATACTTCTAACTTGTGGTTTTTGATGTTGATGCTACAGCCACCTTCTTCATGTTGTCTTACTGCTGTGATGTGGATTTAATGTTTAGATCAAGTTTTTCTTTATAAGACTAGTTGCTTCATCTATTTTTTTATTTCATGTTTTCATTTATAAGACACAGCTATTGTCAACCTGGAGTACTTAAAGTGAGCAATTAGGATAATTATTTTTATTAAGTTAACACCAGAAAGCCTTCAGTGAGGGTGAGGTCACTATGATTTCATGCATTGTTCAAAGGCCGGGCAGAGACTATTTTTGCTCTACCTTGTTGTCTCTCTCTTGCTTGTTATTTATAAAGGTAAACAAGCCCATAACAGAGACTGAGCAAGAGCTGAGGATTTGGCCCAGTGATGTTCCTACACAGTTAGAGCCAATGCCACGGAGAGTTGTCCCCAGAAACACAGCTCCCTCCCAAATGAAAAGCCTGGGGGATGCTTTTGGGCTCAGAGATTTGTGGGGCCCATGAATCACTGCTTTGATGGCTGTGGAAATATTGTGTCCAGCACCACTGCAGTAGGTGGTGCAAATCATGTGGACTGAGCTGCACCAGGTGTAGGATGCTGAGGACTCACAACCTCATGCCAATGCAGAGCTACTCTGGAGGCCAACAGAGAGGGTTTTCACTGTGGAGAGGTCTGTGATGCTGGAATCCTGATCTACATAGGCAGTAAAAATGAAACAATCTGCAATAAAAGCAACCTGGATGGTTGTTTATGAACAAACTTGTCCAGCCAACAGCGCTACTAAGGGCTAGGCATTAACATAACAGGTGGTTGAACCTTTAAGTGTCCTGCTCAGATGCTTCTTATGACATTGATACCCAGAAAAGTGGTTTAGACCTCTGACTTCCCAGTGTTGGCTCTGTATAGACTGTGAGGAGCGGGGCCTGTGTTCAAACCATAATCTACTGGCACCTCCCTAGAGTGTTTTGATGGCTTCTCTTTATTGACCACGTAAGCAGGCAGGGTCTGGGCATGCTGGAAAATTGGGCTTTGAATTGCTCATTACTCTGTCAAACGTAGACTCCACAGGAGGCACCAGTGACAATTGTTGGTACCATAGAAAATGACCTCAGTATCATCTTAGTCACTTTTTGAGATGTTTGTCTAACCCAAGACAACCATTCATCTGGACATAGGTTCATTCTTAAACAATGGTTTTCCCCAAATAGAGCTCTAAAAAAAAAAATCCATGATTTGACCTTGACCTTGACCTTGACCATTCCCAGTGATGGGGCATCCACAGCTTCTCCAGGCAACCTGAACCAGTGCCTCACCAGTTCCTGCAGACTTGAGACAGATGCAGACTCAGCTGCAAGGTACCCAAAGAGAGGTACTTCGTCTGCCCAAAGAGAGGTTTATGCAACTTAATTATTTCATAAACAACTTTAGTTTAATTGCAAGCTCCAGCTGAACAGACCCACTGGGACATTAGGGAATTATAGCTAATGCAAGCAGAACCCTGATGTGCTTCTTCACAATATTGTGTTAAGTAAAATCCTTGAATTCCTCCAGTGTTATTTTAAAGAACTGTGTGTGATAAGTCAACTTGGTGATGTGTGCTTCTGTGACAAATTGCCAAACATCCCACAGGGCAAATATGAAAAAACAACAGAGAAGTCATTCTGAAGAAATGAAACTTTATTGACTTTTTTGTCCCACTTTCAAAGGCCATCAATGACATATTGTTGAAGACTGTGATTTCACAATTTCATTGCAATTGCAGAGGGTGGGTAGTAAAGCGAATCTCATGTTGGCATATCATCGATTGTGTGATTTTTCTTTTTCAAACCAAAAAAAGAAACAAAGCAAGTGAGGGAAGAGTGATGGAGAGCAAGGAAACAATGTCAGTCCTTGATTCACTCCTTTCTGATATCCATGACAGCTGGTGCTGCTCTATTACAAGGACAGGATTCACACAGCAGATATGATGGGAAAGCAAAATCCATCATCAGGGAAATGACTTTTGAGCAGATCAAGGAAATCTGGATTCCGTACTCGGATTGGTTTTGAGGCTTTTTTAAGCAGAGAAATAATAACTAGAGACACAGGTATCTAGTTAGTCTACAGTGGCATTTTTTTGATCTTTTCTTCTTTGCAGTTGCCAAATACCGCTGTTCCAGCAGATCAAAACTGAATAAGGGCTTTTACTCTGTGCCATATCACGTTTCTGTTTTGCAAATGGTATGCCGTGAATAGAGAAAACAGCGTATGATAAACCCATTAGTTCACGTAGGACCACCCACTGCCACAGCTGGGGTTCAGCAGCAGAGCCCCAGGATTGAGCAGGTGCAGAGGACCACAGCTGGCCCCACGGGCCTCCACTCGTGCACAGCTGCACCCACCTTCTCCATCCACGTGACCATGAGGATTTAGGGTCCGCTCGACCATCTGGTTTC
This sequence comes from Falcunculus frontatus, assembly GCA_013398115.1. Lineage (NCBI taxonomy): Eukaryota > Metazoa > Chordata > Aves > Passeriformes > Falcunculus > Falcunculus frontatus. The sequence continues at coordinate 388,993 of VZRV01006381.1, read as the reverse complement.
TGCCATCTTCTCCAAACCTTTCAAAGTCCCACATCACACACTCCGTTACCAGGGGTCACCTTTGATTATTCCCTTTGCCATATGTCTCATAGTTCAAGGGCTGGTTCCCTTTTCCCTCCTTGATGTTTAGACTCCATATTGACGCTACCAGCATCTTTTTATCTACTGATACATAATTTTACCTGTTGGCAGTGTACTCCCTATCTCAAAGAACTTGCACTGTGAGCTTGACAACGGTGATCCATGTCCTCCAGCAGCTTAAATGCCTCGAGCTGTTAATTGTCAAGGACTACTATGAATGACATCAGGGGAGGATCCGGTGCTGATAATTTACAAAAGCAAAAATTTTTGAATGCAATCTTCTAAGTGAGTTTGTGACGTGAACAGTAACGGAAGAAGAGGAACCTGGGAGAGCTACATGCCGAGGAAGCAGCAAGGGATACTGAGAATGAGCAAAATTGCAGGTGGAAGTGTAAAACTACAGACAAGCCAGGCAAAAAATAATGAGATAGCTTGTGCTAAATTACAGCACCAAGCTGTGAGTGAATTGTTGCCATGAAGTGGTGTCACAAGTGAACCCAAACTGTGTGTGGGCCTTTAGAAGTTTTTCTGATATTTCTGTTTCCAGATGTTGCTTCTCAGGATTCAGGTCCCGCTGGAGATGGGACAACTTTAGTTCAAATGCTGACAGTCATTGATGCTTCTTCCTGGAAGGCTGCAAAGTGCGGTTTTTCTTAACATTTCAAATGAAATGTCCTTGAAATGTCAGTAAGTGTGACAGTGTGATGAAAAGGATTTACAGCAGACCTGCCTGGAATGTGTATGAGGGGACAATGACAAGCAAGGAAAGAAGAAAAGAAAGCAGATAGAGCTGTAAATGAGTGAAAATGTAGGGTTTATTTATTAAAACAGACAATCTAGTTGTTCTCCGTTACACCAGAATATGTGTTGTATATCAGCATCTCCTGCAAGGCTCTTTCTCTTTGCAGTAGGAGTCTTTCTTTCCTGTTAGATTTCAAATCTGATTTTCAGATTATCTTAATTACTTTCCAACTGAGTCAAGATACTGGAATGTTTCTTTTGGAATTGTCCAAAATGAACTTTTTCTTCTTTTCTTGGAGATTCACTTTTATTTCTGTACAGAGTTCATGAAGTTCTGAGTATTTAAATTTTCTGCAGCTGACCAGTTTCAATGGCAGCTCCACACACAAAAGGCTTTGTACAAACACATCCTGGCACTGCTGCAGATGAAATGCATTAAACGACCTATGTGAAACTGCCTGAATCAACAAGTATTTTCCAGTAAACTTAGAGGAAGGAGAACAACCCGGACAACTCTGACCAATTTTGCAGCTATTGCTGCGGTGAGAGTGGCTGATGAGAAAGGAAGTGAAGGATGGGAAGAAGCATCGAGCAACTTATCTCTGTCATGTCTTGATTAATACAACTGAAAGGCAGAAGCTGTAATTGAACACAGGGTCCTGTGCCGAAGTCTCTGACAGACACATGCTTGAGGAGAGCAGATAAGCCAAGCTGGTTCTGGTACATGAATATTGCTATGTATTATGTTTACCTAAGCATTAAGGAGAAAAAAATCAAAGAGCAATACGAGCTTTTCTCTGAGTTTAAAATATTAAACAGAGGCTAAACAATTGGTTCTGAGCCCTAAAAAGCCTCCTTACATGAACCATTGGCGAAGTGAAGACATGAACCTTATTTAATATCTCAGTTCCTAGAATAGGACTTTGAGCTTTTTACTATGGAAAAATGCTCCCTGAAAGTAATGGCTTTATCAGTGTGATTAGCACCATCCAGAGTTTACTGCCTTCTGAAATCAATGGTCCCTTGTGAGAGGTCCAGGACAGCACTTGGCTCTTGTGAGTGGCTGTCCTTCCTCATGCAGAGGTGCTTAAAACAGGGAGAATGTAGCTGGGTGACGCAGCTATAGTTCCTGAGACCTGATTTATCTCTATGCTGGGGAATGAGCTGATTGCTCTACTTTTGCATGAGCTGATTCATTTTGCGTTCTGGTTATGAATGTAATTCCTTAAGGGGAAAGACTTCCTGACTGCAGTTATATTTGTTCTTGTTATGGAGCCATTCCTCATCTGAATGTGCTTAACTTACTTTCCTAATGTTGTCAAGTTACTCTCAAATTTAGAATTCAAGCTTTGATGTACCAAAAATACCAGGCAGGACTCTCCAAAGTACAAGTAGTCTGAAGCCTGTGTAGAATCGCCGCCCTGGAGACTAGTGAATTAGCGGAGAAATTTTTTTAGAAAAAGACATGGAATAATAGAGCTATATTTGGATGTTCTTTTAAAATCAGGGGCTGTCTAAGAATAGTAGCTCCTAGCACGGGCTTCATTGTAACTGGAAGATGGATCCATCTGGAGAGTTCAATCACACATGTATCACACAGGCTGACAGCTCACATTCTATTACCTTTCTTTAATGCTTCACTTTTAAGTGATAATTATTTTAATGGGTGATTATTCTAGTTTTGAGCAGTTTAAGGAATTTCTGATATGGGTAAGCAGGCATAACTTTTAAAAACCTTGGCTTCATATAAATTTGCCCTATAATTGATCATATCATCTCTGTGATACAATCTCTAGAAAATGATCTAACTAAACCTATCATTTTATCTCCTTTGAGATACTTACATCCATTAGACAAGGTTCTCCATTCTCTCTTTAATTATTTGTTCTGGCAATAAAATCTTTGGTGGCTGTTTAAGAAATAAACCTGGAGCTCAAAAACTCCCAGTAGAAACTGTGGTGAATATAATTTCATTATACATAGCACAGAAAACATTCTATCTGCTGAACCCTTTGTGGCCTACTGGGACAGTCCTGGAACAGAGAGAGGGAAATGCCTCCTTCTATGGGTTGCAAACTGGATCATATCTCAGTTTTAATTCTGAGCTCTGAGACACCAGTGCCAAATGAGTCACTGGCCAAATGAAAAAAATACTACAGACTCCAGTTGTCTTTTTGGTTTGTTAGCCTCGCCCTGGCCCTTTTTTGCATGTAGGACAAAAATAAGAGTTCTAAACATCCTTCATTCTTCAGGGAACCATGGAAAGCAATTGTCTGGGCACAGGAGCTCCTAATCTGGTGGTCAGTGAATGAGAAAGAAAGGCATAGCCATGAAAGCTGTTCACACCAAGTCTGTCAGGAGAGAGATTCAGGATAGGGTACTGTCCCTGCCAAGCAAACTACAGCAAGTGGGTACCCAAGGAAGGAGAATATCTGCTTTTCAAGGACCACCACTGCAAGGGAAGGCTCTGTGGTTACTGGTGCATCTGCTTCTCACGCTGAGGACTGGTGTGGGGGTGGATACATCTGTATTGGATGTTTTCCCGCTTACTGCAATTATGATGAGGGGATTACCCAAGGATTTTCCCTATTCTGAATGGTGACAAAGGCGGATGTGCCAGGCTGTGATGAACACATTGGGAAAGGGGAGGTGCTGCACACCACTGTGTTTCCTCCTTAGGGTCATGAGGTAGGAGGGCAGATAGGTCAGGATCTGGTCTGGTCCTTTTTCTTATGACCCCAAGAGGGCGGCTGGAAGGAGGCAAGGCAAGGCAAGTTGTGGTAAGGAGAAGAGTATATAGCTTTCAGATAGAAAATAAAACATATGGAATCTTGACATTTTCTCTGACTCCTGAATGTACATACCATCAGCAAAGAATACATTCTCCCATTTGGTATTCAGCAGACCTGTGGTGTCCAAAATATCGGTAATTTTTTCCTATTCTGTCTACTCTCATATTCCTGATGTATATATATATATATATATCTATATATCACAAATTTGTGATAAACTGGAATGCTGGTCAGAAAAGACAAGTCACAGTAGGACACAGGAAGTCAATAACACCTTGTATGTGCTACCAGCTCCTCCAAGACAGACCCTCATAGTCTTCGTCACAGTTTCAATGAGCTCTGTGAACAGGAAGGTCTCCAAGTGAGGTGGCTAAAGCTGCAGCCTTTGTGAAAGTCAGCTCTCTTCTGGCAGTCCAAAGATGGACTTTAAGGGATTAAAACCAGTATTAGAATAAATCCCGCCAAGTGTGGCTGGCCCAGAACTGTGTGATATTGGTCAGACATGAAACAATATTATTTGCTGGTCAGGTGAAACAAGTCAGCTCCTCTTCTTTGACAAGGACATGGGAATGTTTCGGCCTGCACGGTCCTTGGATGAGCAGAAAGTATGTCTTTGTCAGCTCTCCAGGAGGATGGGTGAACTTTTGTCTGCATTCCTAGCTGAGACTCATTCAGTGTCCTGAAGGGCAGAGATCCTTTGATTGTGTTTCATCAGCCTGCTTTGCTGAGCAGGTTTCAGCCAACTTTTGATCTGTGGCTGGTAACACACTCCTAATTAGCCAGCAGTCAGTTCTGCAATCAGTCAGCCTCTGGCTTCAGGCAATGGGCTTCTTGAGAGGGCACCTGCCGTGGCAAGAGTCTTCCCCTGGGCTGTCAGGACCACAACCTAATTGCCTCATCACTCACATCTGGATTCACTGCACTCCCTGTGTGAGCAAGTTGGGACAACCTGACAGGAAGAACTGCTTGTGGTCAGCTGTGAGAGCTACACAGAAGCCTGTGGTGATGTTTTTTCCCTCCATGGGACAGCATTCCTACGGCATATCCCATCAGCCCAGTCTCACCATATCCTTCTTTCTCAGTAGAAGATCTCCTCTTTCAGTGTCATTGCATTGGCACATTTTGCTGGCAGAAAACAGGTGAGCTCTAAATAGAGTTAATGATCATCTTGTAACATAATTCCTCCTATGCCCACCCTCACCTCCTTTTCTGCACTTCAGTCAAAGTACCACAGTTTAAAGATTGAACCAACCATTTTGGGATACCTTTTTTTTTTCTCGAATAAGTTGGGCACACCCAGATAAGAGTTCAGCTCCATGGTGATGCTATGTAGATGTCCTCAGCTGGCTCTTGCCAGGGGAGTACTGGACATGGAAGTGAATGCTTTCTCTTGTGAATCCACATCTGCTTGCATTCAGATGAGTCTGGCTTTTTGAAACAGTCACGGCATTTTGGTCAAATGATCACAAAGCATCCAGACAATAAAGCCATGCACTACAATGTGGTGAAGGTCATGCTTATGAATATTACAGTGGGTGACTGTCTTTCCAAATGTCTTAGATGCAACAGAAATTTCAAAGAATGAATATCTGAGCTTGCACCTTCAAATGCAGCTAGTGGATGTTTAGAGAACAGCTCAGACATGAGAGAGTGATACCCACAAAATACCATTCATTTTACCATGTTCTTGGCACCAAGTTTACCTGGCCAAGTGCATGCCTGGCTGCTAGCCTGGCCAAAGGTTGTGTTCCAGCTTTTCTGGATCTCCAAGTTGTCAGACACATCCAGAGGACTCTGCTACCAACATGAATGCACCCACCAGCCAGGAGGCACACAACCAATTCACCAGCTGGGACCATGCCATGGCCCATCACATTTCCTGAGCTTTATTTTGCAGAGTTAATTTCGAGGAATATCAGATAGGCTTCCATAGGAAATAACCTACAAAGAAAGGATAGTTTTCCTAATTTTTACCAAGTCCTCTGTGTGAGAAGTGAAGGCAGGAGCAGAGGGGAGAATCTGAGTGCCACTGAAACTGCTGGGCATGTTTGTTTGCATTGGCGTCAGTAATTTAAGTCTTGTGACAACAAACCACCACATTTCAGCTCTGAATGGGGCTGTGTGCTGTAAGGCAGCTCTTCTGCAGGAAGTGGAGCTGTATGAGGCCTGCTGGCCAGCCATGGCTTGCCTTTAGCTTCTCAGCTTGAGTGGGGATTCTCATTAAGCCTCTGCCATGGCTAGTTCTTCACTTAAATTACAGCTCAGTAGCACTATTTAACAGGCTTTAACTCAACAGATGTCTTCCTGTGTGGACACCATCTCAAACCATGCTGGTGCCCTGGATACTGATTCTGGCTGCGTGGACCTCTTTGCTACATATAACTGCCTGCCAACAGTGCAGGGCATGTGCTGAGCCAGAAGAGATTTGTACATCTTCTCAGGAGTATCTCTTCCTTTCACAGTCCTGGAACAGACTGTACTCTCTCAGTGTGAAGTCTCTCGATTCCAGTGACTTACTCCCTCTTCTCCCAAGAGTCAGATGTGTGTCTAATGGCCCTTGTGTCCTTTATTACCTCAGCCATTGGAATAAGCAGCTGCTGCTGCACCAGATGCATACAAAAGTTGCTTGATTTTGCTTTACTTAGTACAGACTGCTTTTAGCTTGTTTGGAAAAGCTGCTGCAGATGCAGGTTACTGATGATATTTCTTTAACTGCTGGCATCAAGTAATAACATGGTTGATGTTTCCTAGGGGACTACTGGACCCTGCAATGTCACCTGCTGCTTCTTAGAGTTCTTGGTTTGTGTATCTGCTGTAATTGCTTTCCCTGGCATCAAATCAGTGTCAAGCTACAACCTCTCTGACACCCAGTGATCTCTCTCACAAAAAATAAAAATAATTCCTGTAACATTTAATCATGAAACCTGCTGGTGAATTCTCTGTGCTGTGCTGGGATGTGCAGGGCTTTGAAAGCTTTGCCAATAGAATCAATCTTGTACTGAGAAAAAAAAAATCCTTTCTCTTATGAAATATTAATTCAAGTTGCCAGTTTCAGCATTCTAGGCTTTTGCATTTTCAAAGTCATCAGCTTGAAGGAAAACATATTTTCAGCTCTTGGCCCACCAAATACAGAGCAGAGCTGTTCTGGGAATTTGTCAGCCTGGTCCTTGGCTAGACTGCTTGAATCGTATTTTCCACTTGGTCTAATCATCCCCAGCCTTGAAATAAATTGTTCTGGAGCCAGTATCTGGCAGTGGGAGGATCCAGACCTCAGGGCCATTGTTAGAGCTGGATTCCTGCAGAGAACATTCAGAGAACTCTCTCATTCTCTTCCCAAGTTTCCCCCCCCC